>CM076569.1:466036976-466280717 GCA_034641835.2 Pinus albicaulis
AAACTGGTCCTATCAATCCAGTTGGAGCCACCATACCAAATAGAAAAGGATTTGTCCTAAGGTCCCGACCGAGTGGTTATCCCCCAATGTTTGAAGCAACGATTTTCGAGGTGTCAACAGAATCATAGCCATATACTGCCATATATCTGTCATGCATCTTGACAGATATAATATTTTGTCATTTTCAAACATATCACTATCATATTCATCACTGCCCGACAGAACTGAAGATATCAAACTTCATAGTTATATATGATTTTACATATGCCTCAAATATATCACAGAATCAAGATCATATATAGATTCTGCCATATGTCACTATCCATATCTTCCTACACAACAAGAATAAATAAAGTGACTTATCTGTTGACGATGCACTTCAATTACATCCCTTTGGACTCTTGTCCTAATGTACCAGGCATGTCATTTGCCTCCTCTACTTGCAGAGAGTACTGCTCCTCCAATACCTCTGCCTCAGCTGCTCACAAGGTCCTCTGCTGTTTCAGATATACTTACACATACCAGCTGATCAATATGCCTTCTATCAATGACAGTGCTCCTCCAATGTCATTGATCATAGGCCTATATCAGTGTGCCCTCTAACATTGATTTGCCACATCATAATCACTGTGCATAGGGTTTTGATATCTCTGCCTTCTAACAGTCCCC
The DNA here is from genome assembly GCA_034641835.2 of Pinus albicaulis. Lineage (NCBI taxonomy): Eukaryota > Viridiplantae > Streptophyta > Pinopsida > Pinales > Pinaceae > Pinus > Pinus albicaulis. Next base: position 466,037,646 of record CM076569.1, read on the forward strand.
TTTTCTCTTTAAGATGACTGGACTAGGGCAAAATTCCACCAGCAATCTCACAATAGTTAGTTGCTCCTATACTATTGTATATCAGCTCCAACCATAGTTTTAAAACCAGCCCGATTCGAATCGGACCAGGGTTGGTTGACTGAGCTGAAAGGCCTACCGGTCCGACCAGGTAGATGAAACGGCCAGTCGGCCGATTTGTTACCGAGCCGGCCAGTTTTTTGACCGAATCGGCCAGCTCGGTAACAAACCGGCTGACCAGGCCTGGTCCGAGTTAACTTGGCCTAGTCAATCCAGCCGACCGGTGGGCCCAAAACATTGAAAAAAAGTGACTTAAAACTCAAATTAATTTTGCTGTTAGGTTTTTTTTAGGTTTTCTAACCCCTCCCCATCCTATTTAACTAACCCAACCCCTCTCAATACCTCACATCTTTCTCATTCAATTTTCTTGAGCATTTGTGAGGGATTTTTAAAGAGTTGTGGAGTTGGTTTTTGGAGCATCTTCATGGTAATGTTTAAAAATAAAGTAAAAGTGACATTCTCCTTAATCTTCATTTTCATCCTTTTACTTAAATTTTTAACATTACCATGAAATAACTCAGGATGTTTGAGAGTGGTTCCAACCTCATTGGATTTCATATGGAGAAAGTAGAATTTTAGATCTCATTCAAAATCCAGCAGACTTGTCAGTTTTTCAGGATTTCAAGATTGGGTTATTGCAATGTTTCCATCGAATTTTGTCATGTATTAGGGTATGGAACTCGTATTTAATCAAGAGCATCAATCCCTCTATGTACCTTGATGACATGATGTTAGTTACATTGGTTATGTTTTTTGTTTTGATCTCTATATCATCATCTTGTATTGGACAGTGCACTATGTGCAATTTTGATATAATGGATATATTCATGAGCCTACTTTGATCATATGTTGTCTTTTGTGACTTATTTATATTGTAATGCTTTGTGTTTGGAAACATGAATAAAAATCTTTAAATTTATGTTTTTGTACAAAAAAATTAATATTTAATGTATTTTTTATAAAAACTGAGTCATTGAAACCGAGTCGACCGAGTCATTACCGATTCGGAGTCCGAGTCGGAGTCGACCCTCGGCCTGGCAGCTGACCGATTCCATTTTTTAAAACTATCGCTCCAACACACTATTGTCCTCTTACTCCTACAAGGACAGACTTCCATGGAGAACAAAAAAATTTGCAACCATATATACACGACTTAGCCACTACACACCCTTACCTTAGTTAAGGAGATGTAATTGATGAACTTCTTGGGAATGATTGTTGTTCCAAAACTTGCTCATTTATGCAGCCTTTCTTGTCATACCTGATGATGCCCTTTGCTGTCTCTAAGGGTTGATGTGAACCCTTGTTAGACATCTCGGCCCTTTCTGAAGTCTGAAGTGCAGTTGTACCAAGAGGGAGATTATATCAGCATTGTCTGCAAATCATCCCACGAATTTGGCCTACCCTCTCTGTTCTTGAAATCATATCTGTGATGACAAATTGTCATGACACTGTCACCACAGGAACTCATCACCAAACTGTGATGCATTGAATCTTATTGTCATCACTGAATCTTTGTAGCTTCTTTATATTACTGATATAAGACTTCTTCCTAGACAGATATTAGAATTCATGTCACTGCAATCATACATATGAACTTCAGAAACTCATCTAATGTGTCTTAAGTTCGGTGATCCGAATTCTTTTTCTGTTTGGCCCATCCGATAACTTTCTGAGTTGCTACCACGTACAACCCTTAACACAGTCCGCACACAGCTCTTCAATCTGTCCCTAAACCGCACTTAAGACAGCCCTAATGAGCCCTAAAGACATCTGTTGTACCTACATCAACCTAGGCTTCTCCCACACTATTCTTGTAGCAGATGTACTACGTTGTCCTTAAGTCTTCTCGGCCTCCTAATCTCACGCTGTCAAGCCCTCCAAAACACCATTGTTTTGGACTTGTAATCAATGAGATTTGCGGCCCTGACTAGGGCTTACCAATTCTGCACTACCTTCAACGAATATCAACCTGCAGCCCTTAAAAAAAATCCGTTGTCACTTATACGGCTTCTCCATGCTAAAGGTTGGGGTTGCACGTGGAGAAATGGGTATCCTAATTCTGTGCAATGTTCTCCAAGACAGTAGATATAGGCACCATGACTAAACACAATTTCTCTGACCAACATCACAATTGACTGTTGATTTTCTGAGTTTAAGCGGGACTTGTTAAACCCATAATGCATCTGTACATAACAACACTTAGTGAGCTATTGCATGAGAATACAATACACAGGAAATATGAGAAGAGCCTGGAATAATTTTATGTCGTGACACTCCAATCTTTGGTTCAAAGAGTTAATAGTTCAGATTTTCAGCACAGCATAGACTAGAAATAACTTTTGTGCAGACAGTGACATCTTCCTTCAATAAGAAAAACGTACTCAACTTGGTTGACCTGGGATCTCTGTGAATCGAAAATAATCGTTTGACACAAAAAACTCGTGCTATGAACTCAACCCACCTTAATTTCCAAAATTCATCATCCCGAGGGCAATGTTCATCCTTTTAGCTGTGGCTATGATTTTTCCAATTGCGGCTAGGTTTTTTTTCACTTAAAAACAATCATTGTCTCTTACAGCGCTTAACCTCCACTACAGGAATGCCCATGCTATCCCTAGGCCTCCTTCACGTTGTCTTAAGGTTCTTCTTTCACGCTGATGGTTAGGGCACCAACTAGCCCCAATAGACCTGAAGCCGAGGTCTCCTCACTCGACTTTCTTCCAGTAGCTCAGTCACCAAAAAAAAAATCCTTATCTTGATGCCCTAGATTCTCAACTAAATTGGGCTTTGTCTTCTCCTAGCTCTGATACCATGTTAAATTTCAGAAGATGTTCTATGCTTAGATGCAAATATATTTTAACCTTTTAGGGCACAATGAAAGTAAGATGCAGATAGAACATACCAATAGATCGATGGAAGACAAGCCAAAAACATAGATAAAGAATGGTGGCGTTACGATGATTAGCAAGATGCTTCAACCAGCAAAGTCTTCATAAGGTCAGCCACCCACATGTGTCACACAACCCCAAGACGTCTCATCAAGAATGCTCGACCAAGACGCTGCACCAAGATTCCCTAAACGTAGAAATAAGAACGTTGCTCCATCACCATCCCAAAGAGAAGAAAATGTCTCCACAAAAATGTGTGTAAAATGAACTCCAAGTATCTCCAATATATAGGCGTCTTTGGGGGTGTGTGACACATCTCTAATGCATGTGGGATAAATCAGACCAACCTTGCACATGTGGAATAAATTCAAAATATATGTTATGTTCATCCAATCAAGATGACCTTTAGAACAATCTTGCACCTCTCCGAAAGAGGAATCCAATAAAACAATTGGTATCGCCATCTGAGCATCACAACATGGAGTTTGTACCTAGTTGCCTAAAATTAACAACATGACTTCAAAACATCCAGTGTCAGCATATAGATATAGGTACCTCATCCTCTTTCCTTTTGAGTCATCCCGCAACAATTTTACTAGAATTAATACCTTCATTCCCTTGACTTGCTTCATCAATATGTCATCATGTTCTAATCATTTTTTAAAAATCATCCAGACCGACTCGGAATAGGCCGAGTCAACCGAGCTAGACCCTCGGCCGGTCGAGCTCGAAATCAACCAAGTCAAATGAGCCAGACCCCCGACCGAACCTACTCGGTAGAAAAATAGGTTCGGAGGCCGGTTTGTGACCAAATCGGACCACGGTCACAAACCGGCTTACTCAGCCGAGCCCGAGCTATACCGGCCAAGCCAGTGCAAGCTGGTCACATACGCCTCTTTAGCTCCAAAACGGACTTGAAATTAAATATTAACTTTTTGTTAGGGTTTTATGCAAGCTTCTAACCCCTCCCCATCCTATTAAAGCTACCCAACCCCTCTCATTTCCTCACATCTATCTCATTGAATTTGAGTGAGCATTTGTGAGGAATTTGTGAAGAGTTGTGGAGCATCTTTGAGGAGTCTTTTGGGCAAGCTTTGGAGCAGCATTGAGGAGGCTAGAGCCTAGAGGTTTTTTTTTTCCCTTCTAAAATTTGCCTTTGCTTGTTTTATTTTTTTTGCAAATCTGTAAATGGTAAACATAGTTTTTTGTGAAAGAAATGAACATAGAATAAATAGTTATTTTTTGTTTTCATTTTCAGATTTAAACCTTGTAGAAATTATATACATTAAGCATGCATATGTCCTAGATTCCCCTGATCTCACAATATTTAACTTCTTGCAAAATACAGAATCATTCCACTGTTAATCTTTTGCAGAAAATTAATTGCACATACATGTGAAGCATAAATAAAAACAATCGCACATAACACAATTTTTTAACGGGAAAGCCTGAAGCTGAAACCCCAACTATCATATATTATGTATCATGGAGATCATATAACAATCTCATATAAAGCTTAGTACATCAAGCTCTCAGTACAATACAATCGTCACACACTAACATAGAAGAAATCTACAAATCCATGCACCAATCTTTACCCTCCTGCTAGCCTGCCTCCACTACGCAATCCATGTTGATTACAAAGACTAATTCGATGCAATCCCACTCTCCTTGACTGCGTGATTATCATTGGCAACTCTAATGTATATGTAGATGCAATGCATGCATCACTATGGTCACAACAGACAATTTATCTCACCCTTTCACCTATCTCTGCACTGGGTCTCCATTGGATCTGACATGCACTGTAGTTAACTGTTGTATTGTTCAGTTGATTAATGAATTATTATTTATGAATTAATTAACTAATTAATTCACTCCACTCTCACTAGTGTATCATTCAGTTAGATTAGATACAACTATTTCAACTAAGTCTAACTGAGTTAAACTGAATACAACTCCATGAACTACTCTTCCAACTCCGTCATAACTTTTCCACTTCAGTTCTAACTGAGTCCTCCATGCATGAACTCTAGTAAACCCTTAGGAATTGCATAATTCCTTCAGCCCACTGATTTGACAAATCTTTATACTGAAATTAAGTGCTCCAAGAGAATAAGTTGTTGTTTAGAGTCTGATTATTATTAAGAGCTAATAATAATCGACATGTGTATATTTTTAGATCGACGATCTATAAATAGAATTCGTCCAATATTCTAAAAATAGAATTTCATTTATTTTTCCAACTTAATCAACCATCCACAAATAGCATCCTACAACTTCTGAAATATGATCACCATGTCTAAAAATAGACTTGCGCCAAAAATAGCCTGTGGGCCCACTTAGTGAAGGCGACTCTTTTCACTAGCTCATCATCTTGTTGAATCTCAACAAACCTTTCCTTTCCAAGTCAAAAAATGAGTCCAAAATGGCCCCTAGAATGAAAGACATTGCTTGGGAATATGTTGAAATGGTTGATGATCAAATGCATTGCAAATTTTGTAAGAGAAAAATTAAGGGGGGTGGAGGGGGCATTCATAGACTGAAACTACATTTGGCTGGTCTTAGAGGCCAAATTACTCCATGTGAAGCACCAATAGAAGAAATTGGGGAAATTAGGAAGGAGTTGAGAGATCAATTTCAAAAGTTTGAGGAAGAAAAAGCTAGGCAAAAAGAAAGAGGCTGAAATTGGGAGGAAGATAAATATACAACACATGATGGATGCCAAACCAACTTTTGATTATGAGGGTTCTTCATCTATCCTTGCACTGATGCATCAAACCCCTTTCCCTATGTTCCTCCCTCTATGGAGTCTATTTCTGAACAGGGTAAGGGTGCAATGAGAAATAGGGGTACTATCAAAAGTTTTTTCATACCCTCTACTCCCTCTGATAGTGCACACAGTCCTAGTCCTACAAGTAGACGTCAAGCACAACCCACTTTAGATTAACATTGGAAAAAAGAATTGAGAGAAACTACTTGTGATTACATTGCTAGATGGTGGAATGATGCTGATATTCCCGTCAATGCTACTCGTTCACCATATTATGAACCTATTTTTGATGCCATATATGTTGTTGGAAAGGGCTTCAAAGGCCCTACTATGCATGAGTTAAGAGGATCTCTTTTGCAAAAAGAGATTGTGTCCATTGATGATTATTTGAAAGAATTCAAAAACTCATGGGCACATACAAGATGTACCATCATGTCAGATGGATGGCTTGATCAGAGGAACTGCACCATCATAAAATTTCTTGTCTTTTGCCCACGGGGAACCATGTTTCTAAGATCAATTGATGTATCTGATAGGGTGAAAGATGGACACTTGTTGTTTCAACTTTTGGATGATATTGTTGAAGAGGTGGGGGTGGCAAATGTTGTTCAAATCATCACAAATAATGCCTCTAAATATGTTCTTGCTGGTAAATTGTTAGAGGAAAAACACCCAACCATCTTTTGAACCCCATGTGTTGCACATTGCATAGACCTCATGCTTGAGGATATTGGAAAAATAGATTGGATCAAGAACACTATATAGCATGCCAAAAGCATCAAAAAATATATTTACAATCACTCATGGATTTTGAATCTGATGAGGAAACACACAGGGGGCAAGGAAATTATTAGGCCTACTATCACTAGATTTGCAACACATTTTTTGACATTGCAATCTATGCTTGCCCAAAATAGAAACTTGCAAAAGTTGTTTTCTAGTGATGAATGGAATGAATTTCAGTGGGCTTGCAAACAGGATGGAAAATATGTGAAAAAGAAAGTTAATGAAGAAATATTTTGGAAAAAGGCAGCAGAGATAGTGAAACTTGTTGAGCCACTGGTTAAGGTGTTACGGTTGGTGGATGGGGAAAGATTGGCTATGGGATTCATTTATGAGGCTATGGATCAAGCAAAGGAGAAAATAAGGGCAGCATACAAGGACAGAGTGGGTAAGTATGGACACATTTGGGCAATCATTGATCAAAGATTAAACAATCAACTCTATTGCCCTATACATGCAATTGGGTATTTTCTGAACCCAAGGTATCATTATAAAGCTCAGGAAGCAAGAGCTTTGACTGGGGAGGTTAGAGATGTATTGATTGACTGCATTTATCGCATGATCCCCACAGATAGTGCCTAGCAGATACAAAATTAGATCATTGTGTTCAGCCAAGCCACAGATACCTTTAGCAAGAACCTTGCAAGGATTGCAAGGGAATCAGATGAGTCAGGTAAAAAAAGAATTTCAATTTTCAAATTCATATTTTATTATTTTGTATAATTGTTTATAATTTCAAATTTGGATATAATTTGTTGAGGCATTTGGTAGTCATTTTCCTGAATTACAGAGGTTTGCAATCTGCAATTTGAGTCAAACTTGCAGTGCTTTTGGGTTTGAGCGCAATTGGTCTGCCTTTGAGAGTATTCACACAAAGAAGAGACTGTTTGGAGCAAAATGGTTAAATGATCTACTGTATGTCCAATAAAACCTTTGAATAAGACGCAAACAATTGCTGAACAAAGGACCTAATTCAGATCCCATTGTGTTGGAGGATATTGATCCAACATCATATTGGATAGTGGAGTCTTGTCCACCAGAGTTTGATTCTAATGAGGATATTAGTGTGGGGATGGAATTCGATACACAGTTAGAGCCTCTGCTCAATTCAGATCCACTAGTAGCAGGCCCAGTACCAAGTCCTCTAGTTGCAGCCGCAGGGACTTCCTCTAGTCAGCCACGACGAAGACGCATAACTCATCTATCTCAGGCTCAACATGCTACAGTTATAGTTGAGGATGTTGATTCAGAGGAGGATGAGCGAGCGATTTTCCCCTCTGGTTCAGAGTTTGAGGCAGATAATATTGCCTTGTCAGATGTTTAGCAATATTGACTATTCATGTTTTGTTGTAAAGGCCATTTAGAGCCTCCTTGGTTATGTTTTTTGTTTTGATCTCTATATCATCATAATGTATTGGACAGTGCATTGGTTGCAATTTTGATATAATAGATATATTCATGAGCCTACTTTGATCATATGTTGTCTTTTGTCTATATTGTAATGCTTTGTGTTTGGAAACATGAATGAAAATATTTTATTAAAAAAATTAATATTTAATGTATTTTTTACAAAGACCAAGTCATTGAAACCGAACTAGCCAAGTCGATACTGAATCAGAGTCGGAGTCAAAGCAGACTCTCGGCTGTTTTGAAACCCGAGTTCGAGTTTTAAACACTACTTCTAATCAATGAATTTTGCAAGATAGAATTACTGATGAAACCTTTTGCTTTCTTTCTAGTTAGTGAATCCAGAGAGGATTCCATTAGAAAATGTGAGCACCTATTTCCATATTGATTATTGAATGATGATCCTTGATCTTGATGACTTCCTTCCATCAATGTAGTTATCAGTGAGGTTTCCAGGAGCCACTTCTTCAAGTTCTCCTTACATGCTTCTATCATGATGCTATTAATATACATTGCTTCCTATCATACTATTTTACAACCAAGAGAAATCACTTAAAGATGAAGATGATCTCAATCATAATAGAGATATTTCACTTCTTTCTTAGATTTCTTTAAATTAGGTTCTTCCCTTTCTTCTGTGACATGGGCTTCTTCCCTTTTCCTCTTGTCCTTCCCAGATTTAGGACAATCCCTTTTATAATGCCCAAGTTCATTACATCCAAAGCATCGTACTTTGTCCATATTTCTTCTTTTATTCTAAGGAGAAAATTTACCGAATCTTCCTTTCTTCCTAGACATGGTTGCAAACGCTTGATTCCCTTCAGTTGAACTCGTGTCATATTTGGATTTCAATTTTGTTTCCTCTATTTTACATAGAGACCATAGATTTTGGAATAGTGTTGCTTCTTTCTTCCTGTATAAGCTTGAAGTGAAGTTTCACCATTATTTCAGTAGAGCATTCAACACCACTGTAGTCATCTCACTATCAGACATTACTTCTCCCAATTCATGCAATTGATCTCTTATTTCAGAAATCCTCATAAAATATGAAGTGATTCCTTCCTCTATTGACAATTTCATCTTGTATAGTTCTTGTCTCAAAAAAATTGCTTCTCTTGTAGTACTTACAGAGGATAGCTCGACCAATTTCTCATATATTTCTTTTGCAGTTTCCAATTTTGATACATAGGGTATGAGTGAGTCCTTAATGGATTCTATGAGAATCGTCTGGGCTTTGATTTCTCCTTTCATGTACTTGGCATGAGCTAGAGCATCTTCTTTTAAGTGTTGAGTTATGGATCCTTTGATGTAGCTCATAACATCATCTTCGATTAGATTTAAACATGTCCTCTTCTTCCATGCACTAAAGTTTGATGATCCAACTAATTTGTTGCTCTCTTTGCAATAAGTCATTTTTACATATTTAGATGAGTTCATAGAGATACTTGAGTAGAGAGACTTCCTCCTTTTAGCAACTTCCTTGATGATGATGATGAAGATGAAGGTAGAACTCCCTCTTAGATTGAATCCTCCAATGTAGATGTCTTCAAAGGTGTTGGATATTGTTGCATGGTGCTTGATGTGTCTACCAATAATGTCTTCAATGTCATGAATCTTTGATGGTAAAGATAATCTCCTTAATGAGTGAATTCTTTGAATGACATTGAAGGTCTTCTTGAAATGGCTTGGGAATATTCCTTGCAAACTGATTTGACTTTTCAACACAAACTTTGACCTTGACTTTGATTATTGCTTCCTTGAGTGCCTCCTTGTCAAGTAGCCCTTGTCTTTAGCACCTTAGCTCTGATACCATGTTGAGAATTAGGAAGGGCTAAGTTTAATTCAAATTCTTTTCTTGATAATTACTTGTGAGCTTACTTCTCTTACTTATGTCTTCTCTTATTAACTTATTAAGTCTTTCCTTGAGTCAATTATCAAAACATAACACAAGAGATGCAAATTTAGGCTCCCAGAGTCAGGGCCAAAACCTCTCCCTCTTGGAAAGGAAAACCCGCAAGTAATTCTTCTTATAGATCTTCGATTTGACAAGTACCATGAACATGACTTAGACCCTTGAACTATGTATTCCTTCAAGACCTTGTCACAACTTCTTCCTGGACTCCTCAAACTGATCTCCTTCTCTGTGTTGTCCTGCACCGAAACTAGGAAGGCTCAGTTCCTAGATTTTAACACTAGCTTCCTGAGTTTTCTTCTCAAACTGTCTTCTCGTAGCTTCTCTTTATCTTTGCTGGAGTATTCCTTACAACAGTCTTGGCACTGAAACACAGTCCTCCAAGTTATTTCATTCTGCACTTTGTATGCTATTGCAAAGTTGTCCTTTAACTTCACAGAGATACCCAAAGCCTTTTTATCCACAATATATATATATATATATATATATATATATATATATATATATATATATATATATATATATATATATATATTGTGCCCCAAACAAAAATAGACTATCTTGAATTAACATCGAGAATATCTATCTATATACTTTGCAAATCTTGAAGTTGCAGTCTGAACTATCTTCCTCAGATGTCTGAGATTTCTCCTGCAATTGTTGACCGAAATCTTCATATTTATGAGAGCTCTATTCATGTACTTCACATCTATTTATGTTTATGTTCTGCGCAGTTTAGTGGGGTTTATATAGTAATTTCCCCCTATATTAAGCCGACCTGTCCATTAGATTTGAGGCTGACATGTTTCCAGGTTTGTGGGCTGACTTTAAGAGGTATTCCAATGTTGATCTAATCAGGAGTGTTTAGCATTATTCTTGAGCTATGTTGACAAGCTAATTGACAAGGTATTGAGGCATACTTGACACTTCATATACATGACTCTAATTACATTTATGACAAGATGACAAATCCCTAAAAGGCATCAAGAAAAATTCTTTGACCTATAATAAAATCCCTTGTTCATGAAACCCATGAAGCAAGCTTAACAAAATATATTTTATTATCTTTGTCTTCTTCATTACAAAAATACATAATTACATAGTCAATATGAAGACCAAACCTAGTTACACTTTACAACAATAGTGACATTATTTAGAGGAATAGTCTCTCCATTGGTGTATGTAGTGACTAAAATAGGTGATTGATATTAGTAAAAAAGGGTCAAATTGTTGGCCCTTTAGAGTACATTGAAAATATATGGACATGCTATTTTGTAGCATAGAAGATTTATGGGAGGAGTGTATTATGAAAATGTCACTATTTTGAGGTTCAAACTATTTACATGGATTAGTGTAGTGCTTTATGATTCAGGTAAGTGAAGGTATTCACTCCTTGAAGATGTCCCGTAAACAATACATACATTCCTACTAGGCTACTGCCATAGGTTGGGTTATAGTTGGCACTAAATCCAAACACCTAATGCCAAAATCTTTGTAGCCAAAAGTAAGTTCTAACTGTTGTGTGGTAGAATATTAAATGTTGCCATAGAGTGCATAAAGTCCATTGGATATAGAATGCCCCTTAATCTAATAGCCTCTTTGTACTTTTCCTTGGCATTTATGAGGTTCTCACATAGTGCTTAGCACTTGTCATAGACTAATGGATCTGAGCATCATGCTCAACAAGGATATTCATTCATGTGATAAATAACAACATCAATCTCTCCATATCACGCAACTTCAACCTCCAAATTAGTTTCCTCTACCACTTACCACTTAGACTTAAGAAAATGCTAGCACAAATAAATTGGCATTCTCTACCACTTGAGGGTGAAAGAAAAGCCATTTGAGAGTGAGTAAAAAATATCCATATAAAAGTTAAATATTTTTCTAGTATTAATCTACATACTTTTTTTAATTATAAAGTATTTACACAATTAAAAAAAATAAAATGCAAACCATCCCTCCTTAAATAAATCCTAATTAATTAAATTAAATGCAAGTTAAAAAAAAAAACAAAACATAAGTTAAATATTTTTTTTTCTAATATTGAACTACATACTTTTTCTAATTATAAAATAATTACACAATTAAAAAAATAAAATGCAAAACATCCCTCATTAAAAATAACCTAATTAATTAAATTAAACGCAAATAAATAATAATAATAATAATAAACATAACTAAACCTATTTAGAGTAATTGTTATATAAAATTTAGATTCACCACAAAGATAATGCTATCTCCGCCTGAACCATGAAATCGATACATTCAGAGTCTCACATTAAAACATGCCATGGATCGATCTCGCAACCCTGACAACTTTACGCTCACTTTTGACTTCTTAGAGATAACTTATGGATTGGCATCAAGCCTGTAAACGACCGGGTCCCATCTCACGTGGACCTTAATCATCATCGACTTCAATTTCCCCAATTTTATCTTCACAGACACGTCACATTCAGAGTCTCACATTAAAACACGCCATGTATCGATCTCCCAACCCTTACAACTTTACTCTCACTTTCGACTTCACAGAGATAACTTTTGGATTGGCATCAACCCAGGTCCCATCTCACGTGGACCTTAATCTTCATCGCCTTCAATTTCCCCAATTTTATCTTCACAAACACGTCAGCCTCCAAATTCAAGGGAACGTTGCCCTGTTGCTGCTGCTCGTTGAGCACGAAGACCATGGCACTAGTGAGTCAAGTGAGATAGTGAGTCAAGCATAAATTATGGTTAAGGTATTTATTTTTACTTAACTTATTACTTAGGAAGCACTTTGTGGCCGGCCTTCATTTTTGGATTGCCTATGTCTATCCTATCAAAAATCATTACCCCATAGAAAATAAAAGAAGAGACAACTAAAATACCCCAACCATAAAGAACTTATGTTCATAAATAATAATTTCTCTAACTTTGTAACTAGAAAACCATTGAAGGTCAATACAAATGTCAATAAAAAAACCATAAAAAATAATAAAAAGTATAAACAGCTAGGAAGCCAAGGATTGCCTAGCCAACATGATAACAAAAACCCACATGGAATGATAGGAGGCCAGAAAGCCTAGCTAAATTCAAAACCTCTATTTGATAAAGAAAAAGCTCAAAATCCAATCTCCCAACATGCAAATTCCTTCCTACACCTTCGGTAGATACAACCCCAATGTCAATCTCCAAAATATCCAAACTAATTCTACTGATGAACAAAACCAATCATGTTGAAGAAGAGCTATTATTTTGAATTTCCTACGAGGTCCCAATGCACCACATTGATGAGTCACATGCAAGCTTACTTGAAGTAAGCGAGGGAGGTGGAAAACCACATCTCATCATCAATTCCCTGTTGAGTCAAGTTGTTAAGTTAAGATGTATGGCGTTTGAAGCATGAGAAAAGTATAGATCCAAATTCCATTGAATCGAGAGATTGATCTATAACAAATGATTTCATTTTTAATTAGAACCCCAAAGTTAAGGACAGTGGCCCTTAGCCCAATGATCTGCATCATCATTCAATTCTCATTTTGTATGGTAGAATGAGTCTCTTTTAAAAAAAAAGAATGATGATTTGCTTAATCTTACGCAGGAGAGAGTTTAAGTTTACTTCTTTGTTCATCATAGTTTTAACTAGCACAACCACATTAGTAAAAACTAATGTGGTTGATATACGCCGATAGGCATATATACAATAAACAATAAATCCGCACGGGTATCCGACATCCCATTTTTTCCCATACGCAATTCCTCCCTTCTGGACGAAACAATCTCCATTACAAACTGGAGATTCAAGTTTCGCATCGATCCCCGCCATACCCAAACACCTCATGATTTTTCTCAGAAACATAGGCCTTATGAATCGACTATACGATGCTTCAAGACCATCGTTGAATGCTTTGACAAATGGAATGGCAGGCAAAGACGGAGATAAACACCCCACTTCCACACCAAACACAACTTTGCAGATGTTGTCAAACGTGAAACGAAACAAAATGTCTTGAAGATCAATGGCGCTTCCCGCAGATGTTGTGTTATCCAGAATAGGAATCAGATTTTGGCGCAAGGAATCTTGTATGGACTTCACCGCATAAGTGAGACTAGATACAAAGTTAAACTCTACCACAAACGGCTTCCTTTGTTGAATCCATAGTTCTCCATCGGCGTTAAACAATCCATCACCAAAAACTTCTCTAAACGCGTTCCTGAAACCGGGACCCTTTGGGAAACTTGAAAACTTAGTTGTGAGAATGTACTCCTACAGTTCCTACATCAACTCGATAAAGTACATAAACCAAAGAAATGCACACCTGAATTGAACTGCCTTTGCAGACCAGCTTTGAACATCCCGAGCTGGGGAGAATGTCGTGACGTATAGTTCTCTCCAGTCCATCAAGGGGTCATCGTTGATAAAATTCCCATTTCCATATCCTACGAACTGCCCTGCATGTATGGCGTACTGCATCTTCTCTTCTCATGGAAGCGAAAAGAAGCCCTCGGCACAATGCTTATTGCATGAGCATTGCGCTCCGACTCGCCCACCACCATACCATGACGGATCGCCTCCAAGCGGAAAAACTGCTACAATGGAACGACAATGCATGAGCATTGCGCTTCTCCTCCCACTCCCCACTTCATGCGACTGTTAAATTCCCTTCCATCGCCACATGTCTACGAAGAGACAAGCAGTCTTGTAATGATCAATGTGCCCATCAACATGGTTGGGAGATCCCCACACGTCGGAGACAAGCACAACTTGTAATCAGCAACGTGCCCATCAACGTGGTGGTTATGGGATGGGAGGATTTCTTAATTTGATAGGTGGCGGTCAGCAAATGGCACAGTAAATTTTTAATCCAAATTTGTAAAAAATTAATTTAAGTACGGTTTAAACACGTGATTTAGATATGCAAGGAAGTTAATGGGGTTGATTTCATCCATCGATTTAGTGGCGACGACCAGAATATACTGGCATCTTCCAATCCTGACCATCAGATCAAAAAAATTAATTAGCCTAATCACAAAACATGCTCCTTCCGATAGGGGGTTACGCCTATCGGCGTAATTATTATCATTGAATTCCCCCTAAAATTGTCAAATATTTGAATCTCCATTTAGAAACCATGTAGTCTAACTAATAGATGAAATAGCTTTTTCTAGACAATTTTTCTCATCAATTTTGCCCAAAATCTAGTAGAAATTTTTAAGAATTATAAATTTATATTATTTAATGTGCAATGTCTTAATGCCTAAATAATTTTAAGAGATTTTTCAGTATATTTACTCCATTTATACATTTTAATTGAGAAAAAATCACAATTTTACTTAAAAATTGTAATGCTAATTAAAAAAAAAAGACAATAACATCAATTAATTAGACTCTTTCTTTATAAACCACTTCCAAACATTATTTATCAATCAATCATGAAAAAAGTTACCTACTTTTAAAACCGAAAAGTTCTTCAAAATACTCTCCTTGACGGTTTCGTTTCAACATACAGAGGCAACTAACGCAGATGGGAATCACTTTATATTAATATCGAAAAGGATCTTACCCAGAGAGGAATCATATTTCCAAGATCTAAGACTCTGTTTGTGCCCTTTAGATGCGTTATAAAAGTCGGTTTCATGAATCATAAACCGCTAAGGAATTATTGAAAAATGTCTTTAACTAATGCTTCTATTTAAAAAAATGCAACAGATCTGAGGCCTTGACCTGATTATTCAGAGCATTCCACGAAGTAAATTCTTTCTTGCCCATTTAGTCATCAAGCAATGACTGAAATATCTAAAGATTGCAATGGAAACAACAATTAAAATGTTTGAGAGCGATAATTATTAATAATAAAATCTGAGGGTGACGGTGCAACATCTATTGCACCCCATATTGAGATACATTAATATAATGTAAATCCTCTAAAAATTGTAATGGAAACGTCAGTTAAACTGTTTGATAGCGATCATTAATAATAAAATGTGAGGTTGCAACATCTATTCCACCCCATATTGAAATACATCAATATTTTAATAATGTAAAACATCATTTACAAAAGATAAATAATTGTTAATCATCCAAAAATTTTACTGGATGGTTGAACTACGTACCTAAACAATTGAATGCATTGAAATACATGATATCCTTCTGCTCATCTATAAGTGAAACAATCCATTACAACGACGATAGAATAGTCTTCAACTATACGCTGCAATAAAAAAGGCCAAAAGACAAACACAACGTTATTAGCAGAAGAGAAAGATTCGAAATCTACCTTACACTTTGCAACATTCTATCAAATGACATTGAGGCTAATCAAACTCCACCATGACTATAAATAAAAGGTAGGCATTCACGATTATCAACTCCGTGACTGCTCTGCATCATTGAAATCTCAGGCAAAGCATCAGAGAAATCGAACAAGAAATCTTTAGTAACAGCAGTTGCCCTTAGAATGTCCAATAAATTTTTGCACAAGGAGGGTGGATGGCGACAAAGGAACAACTTCCGAGGACAGCTGGAATGTTCCAAATGTCAGCTCCCTTTAGAATGTCCCATAAAGTTTTGGACAACGACTGTGAAAGGAGACAACAGAACAGCTTTCGAGGCAAGCCAGAAGATATCCAAATGTCCGGTACAAAAATTAAAAATACAAATTTAAAACAACGGACTGGTAAAAATGAACAACATTAGGAGTATGATACAAATAAATAACAGTAAGTCTAATATACATTTTAAAAGCCGGGAAAAAAAAGTTAAGTAGATGTGCGTTCCAAGATATCAGGAAATCATCACGCACTATCGCTGCAATTATCACCGTCTCTGTAATAAGCTTTGAATGGTTGCTAATATATGGATCTACCAAATTGTATATAAGACATTTGTAATGGTATGAATTTTTACTGAAACATATATAGAATTACCTTAATAAATCAAGGAAAGAGAAACTTAAATAGGGTGACTACATAGGATATATGAAGTGAGGGTTATGTTCTCAAAATATGGTGGTACTTATAAACCATAGGAGAGCAAATCCAAAACTAAGATGAATATATAGAATATGTGAAACAAATCCAAAGCTAAGATGAATATGTAGAATTTATGAAACGAGTTTTTAAATTTGATGGTATTTGATAAATTACAAGAGCTTTCCTTTTACACGAATTTTCTTAGTAACAGGCACCCACCCATATGCAAACATGACAGATCTCACCTACCCACTCATGTTAACGCACCAATGAAGTTTTGGAGTGCGGCCCAAACACACCCAGGCAGCCAACATGACAGATCTCACTGACCCACCCGCTGAATTTATAGAGTTCGATCAAGTGACTTATTTAAGATTTTTTGGACAACAAATGTCACTAGTCCTAAAACCATGGATATCCATCAACTTCCTGAGAACAAAGAAACATGAAAGGCCATTAATTTCTCAAGGACATTTAAGTTTTTTTGGACAACAGATGTCACCAATCCTAAAACCATGGAGATCCAACAACTTCCTGAGAAGAAAGAAACTTGGAAGGCCATTAATTTCTCGAGGACAGAAAAAACGAAAGACACTGGTTGCCATCCAACTAGTAGAATGGTACACTCTTCCACCCAAGCTGCTTGAGCGAATCAAGTTACTGAATAATTTCCTTGGACAACAGTGTTAGAAATATTAAAGTCACCTGTTGTGCCTTGGGCAGGAAGAACAAAGAATAAAGGACAGCAGCAGCAGCAGCGCAGAGGAGATTGAGTGCACAACACTCTGTATTAAAGAGGAATGGAGAACCGTAAGGAAGAATTTAATTTTGTATGGGCCGCAGCCGTGAATAGCAGGAGAATTAATTTTGAAGTATGGCGGAGAAGTTACTTCAGCAGAAGAATGAAGATTTTGTCTACGGAGGAGCGAATTCATTAAAACAGTCAAGTCGGGTGTTTAAAGCCTCAACAGCCAAAATGAATGAAATTGAATTAAAACAGGTGGAAGTCAATTATGAAGCGGAAGGACAAGTGGTCCCTACCACTTGAGCGCAAAAGCGCAAATTCGCAAATCGCACTTTTTGAAGTGCTAAATGTCTTGTAGATGTGGAAATCTGCGATGTGCGATGTGCGATCATCGCAACATCACAATATCGCAATTATGTTATATGAGTTACCGCCCATCCAATATGTGTCATCGCAAAAGTTAAAGTTGCGATGTGCGATCGTCGCGCCATCGCGCCATCGCACAATCGCATATCGCAAATTACAAAGTGGTCATCACCCTCCGCCGTCGCAAGTTTCGTTTTTGCGATGTGCGATTGACGCGCCATCGCGCGATCGCACAATCGCATTTCCAATTGTTCGTTCGCAAAATGTTATCGCAGGTCTGAAAGTTGCGATATGCGTCATCGCAGATCGCACCGTCGCATTTTCGTTTGATCGCAAGTTTTGTTGTTCCGCCATTTGCACCATCGCAAATCGCATTTTGGCCGACTGCGATGTGGACTCCACTCGTACGTCGCGCCATGTTTAAAGTTTATGTTTTGCAAAGTTTTTCCTTTGTATTTTGGTTTATACGTTGGTTTATATTTTTATATGTAATTTGTTCCGTCGCGCCATATAAAAAGGGAAAGGACCCGAGAGCCAATGTATTGCATTGTATTGCATTGTATTGTTTTGTAACCGCTGTGTGAGAGCCCGCAGGCGAAGAAAAGCATAGTAAGAGAACAAAGCACTGCGTGTGCGTTCTTGAGAGACAGAGAGAGAGAAGATTTTTTTAGAGCACTGTGTCTGTAGCAGTCTCGACTTATATTTTGTGAATCCCTCACTGTTGAGGAAGAAATTTGTAACAATTTTTGTTTTTAAGTTATGTTAATGAAATAGAAAGCATATTACATGCCATCTCTGTCTGCAAGTGAATTTTTTTCTGTTTTAAACTTCTCTGTGTTTAGAAGAGAGCGTCATTCTCTCCTGTTTGCTTGGAATTTCCAATAATTCCAACATGGTATCGGAGCTAGTTCAGGCTCTTTGAAGGTCTCAAAGACGCTGAAGAAGAAGAAGACTTGTTGCAGCGTTTTCTCCAGCAGCGTGAAAAGCTCGACAGAAGTTACAGTCAAGTATTTCTCAAAGATAAAAGTGCAGTTGTTTATTGTTTAAAGGAGTTTGTTCTTTCAAGAAGGAAAGACAGTTTATTTAAAGTCAGAGTTCAGTTGAAGAAGTAATGGCTGGACCAAGCACTGGTATGAGTCTTGGAAATGTTCAACTTCCACAGTTTAATGGAAAGAACTATGATTATTGGGCCATTACCATGAGAGCCCTGTTTGTATCACAAGACTTATGGGAACTTGTTGAAGATGGTTTTACAGAACCAGCTGATGAACAGGTTTTAATGCCTTGACTCAAGCAGAGAAGGATTTATTAAAGAACAATAGAAAGAAGGACTCTAAAGCCCTCTTCTATTTGTATCAAGCTGTAAATGAGAGTGTGTTTCCAAGGATAGTAGCAGCTAAGAGATCCAAGGAAGCATGGGAAACTCTGAAAGTAGCCTATCAAGGTATGGAGAAAGTTAAGACAGCAAAACTTCAATTGCTGAGAAGAGATTTTGAAACTCTTTGCATGAAAGAGTCAGCAATGTGGACACATTCTTTACACATGTGATTGAGATTGTAAATCAGATAAGATCCCAGGGAGAAACTCTTGAAGAAAGAAGGATTGTGGAGAAACTTTTGAGATGTTTACCCTCAAAGTTTGATGTTATTGTTACCACCATAGAAGAGACCAAAGATCTCTCACAGTTCAAGGTAGATGAACTTCATGCCTCGCTGATAACTCATGAACAAAGATTGAGCAGAGATGAAAACTCATCTCTTGAGCACGCCTTCAAGACCTAAATGCCTTTAAGAAGAGGAAGAGGTCAAGGTAAAGGAAGAGGAAGAAGCCAAAACAGAGGTGGAAGGAACAACCCTTCACATTCACAAGGAAGGGGCAACAGTCAAAGTCAGAGCCATGGTCAATGCAACAGCCAGCAAGGTGGACATCAACACCAACATGCTCATGGACAAAGGTATGACAAATCCAATGTCCAATGTCATTATTGCAAGAAATATGGGCACTATTCCAATGAATGTAGAAAGAAGCAAAATGACATGAAAAATAAGCAGAATGCTAATGTAGCAAAAGAGGAAAAGAACCCAAGTAATGTGCTATTAGCTTGTAATGTAGCACAAAATAGAGATGATAATGTTTGGTTCTTAGATTCTGGATGTAGTAATCAGATGACTGGCAACAAAGCAATGTTTGCCAATCTAGATGAAGAAGTGAAGTCTGAAGTGACCACAGGGACTAATACTAGGCTCTTTGTCAAAGGAAAAGGCAGAGTTAGTATTCGAGCCGGAAATGGTGAGCAGAAATTTGTTCCAGGTCTGAAATGTAATCTTTTGAGCGTTGGGCAGCTCATAAACAAAGGTTACAATGTAATTTTTAAAGATGATGTGTGCACCATAAAAGATATACCTCCAAGCAAGAAAATTATTGCTGAAATTCAAATGACTAGCAATAGAATGTTTCCTCTCAAGCTCAACATTGACTTGAAGCAAAAAGGAAAGAATGTAGCAGCTGTAACACAAGAAGCCTTCCAAAAGGAAGCAAAAGATGAAAATTGGTTATGGCACCTGAGATTTGGACATCTCAATTTCGGAGGATTAAATTGGTTGCACAGCAAAGGAATGGTAAAAGGTTTGCCATTGATAGAAAAGCCTGACAGCCTATGTGAAGGCTGCATCTTGGGAAAACAACACAGAGAAAGTTTTCCTTCAGGGAAAAGCATAAGGACGAAAGCACCCTTAGAAATCATTCATTCAAATTTGTGTGGGCCGATGCAAATAGCATCTATTTCAGGCAGAAATTACATGCTGACCTTCATAGATGATTTCACAAGAAAAGTGTGGGTTTATTTTCTGAAATATAAGAGTGAAGTCTTTCAGAAATTTTGCCACTTTAAAGCTCTCGTAGAGAAACAAAGTGGGCAGTACATTAAAGTCCTCAGAACTGATAGATGAGGAGAATACATATCAAAGGAGTTTCTGCGTTTTTGCAGAGAAAATGGCATACACAAACAGTTTACCACAAGGTACACACTGCAACAGAATGGAGTTGCTGAAAGGAAGAATCGAACCATAATGGATATGGTGAGAAGCATGCTAAAGGCAAAGCACTTGCCGAATGAGTATTGGGCAGAAGCAGCAAACTGTGTTGTGTACATTTTGAATAGATGCCCTACAAAAGAAGTGATGAACAAAGTTCCAGAAGAAGCGTGGAGTGGCAGAAAACAAGGAGTCACCCACATGAGAGTTTTTGGATGTGTAGCATATGTACACATTCCAGACAAATTGAGAAAGAAGTTGGATAGTAAGGGGGAGAAGTGCATTTTCCTTGGATATTGTGAAGATTCCAAAAGATACAAATTGTATAACCCATCCACAAAGAAGTTTGTGATAAGTAGAGATGTGCAATTCATTGAAGAAGAAGCATGGGATGGAAGCATTGAGAAAACAGTCAATGTCAAAAGCTATTTGTCTCATGATGAAGATGAGGAAGATGTGGTTGAGATTAACAACACATCTGCAGCACAACCTCCACCACCACAAGTACAGAAAGGGACACCTCAAGCAGTACCAAGAACACCCTTGAGAAGAAGCGAGAGTGCATCTCCAAGCACACCACATGGAGCAGAAATGAGTGCTTCATCAAGCACGTCTACACCAAGTGAACGAGGAACAAGGTTCAGAAGCCTTAGAGAAATTTATGAGAAAGGAGAAGCAGAGGAAGGTATGAATTCCTTATTTGCTTTGTATTGTCAAGTTGATGATCCTATTCATTTTGAAGATGCTATTAAAGATAGAAAATGGATAGAAGCTATGGATGAGGAAATTAAAGCCATAGAGAAGAACAAAACATGGGAGCTAGTTGATCTACCAGAAGGTAAAGAAGTCATTGGAGTTAAATGGGTCTATAAGACCAAGAGCAATGCTGAAGGAAATATAGAAAGACACAAGGCCAGACTTGTTGTCAAAGGATATAAGCAGAAGCAAGGGATTGACTATGAAGAAACCTTTGTACCAGTTGCAAGAATGGAAACAGTAAGAGCAGTGTTGTCCATAGCAGCACAAAACAAATGGAAACTATACCAGATGGATGTAAAATATGCATTTATAAATAGAGTTTTAATGGAAGAGGTATATGTGGAACAACCTCTCGGATATGAGAAGAAAGGCCAAGAGCATAAGGTCTACAAATTGAAGAAAGCTCTTTATGGGCTGAAGCAAGCTCCAAAAGCATGGTACAGTAGGATAGATTCCTATCTACTGGAAAATGGATTTGAAAAGTGTGAGGGAGAACCCACCCTCTACATCAAAGAAAAAGATGGTAAGATGCTCATTGTTGTTTTATATGTTGATGATTTAATTTTTACAGGTAATGATGATTACCTTGTTGAAAATTTTAAAACAGTCATGAAAAATGAATTTGAAATGACTGACATGGGTTTGTTGAGATACTTCTTGGGAATAGAAGTAGAGAAAGGTGAGAAAGGAATTTTTATATCTCAAGCAAAGTATGTGAATCAAGTTTTAGAAAGATTTAATATGCAGGAGTGCAAAGCTGCAATTACTCCCACAGTAATGGGATTGAAGTTGAGAAAAGATAACAGCATCAAGGATTTTGATCCAAGTTTATATAAAAGCATAGTTGGCAGCCTGATGTATTTGACTGCAACTAGGCCAGATATTATGCATGCTGTTAGTTTAATTTCCAGATTTATGGAGAAGCCAAAACAAGCACATTGGCAAGCAGCAAAGAGAATTCTGAGGTATGTGAAAGGAACTAAAAGGTATGGTATTTTATATACTACTTCAGAAAATTCAGAATTAGTTGGATACACTGACAGTGATTGGGCTGGAAGTGTAGATGATTAGAAGAGCACTTTCGGTTATGTTTTTCATATGGGTTCAGGAGCCATTTCATGGGCTTCTAAGAAATAGCCGATTGTAGCATTATCTACAGCAAAAGCAGAGTATGTGGCAGCTACAACAGCAGTGTGTCAAGCAATTTGGATGAGAAGAATGTGAGAAGTCTATGTCAAGAACAGGTAAAAGGGACAGTGATTTATTGTGACAACAGCTCAGCTATTGCATTGTCAAAGAATTATGTGTTTCATAAAAGAACAAAGCACATAGACACAAAGTTTCATTATATCAGAGAATTGGTAAACAATGGAGAAATTGTTTTACAACATTGTAAAACAGAAGAGCAATATGCAGATATTTTAACTAAACCATTGGCACAAAAGATATTTGAATTCCTAATAAAATGTTTGGATATGATGGATAACCCTGCAGCTGACTTTAATGGGGAGTGTTAGAAATATTAAAGTCACCTGTCGTGCCTTGGGCAGGAAGAACAAAGAACAAAGGACAGCAGCAGTAGCAGCAACGCAAAGGAGATTGAGTGCACAACACTCTGTATTAAAGAGGAATGGAGAACCGTAAGGAAGAATTTAATTTTGTATGGGCTACAACCGTGAATAGCAGGAGAATTAATTTTGAAGTATGGCGGAGAAGTTACTTCAGCAGAAGAATGAAGATTTTGTCTACGGAGGAGCGAATTCATTAAAACAGTCAAGTCGGGCGTTTAAAGCCTCAACAGCCAAAATGAATGAAATTGAATTAAAACAGGCGGAAGTCAATTATGAAGCGGAAGGACAAGTGGTCCCTACCACTTGAGCGCAAAAGCGCAAATTCGCAAATCGCACTTTTTGAAGTGCTAAATGTCTTGTAGATGTGGAATTCTGCGATGTGCGATGTGCGATCATCGCAACATTGCAGCATCGCAATATCGCAATTCTGTTATATGAGTTACCGCCCATCCAATATGTGTCATCGCAAAAGTTAAAGTTGCGATGTGCGATCGTCGCGTCATCGCGCGATCGCACAATCGCATATCGCAAATTACAAAGTGGTCATCGCCCTCCACCGTCGCAAGTTTCATTTTTGCGATGTGCGATCGTCGTGCGATCGCGCGATCGCACAATTGCATTTCCAATTGTTCGTTCGCAAAATGTTATCGCAGGTCTGAAAGTTGCGATATGCGCCATCACAGATCGCACCGTCGCATTTTCGTTTGATCGCAAGTTTTGTTGTTCCGCCGTTTGCGCCATCGCAAATCGCATTTTGGCCGACTGCGATGTGGACCCCACTCGTACGTCGCGCCATGTTTAAAGTTTATGTTTTGCAAAGTTTTTCCTTTGTATTTTGGTTTATACGTTGGTTTATATTTTTATATGTAATTTGTTCCGCCGTGCCATATAAAAAGGGAAAGGGCCCGAGAGCCAATGTATTGCATTGTATTGCATTGTATTGTTTTGTAACCGCTGTGTGAGAGCCCGCAGGAGAAGAAAAGCACAGTAAGAGAACAAAGCATTGCGTGTGCGTTCTTGAGAGACAGAGAGAGAGAAGATTTTTTTAGAGCACTGTGTCTGTAGCAGTCTCGACTTATATTTTGTGAATCCCTCACTGTTGAGAAAGAAATTTGTAACAGTTTTTGTTTTTAAGTTATGTTAATGAAATAGAAAGCATATTACATGCCATCTCTGTCTGCAAGCGAATTTTTTTCTGTTTTAAACTTCTCTGTGTTTAGAGGAGAGCGTCATTCTCTCCTGTTTGCTTGGAATTTCCAATAATTCCAACAAACAGATGTCACATTGTTAACACTTGTATTCAAAACCAGGGAGAACAATTAACTTCCTGGGTACAGATAAAAGTAAGCTATTGGTTACCGCAACAAACTTTACAAATAAGTGAAACATCCACAAAAGAGAAACATCGACCATAATAGGTGTTAGATATTGCCTCAAGCACATCTAAGCGCATAATAACTTCGCAATCATAAACCTGATCACTTTTAATGAGAAAAAGGTAGCTGCCTCATCTAATGACCATATACAAGGTAAAGCTAACTTTTAATAAGCAACGATTAAGCTCAATGCACACAATTAACTTCAGGCAAAGGTTTGAGTCAAGTTACAAATTTGGGGAGGGGTATTTATATCTTTTGGACTAATTACTCACCTAAAATAACTCAACATGCATACACTTTCAATTTGATTTTTTTC
The DNA here is from genome assembly GCA_034641835.2 of Pinus albicaulis. Lineage (NCBI taxonomy): Eukaryota > Viridiplantae > Streptophyta > Pinopsida > Pinales > Pinaceae > Pinus > Pinus albicaulis. Next base: position 466,062,618 of record CM076569.1, read on the forward strand.
AAAATATAATTTAATTCGAATTCACTCGACTTAAGTGACTCTCCTAAATTTAACCAACTCTTATATATGGGAGTAATCACAATTTCTAATACTCTTCTTTAATTACAACCATATGACTCAACATAATTCAAACATGCCTCAACTATGTCTACTAGGCTTACAATATAAATTGACTCAATTATCAATCAAACATGTCGGTTGGTCTATGTCTCAGCTAGGTTTACAATGACTCAAAACTTTTACGATTTTGCATTTTCTTTTTTCTCTTCTTCCAAATTATATATCCTCGAAATTGTTTCATTTTGTGTGTTCTTGTTGTAGGTTTCGTATTTCTTTCTTGTTGTTGTTGCAATGCTTCTTTTACTTGTCTTGAATTTGTGTTGAAAAACAATTTGATATTGTCTTCTACAGCATCCTCTTCAAAGATTCGATCAATTATGTGGTATGGACTTTCTGCCACAACACTCCATCTTCAAATTGTCTTCTTCCCTCTGCTGCTTGTGCTTCATATTTGTCTTTCTTTCTACCATATTTCTGTTAGCTTAATAATGATTCTATAATGCAGAATAAATACTTAAAAATAATTGAAAAATAAATTTTAATGCCCAATAAATCATACCTCCAGCCATTGATGCTACTCACACCCAGAATGTATTTTGTATGCAAAGCTTCTAGGTTACTTCACTATATAGAAAATATGCAGGAGGAAGATGCCTTATGCCTTGCACGCCACAACTGAAATTGCTCCTTCCCCTTCTTCTCTCACTAACATGAGCTATTTTTTACCTTTCCAGCTAATCTCACGGCCACATGTATATTCAATGGGACAAATTACAAATTACAAAACACCGCCAACACCAACAGGCTAAAATCTGGGCCCCTAAGCATACATTGTATATATTAACAGAACACAGAGTTGGCACGCCTGTTTTGTAACCACAGATAAAACTTCAAGCAGTTATAATTGAACCGAATTGGGTGACCGCGGCTCGCTGAAGGCTGAAACAACACTGGTCTTGCGATTCTCACGAGGAATAAATGTTTATTCATATACATGAACCACAATCTTCACACAAACAAAAATTAAAGGATACAAAAAATCTGAAGGGACTTCCAAGCTCTGCTCACTCTAACTTGATGGTGTAAAACTGAAGGGGATTAAGTTAGTGAGCTTGGGGACTAAAAAGAAGTATTTATAGCCAAGCTTCCATCAAGATTCTGTTGGCTATGTGTCAAGTGTTCCACAGATCATGGTAGAGAACTGCAGTGGGAGTAATGGACCACTTCAGAAGCTCCCAACAAGAAATTAATTAACTACAGTCGATTTCTGTAATTTAAGGAAATAACTGCAGTTGGTTTCCATAATTTAAGGAAACAACTGTAGTTGGTTTCCAGAAATCTGAATCCGTTGGGAGAGGGAGCTTAACATTCTCCCACTTGGTCCATACTTCCAATCTTAATGTCTCATCTTAAAAACCATTGATAATTTGTATTAAATAATAGATACATGAATCATGGCGATAAGTCCTCTAATGACGAGTATTATCTTCCATGTATTACTATGTATTTATTTCTATTAAAATTTATGTAGCAAAAATTTCTTAATGAATAAAACCTATGTTTATTCTTGGTCCTACACAGATGAATTATCTCAAATCAAATTAAGGTGCACATAAATATGAGAAAAACATCACAATAATTGAAAATTTCATTAAAAATAACATTGTTCATACAATGTGAAACTACATAATGGAACCAAGTCCCATATTCATTGCATGATCCTTGAATTTAAACGGTGGCATGCCCTTAGTCAAAGGATCAGCGATCATCAAATCAGTGTTAACGTGCTCAATGACCACTTTCTTTTCTTTAACATGTTCCCTTATAGCTAAATACTTAATGTCGATGTGTTTATTTCGACTCCCACTTTTGTTGTTCTTAGCCATAAAAACAGAAGCTGAATTGTCGCAATATATTCTCCATGGCTTAGAGATAGAATCCATAATTCTAAGCCCAGAAATGAAACTCTTAAGCCATACACCATCTAAAGTAGCCTCAAAACAGGAGACGAAATCGGCTTCCATAGTGGAAGTGGCAATCAAGGTCTGCTTGGCACTCCTCCATGATACAACTCCACCGGCCATCATAAAAATGTATCCTGATGTTGATTTGCGTGAATCAACACATCCAGCAAAGTCAGAATCTGAGTAGCCAATTACTTCCAAATTGTCCGTCCGTCTATACATAAGCATGTAGTTTTTGGTTCCTTGAAGGTACCTCATTACTTTCTATGCAGCTCTCCAGTGGTCTAAACCTGGATCACTCTGATATCGTCCCAACATTCCCACAACAAATGCAATGTCAGGGCTTGTGCAGACCTAAGCATACATTAGGCTTCCGAAAATAGAAGTATATGGAATGTTCTTCATTTGCTCCCTTTCAAAATCGTTCTTTGGGCATTGGTTCAAATCGAACCTATCACCCTTAACAATGAGAGCGACACTTGGTGAACAATCCTTCATCCGAAATCTCTCTAAAATTTTATTAATATAGGTTTCCTGAGAGAGACCCAAGATGCCTCAAAATCTATCTCTATGGATCTTAATGCCAATGACATAAGATGCCTCTCCCATATCCTTCATATCGAAATTTTTAGAGAGGAATTGTTTCACTTCATGCAACAAACCCTTATCATTGGTTGCTAGCAAAATGTTATCCACATATAAAACAAGAAAAAAGATTTTACTCCCACTGACTTTCAGGTATATACATTGATCCATAATGTTTTCTAGAAAACCAAAAGAAGAAATTACATTATGGAATTTCAAATACCATTGGCGGGATGCTTGTTTTAATCCATATAATGATTTCTTGAGCTTGCAAACCAATTGTTCACCATCACTAGAGGAGTATCCTTCAAGTTGTTTCATGTAAACCTCCTCCTCTAGATCTCCATTGAGAAATGTCGTTTTCACATCCATTTGTTGAAACTCCAAGTCAAAATGGGCTACTAATGCCATAATAATGTGCAAGAAATCTTTCTTAGATACAGGAGAGAAAATCTCTGTGTAATCGATTCCTTCTTTCTGAGTGAATCCATTTGCAACAAGTCTTGCCTTGTACCTCTCAATGTTGCCCAATGAGTCTTTCTTTGTCTTAAAGACCCATTTACATCCAATGGCTTTTGCACCATTAGGCAACTCAACAAGATCCCAGACTTCGTTACTCTTTATAGAATTCATCTCTTCCTTCATGGCATCGTACCATAATTCTGATTCTTTGCAACTCATGGCTTGTGAAAAAGACTCGAGATCATTTTCGGCTCCAATGTTGTAGTCAGATTCTTGCAGATACACAACATAATCATCAGGAATTGCTGATCTCTTTGGTCTAGTAGATATTCTTAATGTTGTACCACCATCTTCCTGAGAAGTATGTGGTTCAACTCGTTGTTCAAAAATTCTTGGCAATTCTTGAACTATTTGATCTACTGGAATGTCGTCATTAGCTTGTGGAACTTCAACAATTGGTTGTTCAACACCAGTTTGAACTTGAGGGGTGTTGTGAACAATAACCAATCTATCACTTGAGGTGGAAGGTTGAGATTCTGAATGATCCTTCTCAGAAACTATGTTCCTGGTTTGATCGCTCCCACTGATCAAGTCATTTTCAAGAAACTTTACATTTCTTGATTCCACAATCCTAATGCTGCGAGATGGACAATAAAATATGTAACCTTTAGAACTTTCAGCATATCCAATGAAATACCCACTAATGTTCCCTGGGTCCAACTTCTTCTCTTGTGGATTATATATTCTCACTTCAGACGGGCATCCCCAAACGCGCATATGTCGCAAACTCGGTTTCCAACTTTTCCATAATTCAAATGGCGTTTTAGGAACAACCTTGGTTGGAACTTGGTTTAATATATACATTGTCGTCTTAAGTGCTCCAGTCCACAAGGATTTAGGAAGATTGGAGCTGCTAAGCATACTCCGCACCATGTCCAATAATGTTCGGTTTCTTCTTTCTGCTACACCATTCTGGTCGGGTGAACCAAGCATGGTGTATTGGGAAACAATCCCATGCTCTTGAAGAAATTTTGTGAATGGCCCAAGTGCTTGTCCATCTTTTGTGTATCTACCATAATATTCTCCACCTCTATCTGATCTCACGATTTTAATTTTCTTGCCGCATTGTTTCTCTACTTCAGCGTTAAATATCTTAAAGGCATCTAATGCTTCGCTCTTTTTATGAAGCATGTAGAGATACATATATCGTGAGTAATCATCTATAAAAGAGATGAAGTATCTCTGACCATGTGAGTCCATGTCTGGACTACATATATCAGTATGTATGATCTCTAATATGTCTGAACTCTTATTGGCACCTTTCTTTGACTTGTTGATCTGCTTTCCCTTTATGCAGTCCACACAAGTCTCAAAATCAGTAAAATTCAGAGTGTTAAGTACCCCTTCATTCACCAATCTTTTAATTCTTTCTATGCTATTAGGAAAGATGAACCACCAAAACTCACTAATACTAGCACTGTAGCAGACGTCACGCTTTATGAAAGATGGGAATGATCTAATCGCCTGAGCATGATGTTCATTAAGACTAAAATTTCAGTTGGTATTTGTGGTTCCGTTGATTAGCATGAAAAGGTCTAAACACCGAAACATTGACACATCATCCGCCACTTAGGACAAGCACTAGCAAGCTCATCTTTGCAAAGGTGTGCGCTGAAGCATATCATACAAATGAGGACCGTAATTAATCTTCGAAGCACTCGGCGGTTGAAGATCGTGGAGTCTCCCTGGCGCACTACATCCCCGAATACCTTCCATCACGACATACAACACATGTGATAGTTGTCACCATCGTACCCATGACCATGCCTTCAAGAGAAAGACCCGTGATGGAAATGAGTTTCGACGCAGAAACGCCGAGGAAAGGGCAAATCCGCCAACTAAAGTGAGCAAATTCAAGTCGGCTATCAAGAAAGATTCCAAGTGTTTCTTCTGTAAAAAGAAGGGACACATGAAGAAGGAATGCGCCAAATTTCAGAAATGGCTTGCGGACAAAGATAATCCAATATCGTTTGTTTGCTATAAATCTAATATGGTTAATGTCAATATTAACACCTGGTGGATTGATTCTGGATCAACAATTCACATTTCGAATTCCTTGTAGGGTTTGCAGAACCTAAGGAAGCCAATGGGCAGTGAGCAAAGCATCTTATCAGGAAACAAGATGGGCTCGCATGTAGAAGCTATAGGAACATGCTATTTAACTTTAAGTAGTGGCTTTGTATTAGAATTAGAAAAGACCTTTTATGTACCAAGTTTTTCTAGAAACTTGATTTCAGTTTCAAGGCTTGTACCTTTTGGATATTCCTTTAACTTTTCAAAAACATCCTTCAGTTTATTTTATAAATCTGATTGTGTTGGGAATGGTATTTTGTCTAATGGCCTTTACTTCATTAATTTAGAAAACAATGTCACTTATGATTCAATGCATGTTCACACTGGCACTAAAAGATGTGTTATTAATGAAAATTCCTCTAAATTATGGCACCAGAGATATGACCTAGTCTCCGGTGCCATAATTTAAAGGAATTTTCATTAATAACACATCTTTTAGTACCAGTGTGAACATGCATTGAATCATAAGTGACATTGTTTTGTAAATTAATGTAGTAAAAACCATTAGACAAAATACCATTCCCAACAAAATCAGATTTATAAAATAAACTGAAGGATGTTTATGAAAAGTTAAAGGAATATCCAAAAGGTACAAGCCTTGAAACTAAAATCAAGTTTCTAGAAAAACTTGGTACATAAAAGATCTTTTCTAATTCTAAAACAAAGCCACTACTTAAAGTTAAATTGCATGTTCCTATAGCTTCCACACACGAGCCCATCTTGTTTCCTGATAAGATGCTTTGCTCACTGCCCACTGTCTTCCTTAGGTTTTGCAAACCATGCAAAGAATTCGAAATGTGAATTGTTGATCTAGAATCAATCCACCAGGTGTTAATATTGACAATAACCATATTAGATTCATAACAAACAAACGAGATTGGATTACCTTTGTCCGCAAGCCATTTCTGAAATTTAGCACATTCCTTCTTCATGTGTCCCTTCTTTTTACAAAAGAAACACTTGGAATCCTTCTTGATATCGGCTTGGGGAGGTATTTTACCTTTCCCTTTCCAATTGGCTTGAGATTTTCCCTTTCCTCGCATTGCGAGCATTGCACTTTCTCCCATTTCCATCACCAGTCTCTTTTCCTCTTGAACACACATGGTCATGAGTTCATTAATTGACCATTTATCCTTATGTGTGTTGTATGAGATTTTGAAGGGTCCGCATTGGTGCGGAAGGGTGTTCAGAATGTAGTGCACCAGGAAAGACTCTGATATTTCAACCTCAAGTTTCTTCAATTGAGCCACAATGTCCCTCATTTGCATGATGTCCTCGCGCACACCTTTCACACTGGTGAGCCTTAGGGATGAGAACTTCATGATTAGGGTGCTTGCTAGTGCCTTTTCTAAATTGACAAATTGATCATCAATGGCTTTCAGCAAGTCTTGGGCTTTTTCATGCTGATCAACGGAACCATGAATACCAGCTGAAATTTTAGTCTTAATGAACATCATGCTCAAGCGATTAGATCGTTCTCATCGTTCATAAAGCGTGATGTTCGCTGCAGTGCTGGTATTAGTGAGTTTCAGTGGTTCATCTTTCCTAATAGCATAGTCTATTTCCATCCACCCCGAATGAAGGAGAAGTCTCTCCTTCCAGACCTTATAGTTATCTCCCTAAAGTTCAGGGATATCAGAACGAATTTCAGAGACATTTATAGGTTGTACAACTGCATAAAATTAAAAATCACATGCTTATGTTAAAATTGAGGCATAAATAAAATTTCACGCTTTACTAATGTAAATCATGCTTTAAAATTGAATCTAATGACATAAAAATTGTCTGTGGATTAAATTTTCAATTCAATCAGATTCAGTTATTCTTTATGATAGAATTTATCAAATTATTCACTTAATTCATAATTCTAAGAGTATATTATGATTATAATTTGATATAAATTCTATCTTAGTTTTGAACTTTATGATAAAACTATTAATTCATAACTCCTATGGGTAAGTTATGAATATTTTATCCTAATTAATTACATAAATATAACAAAAATTCCTATGGGATAAAATTTATTATATTTAGTATAATTAATTACAATTAATGTCTAAATATTCTTTATGTGATCCTAATCAATCATAATATATAATTTTATTTAATTAGAGATGTTGTGGCTATTCTCTAATCAATTAAAATTATATGGATCACTAGACATTATTTACATAAAAATTAACTTGATATGAGAATAATGATAATTTGCATAAATAAAACTATAATATTCATGCATAACATTTAACGATGGGTCTTGTATACTCATCCAAAATAACATGTTTTAATTAAAGCAGAAATAATTAATCCATGCAAATTAAATTGCACAACAATTATCCAAATTACATATAATTAAACTGAATAAATATTATAAGCATAAAAATTGAGCAAAAATTAGACATATTTCCAAATAAACTTTAATTCAGAAAATTCTCAAAATATGACATTTAGCCAAACATGTCTATAATCACCAAGGCAAAGATAAAACATTGCTCTGATACCAAATGTTAGCTTAAAAACGATTCTATAATGTGGAATAAATACTTAAAAAGAATCGAAAAATAAACTTTAATACCCAATAAATCATACCTCCAGCCATTGATGCTACTCACACTTGGAATGTATTTTGTATGCAAAGCTTCCGAGCTGCTTCACTATATAGAAAATATGCAGGAGGAAGATGCCTTATGCCTTGCATGCCACAACTGAAACTGCTCCTTCCCCTTCTTCTCTCACTAACATGAGTTGTTTTTTACCTTTCCAGCTAATCTCATGGCCACATGTATATTCAATGGGACAAATTACAAATTACAAAACACAGCCAACACCAACAGGCTAAAATCTAGGCCCCTAAGCATACATTGTATATATTAACAGAACACGGAGTTGGCACGCCTGCTTTGTAGCCACAGATAAAACTTCAGGCAGTTATAATTGAACCGAATTGGGTGACTGCAGCTCATTGAACGCTGAAACAACATTGGTTTTGCGATTCTCATGAAGAATAAATGTTTATTCATATACGTGAAACACAATCTTCACACAAGCAAAAATTAAAGGATACGGAAAATCTGAAGGGACTTCCAAGCTCTGTTCACTCTAACTTGATGGTGTAAAACTGAAGGGGATTGAGTTAGTGAGCTTGGGGACCAAACAAAAGTATTTATAGCCAAGCTTCCATCAAGATTTTGTTGGCTATGTGTCAAGTGTTCCACAAACCATGGTAGAGAACTGCAGTGGGAGTAATGGACCACTTCAGAAGCTCCCAACAAGAAATTAATTAAATGCAGTTGATTTCCGTAATTTAAGGAAATAACTGCAGTTGGTTTCCATAATTTAAGGAAACAACTGCAGTTGGTTTCCATAAATCTAAATCTGTTGGGAGAGGGAGCTTAATAATTTCTTGATAGGAGAGTCTTATATCTTCTTGAATCCATTGTTGAAAAACAATTTTTATGCATTTTTCCTTGTTTTCAGAAGCTTCCATATCATTCTCTTCACTTTCATTATCAGGTACTATTTTTTTTTCCCTATAATCTGCACACTCAAGATCAACATTCACCATTTCATTCAATTCTTTTATTCCAGCTTCTTTAAAACTCTCATCAATTTGTTCAATTGGCTTTTGGATCCATTCTTCAATGATTTTTAAATATGCATCAAACTTATTAGAAAAATTATTTTCAAATTATGCTCCCATGTTATTTTGAACACCTGCATATTCAAAAACAATGTTAAAAACATCTTTGTTATGCTCTTCAGTGAGAGCTTCATGATCTACCTCTTCCTTCTCTGGCTTCTTTTCCACTGCATTAAGATTATCTTCCACTATTATGCAGTTTGTGGATATTTTCATCAAAAACTCTTCAATCACTTTATCCTCTTCTTGATCATCAACTGCTGCTAGATCATATATTGCTTCATAACTTGTTGCTATTGTGCCAACTTCAACCTGCAATTCTTCATCAAACATGGTGCTTACCATATTACAATAATCAATCCCTGTTTCAAAAAAGAAACCACACATATCATCAACATAACGTTCATCCACCCTATGGTGGGTTATCCGAGCATGCATGTGCTCATTAACAATTTCAGCTTCACCAAATTTATCATCTACTGTTAGATTCACCAATGCACATCTCACTTTGCAATCATTATCCACATGTGTTTTGTCACAATGGGATTCACCATCATTTGCACCATCCAGTGGAGTCCTTAAGCATTTAAATGCTCTTGCTCTGCTTCACACATAGAGGTTTCAACTTCTCTCTCTATAATCTTTGTTGTATATTTTTCATCCATATACATGTCTGCATAATGGGTTTCAAATTTATAGTCTTCATGACCATCATCCACTTTTGAGTGGGATTTTCCAAGCGTTGTTTTTCTCTCAGAGTCTTGCTCATCTACTTTCACATATGTGGCTGACTCAACAAATTGTGACGCATCTTGTTGTTGCATGTCACTCCCCCTTGCACCAAATTCTTCTTTCAAGATCTTCCATGCTTCCTTGGAAGTTGTAGCTTTTGCTACCTTGCACATAACCATTTCATCCATTGCTTTTTAAATGAAACTCAAAGCTAGTGCATTAGTAAACATAGGAGGTAGTAGCAGATCCACGCTACACCAATCAACTTCGATTTCTTCTCTGTCTTCTGCTAGACTTCTATGTTCATCGATTGCAGCCTGATTCTAAACCTCTCTAAACACGACAATGATCTCTGCCTCTTATTTTCGATTCCTTTTATTAATCTTCTTCAATCATTCTTTGCAACCCATGACTGTTGTCTTTCCTTTGTCTTATAGTTGCTTTCCTGATTGCATGAGGTTGTCTTCCATATCACCCCCAAACAAAAAAATATGATTTTTCAATATGTGCCCCTGTAAGGCACAATCTTCACCCAAAGCACTGCCATTCTTGACAAAAAAAACTTTTTGTAAACTGTCAAACTTGACAAAGCACTAAACACTTTCCAATAAAACTATTTCTTTTCTTTTTTTCTCTTTATCTTCAAACACCCTCTTTATAAACCTTCATGATATTTTCAAAATCATTTTAATTTTCAAAAACCTTTTAATAAACTCCTTTAATTTCTTTCATACCATAATAAAAATTCTCAAGTTTTAATAAACAAGTCCACACAAAAAAAACATGACTTTAAAATCATAATGAATAAATCTCTAGTTGAGCTTTCGACCTTAAGATCAAAAACATCTTATGAGTGCCACGCATTGATTCACACTTTGAACTTTGAAAAACGTTTTTTTCTGGACTTTCAAACATTCTACCCTTTCTGCGGCTTATGACTCACCAAACAGAAGAAGCAGCTGCTCAAATTTACCATCGCGGAAACAAAAATGATGGTTTTTCCAATCGACTATATGCACCTTTTTCATGCGGACTTTAAAAACCTCTTGAATGTTTGACTTCACCCATTTTGCAAAACACCAGTGCTTTATAATCATTGAAAACAAGAGCTTGGGGATGGAACAACTGCGTTAGCACGATGGGTGGTACGACTGTGTTAGCACGATGGGTGGTATTAGAGACTTATATCGCGGCTCTTCCTCTCTTCCTCTGAGACTTCCTGCCTTAACACGCAGGTCTACGATATGCAGGGTGAGTTACCGTTGCGCTTCAAACCAAAATAAAATTTTTTGCTCCACATACTATTATTGATTCTTTGGCTTTGTGTAACTTTGCTCTAATTTTTTCTTTGCAAATATCTTTCTCTTTGCTCTAATATCAAACTATTGGAAAGGCAAAAAGGAGAAACACAAATTAACACACAAATTATTAAGAGTTGTTGCTCTTCTATATTGATTACAAAAACTTGATTTATCATGACTCTGATTTTAAATTTTGTGTGTGATATAAATAAAAAAGTCTTATTTTCATTTCTGATTGATTCTTCAAACGAAGAAGGTTGAAAAGACAACAATGAAAAGTTTGAACTAGCATCCAAATCATCATAAATATCTTTCAGACTTCTCATTTTTCTCTTACCATTGTTTGATTCATCACCTGATTTATTGCTAGGAGAATTACAATCTGTTGATTTTCTTTAAAATCCATGTTTCTAAAAAAATCTTGGAGTCCTTGCCGGCGTCTGCTCTTGTGATTATTGTTACTCCTCTGCTACATCCTCTTCCATCTATGGTGCTTGTGTATCAATTGTTTTGTCTACAATCTTATTCCATGATCTTGTTCTTTGAACAAAACATCTTTGCTAATTATGGTCTTTTTGGTGATGGGGTTATACAATTTGTAAGTTTTAAACTGCTCGTTATGACCAATAAATATGCATTTTTCACTTTTATCATTTGGTATTGTTGTTCTTTTCCTGTAATTTGCACACTCAAAATCATTATTCACCACTTCATTCAATTATTTTATTCCAGCTGTTATTTTAAGACTCGCATCAATTTGTTCAATTGGTTTCAAAATCCATTCTTCAATGAGCTTCAAATTTGCATCAAACTTATTAACAACTTTGTTTTCAATTTTTTCGCCCATGCTATTCTAAATACCTACATATTAAAAAACAATGTTAAAAAACATCTTTATTGCGCCCTTCAATGAGAGCTTCCTTCTCTACCTCTTCAAATTTAGTGTGTGAGTCGTTGGTCAAAAAAGGTTTAAATACCCCTCAACAAGTTCATATTAATCATCAAGTTTGTGTGTTCAATTGAAGAGTCATAGCTCGTGTTATTGTGTGTGAATTTTGTGCCTTACCTCCTCTGCCTTTCCAACAAATTGGTATCAGAGCATAGGAAAGATCACAAGATCCATGGTGTCTGCGGAACTAGTGAAAAGAGGGCCACGTAAAGAAAGCTGGCAATTTTTTTTTTAAATTATGTTGTAGAATCGTCACACTATTAAAAAATTACAAATATGCTAATTGGGTGCAAAATTTGCATTTTGTTAGTGCAAAAACAGGGCAATTTCACTCAAACTTGCAATTCGGCAGAATTCAGCTTAAAAAGTGCGTAGTTTAGCTAAGTTGGGGTGAGAAAACCCAGTAAGACATTAAAACGATAGAATCTCATCGTTCCAAAGATTAATTTTTCAAAAGTAAAGTCACAAAGTTTTTTTTACAAGTGTTTCAAAATCAAAGAGTCACGTGGGCTGTATTAAGTTGTATTAAAGTTAGAAAAGGCACGTGACACTTTTGAAAAGAATTGGATTATAAAAAGTTTTATTAAAAAGGTTTGGCCTTAAGAGTTATTAAAAGATTATATATAAAGTTTTTTTTTATATAATAAATGGTTTATTTAAAGTTTTTTAAAAGGGTTTTGTAAGGTTTATAAATGGAATTTATTGAAAAGGGCTTATAAATTTCTTGGATTTTGGTATTTGAAGAGTATTTTTTGAAGAAATATGGCTTTCTCAAACCTCTAGCTCTCACCATTTACATAGAAGGATTAATATGTGTGGGCCATTAATATGCAGACCATGTTGAAAGCTCGTGATGTTTAAGATCATGTCTAGTTTGAGTTTTCATAACCTAAAAATAAAGCAGAAGAACGAGCTTTCACTAATGCAGAAAGGGAACTATGGAAGAAAGACAAAAAAACGAATGCACAAGTGTTGCATCTTATCCAACAATAAGTAGACCAAGTAGTGTTCCAAAAAAATATGACATGTTTTCAACAAAGACAACAAGGGAGACCTTGATGCCTAGCTATAAAGGTATGGGTAAAGTCAATATTGTTAAGTTGCAGAATACTATGAGAGATTTTAAAAGTTTGCAGATGAAGGAGACATAAGATGTCGATCATTTCATGAATAGAGTCATGATTGTCGTAAATCAGTAAAAATGTATGGTGAAGATATTAAATATCAAACAGCGGTTGAGAAGTTCCTCAGATCTTTGTTTACCAAATTTGACGTAGTGGTAGCAATGATAAAAGAAGCCAAAGATTTTTAAACGCTAACGGTTGATGAGTTGATGGGATCACTTCTATCCCATAAGACAAGGATAGACAAAAATAAAAATTCCACTTTAGAAATTGCTTTGAAAAGTAAGGTTTCTATTTCAAGAAATAGAGGTCGAAGTAAATTGAGAGGCAGGGAACGGGGCAGAAGACATGGTGGTTAGAGAGATGGTCAACAAGAACATGAACATGAAAGTGGAAGTAACAACAGAAGCTTCAACAATAATCAAAGAGTTGACAAATCAAAGGTAATATGTTATTATTGCAATGAATTTGATCACTATGCTTGTGATTGCATGAAGAAAACAATTGATCAAGGAAACCAGAGAGTTAACGTCACTACAGAGAATACTAACTCCAAGTTCCTAGCTTTCCATACCATGCATGAACCTTCTGATAATGTATGGCTATTAGACAGTGGTTGCACTAGCCATATGAAAAGCAACAAGAATTTGACTGCAGATTTGGATCAATCTGTGAAGAAAGGTAAAGTTGAGGACTGACAAGACTGTGGATGTAGATGGCAAAGGAGTGGTCAACATTCTAACCAAGCAAGGAGAGCCGAAGGCAATCTCAGAGGTATATTATGTCCCTAGTCTCAAACATAATTTGATAAGTGTTGGTCAATTGACATAAAATGGATACAAATTTATATATATGACAAGCCCTCAAGCAAGTTGTTGATAGCAAAGGTGCAGATGACGAGGAACATACTCTTTCTTATAATTATGAATTACAGTGGATAGGTCAATCCGTTTAGAGTTTCATGTTCTAATAATTATTGGTTATGGCACATTCGGTTTGAACACTTGCACTTTCCTGGTTTAAGTGCAAGTGTCCAAACCGAAAGTGTCATAACCAATAATCATTAGAACATACAATTGTAAACGAACTGACCTGTGTTCTTCGTTATCTGCACATTTGCTATCAGTTGCTTGCATGAAGACTTGTCATATATAACACAGTCTTGTTCTTGAAATATAACTTTGTATCCATTCCATGGCAATTGACCAACACTTATCAAATTATGTTTGAGACCAGGAACATAATATATTTCTGAGATTGTCTTCGATTCACCCTGCTTGGTCAGAAGGTTGACCACTCATTTGCCATCTACATCCACAGTTTTGTCAATCCCCAACTTTACCTCTTTCTTCATAGATTGATCCAAAGTTGCAGCTAAATTCTTATTCCATGTAATATGGTTATTGCAACCATTATCTAATAGCCAGACATTATCAAAAGATTCATGCATAGTATGACAAGCTAGAACAGTGAATATTCTATATCACTGCATTAACTCTCTAATTTCCTTGATCAACTATCATTTTCCTGCAATCACGAGTATAGCGGCCAAATTTATTGCAATAAAAACAAATCACTTTTTATTTGCCAGTTCTTTGATTATTGTTGAAGCTTTTGTTGTTGCTTCCACTTTCACGTTCATGCTCTTCACGACTATCTCTTTGACCACCATGTCTTCTGCCTCAACCTTTACCTCACGATTTACATATGTCTCGACCTCTGTCTCTTGAAATAGAACTCTAGCTTTTGAAAGCGGTTTCTAAAGTGGAATATTTATTTTTGTCTATCCATGCCTCATGGGATAAAAGTGATCACATCAATTCATCAATTGTTAGTGTTTCCAAATCCCTAGCTTCTTCTATGACTGCTACCACAACGTCAAATTTGATAGATAAAGATCTGAAGACTTTCTCAACAACAATTTGATATTTAATATCTTCACCATAAAATTTTATCTGAGTTGCGACAATCTTGACTCAATTCACTAGAGAATTGATGTCTTCTGTTTCCTTCATTTGCAAACTACTTAGCAAAAACACTTTTTAAAACCTTTCAACACTTTTCAAACTCCTTTCAATAAAAATTCACTGTTTTTTTTTTATATAAAGAAACCTCTTAATGCTTCCTTATATTAAAAAAAATTAAAAACCTTCCACCAAAACTCTAATAAACTCCACAACTTTTTGTGTGACGTATTTAAAAAAGTCAACCGAACAACGTGACTTTTTTAAAACTTTGGAACCAAAAATACTTTCAAACTCGTAAGCGGGCCTTTTAATGAATTAATGACTCACGGGGTTTGCACACCCTAACACATATAAACTGTGCATTTAACCCGACCACATATAAACTGCACAATTAACCAAAATTTTGATGAATTCGAAGTTTCACGAGATTTGTGCACTTTTATGTACTAACAAATGTGGATATCGC
The DNA here is from genome assembly GCA_034641835.2 of Pinus albicaulis. Classification (NCBI taxonomy): domain Eukaryota; kingdom Viridiplantae; phylum Streptophyta; class Pinopsida; order Pinales; family Pinaceae; genus Pinus; species Pinus albicaulis. Next base: position 466,077,998 of record CM076569.1, read on the forward strand.
ACCTTCTTGTGCACGTGTCATTCTTTTTAAGAGTGAAACTGTTTAGGAACGCATTTAAAAAAAAATTGTCGGTCTTCTTTCTTTTGGCTCTCTTTTCACTGGTTTTGCAGGAACCATAGAGCTCTCTTTTTTCAGCTCTCTTTTTTCACTGGTTTTGTAGAAACCAGGTTTTGCAGAGCTCTCTTTTTTCAGCTCTCTTTTTTCACTGGTTTTGTAGAAACCAGGTTTTGCAGAGCTCTTTTTTTTCAGTTCTCTTTTTTCACTGGTTTTGTAGAAATCATAGATCTTGTGATCTTTTTTCTGTTCTAATACCAATTTGTTGGAAAAGTAAAGGAGGTAAGACACAAAATAACACAAATAATTCACACACACAATAACATTAGTTGTGGCTCTTCTATTGATCACACAAACATGCTAATTACAATAACCCGATGAGAAATATTTAAACATTTTCCGCTAACTCACCTAAAATAACTTAACATACAACCACACACTAACCTCAACTTTAGTCAAAATACAACTTAACTCTCTAAATTTAAATAACTCTTCATGCTAGAGTAATTAATTATTTTAACAATGTAGACCTCTTCATGCTAGAGTAATTAATTATTTTAACAATGTAGACCAGCTTTTCCAATGCTTCAGTAGACCGCAGCAGTAATTAGTTATTTTAACAACAGAGACCAGCTTTTCCAATGCTTCTGTGGACCGCAACAATAGAAATGTAGAAAACACAAACTATTCTAATGAACCTAAGAGAAACAAAACACTACTAGGCAAATGACCATCTTCTTGCATAAGAACATTTCATTCTCTCTATCTACTTACAAAATAAAGCCTAAACAGGTTTGTTCTAATTTCATGTCTTATTCTTTGGAGTTAGTCTATAAAGGTTGAGAAATTGCCTGAATGGTCCGCTAGAATCTGGACAAAATAATTTAAGAAATCTTGCCGTAGCAGTGTTTGAATCAAGTTTTTGATGGTGGACATAGATTCAGCACCATCAAAAACTTCTAAAACACCCAAAATATTGAAATTCATAGCTCTAATTTAGATTTACAAAAATCCCTACCAAATTTTCTTAAAATCTTACTGAAATTTCCATGATTTTCAAAGTAAAACACAATCTGATTAAACTGCCCATACCCCTCAGGGCCTCAGAGCCTCTTTGTCTCCGTGAATTCTGCCGTGTCTTTCACATTCCTTCATAGTGTTGCTTTTGCTTCCTTCGAAACTGTCCAAACAGTAAATGAATTGGACGGATTTTGTCATTTTCATAATATGTCAGTCTCTCTCTCGCTCAAAAATACCTTTACCCTGTGCAAAATCTGCTCTGGTTAATCTTGTGGGCCTTTCTTCTTTTGTTAAAGCCTTTCTTTTATTTTTAACGAAAGGCCTGGTAGGATCTAGCCTATTATTTGGACACGGACCTTTGTCATCTGGTAAGGTTTAGATTCTGGGTCTTTCTTTTTCGAACATAGTATCATGTGAAATTTCCTTTTCAGGGAGATTTTCCCTCTGCAAAATCTGCGGTGGGTTTTGATTTTGAGTTTTTCTTTTTCCAAGATTGGTTTCCTGGGACCTTTCCCTTTTTCCTTGAATATATCAAAAGGTAAAATGACAATTCAACCACGAATTACAACCACTAGTAACTTAACCGACTTTAATACTGTGAACTATATGTTCTCTGCAACATGCTTTTTAAACTTCCCACAACATGCTTTGTGCTTTGAATGCATAGAACGATGGTATTGAACTAATAGTCTAATACCATCAGGCCTCCTCTTATATGCCTTTCACTCTCCCTTTGTTTTTAGCATTGCTCGAAACTGCCCAAACTGTCTGACTGCTCAACCAGTGTCAATTATCTGAAAATTGTACAGCTTCATGATCCCGAAGTTTCGAAATTTGAGCTCTGATTCATCTCCAATTTACGTATTTTCCTCAAATGCTACTGCGCTGCAACGGGAGCTTGTCAATCGAAGTTGTGGTTTATAATGTGATTTTTTAGAGTTTTTGATTAGTTAGAAAATTTTGAAGTAAAACTTTAATTTGTGTTATTTAAACTGGATTTTGATTACATAGAGTACTATGAAAAACTTTTAATTTAAGATAAAACTTTAATTTGTATTATTTAAACTGGATTTTGAGTATATAAAGCACTATGAAATTTTTTTAATTTATAAATAAATTTGTGATTTCAATAAATTTCTACAAAATTTTATACAAATTTAAAAAAATAAAAAATAAAATAAAATCTAAAAAAAACTTTTAAAAAATCAACTCACTTGTCAGATACCCCACTGCCAATATTATAGACAACTCACACAACTTGCTTGTCAAATACCCACTGCCAATATTATAGACAACTCGCACAACTCGCTTGTCAAAGGAGTTGTCTTTAGTGCTACTTTTTGAAGTTTCAAACTTAGTGAAAAATTTTGAGGTAGAATCTTGGTTTTTGTTATTCAAACTGGTTTTTTGACTCTATATATGGATTAAGCACCCTCAAAAACCTCAATCAAACTTCTCTTTTCAATAAAGTCCTGACAGAATTTAGAAAAATTACACGGTAAAAAATCACCATAAAAGCCTTCAAAAAATCACACTAAAATCTACTTGTCAAATACCCACTGCCAATAATAATACCCCAAGCATTCATTTTAATTATGATGCTCTTTTCAATAACTATTTTCAATAACCCCGTGATGTTTTCTTTAATAATCTTTTATACCTAAAATGATTAATAGTTAGACGTCGCCTGAAAGAATTAACCAGAAACAGCCAACCAAAATGAACAAGACAAAATCCCATTTGATAACGAACAAGAATCTACAAGCCATAAATCCCATTTGATAAATTATAATAAGGTCATCTAATTATTAGATGTTTTGGTGTTTTTGCCAAAATTTTGCGAATTTTTTTTTCCAAATTTTCATTTTGCTTTTTTTTTAATCTGAAAAGTCTCTTTAAAAAAAATCTCGGATGATAGACAATTTACAATAGTTACATCTAAAAATTAAAATTTGTGATTTTAACTAATCTATATTAAACCAAAAATATTTACTAAAAAAACTTTTAACATGTTTGACTAGTAAACCAAACAGCCATACATCTTGTACAAACAATAACATACCGACACACCCCCTTCAGAGAAAAAAATATGCAATCGACAATAAAAAATAACAAATTAAAAGGAAATCCTTAACCAATATAAAAAATGTTTAGCTAACCATTTTTTCCAGATTTTTTATGAAATTGCTTCCCATAACAGATGCTATAGCTGTTAAGTAAATATTGTGAATTTTATTGTAAAAATAGCCTTATAATTATACAATTTATTAATAATACTGATAACTGCAAAAAATGCATTCCAAAATATGGCTCTGCAAATTTACCAACATCAAAGAAATTACCCCTCAAGGAGAAGTTAATAACAATTTCTACCTTGCAAACGAAATCAAACCATCATAATTTAAACAGATTAGATTTAAACATAATACTAATTGTGAATATAATTATCTTTATATCATGAAAGGCATGATATGTTTCCATAGACAGACCTCATGGATTCGTCATTTGATAGCCATAAGGATAAAGTCTGTTCAACTAGCGATCTCATAGCAAAATGTTCCAGCTGACAAGCAATTATTGTCAAATTCGTTGCAAAAGTCTTGTCTGTGAAAATTCTAATTAAACAGTTTAATAATATTATTGATCAAAATGGATTCCAAAACGGCTCTGCAAATTTTACAAACCTCAATGTAAAAAAGTAGCTTCCAGACTCCTTCAAATTGTGATAATTTAAACAACTTTAAAAAAAACAAACAAACAAACAAAAATTGAATAAATACCTTTGGCAAAATAGAATTAAAATAAATTCTTCTTCACAGATATCTTGACTGTAGATCGTGATTCTTCAGATAGTTAAGCAAAACGAAATACTACTTAAAATAATGCAACAATCTACTTAAAAGTTAATCCTCGGATTAGTTGATACGACCAGTTCACTATGAATAATTTTTATAATTAAAACTTAGATTGGATAGATTTGTTTTCTGTATTCATCTGATCATCAGTTGACCATATTTGATCTTTATGGCCATCAAGTGACTAATCTAATATCGCCCCTTTAACCTCCTTTCGCATCCAAGTTTTAAAAAAAATGACAAATGAAAGCACATTTCAGTTTATTTCGATTGCACACCTGATAAAATTCCCTCTGTACTGTGAAATTCCGAGAGTGTTATGAGATTTTCCATACCTGATAGAATTGCCTCGGCCAGTAGTAACGGGGACTTTTCGAGATGGGATTGACAGTTAGCCGCGTCAAACAATCAATGAAAGATTCCAACACAAACACGCAGTGAACACGAAGCGACACAGACCTCCGACCAAAACCGCCTCGGAGGTCTGGGAAGGATATCCCTCCCCAAAAAGCCAAAACAAAACCCCTTTATTAATAAGATGGCCCGCCTGCAAGCTTACCCGCAAAGGCAGCGCCATATCAAAACCCTAACAGAGCTTTAACGGCAACTGGGTTTTACATTCATCAATTACCATTCACTTCTGAACAAGACACTTTAAAGAACGAGAGTACAAGACCGAATCGAATCCCCGCCATTTTAGATCTCTACACAATTTTCCATAATTTTGCCCCTCCAGATTCCGAGATCTCGAAAAATAAATGTCCAAGATTAAAGCATGACAACTCTCGCTAATCATCTTCACAGAGTTCGAAAGGGAGATAAAGGACGTGTCTGCCGAGCCCGCGTTTTGGCCCGGATGGCAGAAATCCGCCGGAATCTGGGCAACTAAATTTGCAAAAATCAGGTAGTTGCAGTGCTTGGAATCCATTTTTGATAGTGGAAATGGATTCAGCACTATCAAAAACCCCTGGGGCACTCAAAATACTAATGTTTAACAACTTAAAACAAGTTTCTGGGCAAATCTTTGCCGGATTTTCTGAAAATCGTTCCCGGATTTTGGGTCAAAACGCGGGCTCTTTAGACTACGGTGATCAAATCTGATGCCTCCATTAAATAAACCGCTTCAAAATATGGTAGTAGTTTCTGATAGGCCTTTATTTCTAGATTATGCCATCATAAACCTCGATAGAAATGGCCTCAATCAGAACTGGTTCTGGCTCTGCAGTTCGATTGCCAGTTCCAATTCCCGCATTCTCCAGAAGAAGTTACTTATGAAAGATGGAAGTAAGAACAACATAAACCAAGAAGAAAAATTAACCCAGAAAAAAAGTCCGGCACCCTAAACAAATGAATTAACTATTTAACACTCGCAAACGACAAGAATCGAACCTGAATGTCGTCTACAAAATAACTGAATGAACCAGAGTTTAGAACGCGCTAACCCTGCAACTTAAGGAGATTTGCGAAGAAATTGACGGCTCAGATTAATGTTCGGGTACTCTGATCCGATAGTCAAGATTAGCTCATTGCTTAAGCGGATAGTGTATGTCTGCTGACAAACACATCAGCTGTGCACGCTATCTTGACAAAATGTCCGTTTTGTAGGCCTGATCGGTAGAAAGACATTAATTTTAATGAAAATTTCATTGATTGATTGACATAAAATCCGCAGTTGTTTTATCGAAATCTTGGTGCTTGAAATCTGTCGATCCCACATTCACCGTTTGACAGTTAGATGGTTAACAATTGATGCTTATCGAGTAGACATGTGAAACATTTAATTTTAAATGGTATTTTTATTTTGAGGGGTTACGATATTTCTTTCTCTCAACTTTGGTCATAATACGGGATTTAAATCTGGGTTTTACAATAATTTCACATTTCTCGGATTAATCAATTGAACTACACCCAGAACTATTTTATAATTATAATTGAAAAATGTTAGTATTTTTTTTTGGGTAACTTCTTTACATTAAACTATAGAATTTGAAATATTAATTATTTTGTACCTTCACATTTATATTTATTTAATTTGCTTATATATTTAATTTATAATTTATTCACATCAAGTTTTAGGATAGGTTCCTAATAACCTCTATTGAGGTTCATCATTAGGGACTTTAGTAGAGGTTTGAAACCCATCGATCCCAAAGTTTGATGTGATTTATCTTAAAGAGCTTTGCTTTAATAATGACTCACAAAAATCTCTATTCTAAGATATAATTTAGTAATAACTACTTTTTTAATGAGAAAAAATATTTATATTTTTATTAGAAAAAGTATATATATATTATGGAGTTTCTTTTCTACATGTGTGTACCACATAAGAGCTCTCAAAAAAATTATACATCGGATCTTTATGAAACTACATACTATCTAAAATTCTGAAACGTTTATCTATGACAACTAATTGTTATAACAAGCTCCCCACAACAAATAATTTCTGTCTGTTCACATAGTTCTTCATGATGAAAATGATGACAAAATTGTTTCATACAAAACATAAATCACCTCACGATCTATGAAAACCGTCAAGCATTGTTAAACAAAAGAACATGTACAAGAAGTTTTCAAAGACATCCCTTATAAATCAAAACTCCTAGTGCTTAAAAGGATCCTTTGTCAAAAGCAAAATAGAAGTTCTTGTCTAGCGAGCACTTTCAACCCTTCTTTGATAGGAGATCTGCCACTTGATTATGTTCCTTCCTTGAGAAGAATATGCCTCCTAGGTTGCCCTTTCTTCATAGGCCCATCTTTATACAATATGCATAAATATTTAAACAAGTTCCTTTAATATTTGGGCATGTTTGGTCGAAAATCTTTTCATTCATGCTTCTCCTAATGCCCCACATAATATAGAAAGGCAAGGAGCGGCGTGTCTTGTAAACTTCAAACCGTGTAAAACACTTCTCAATAGAATTTATATTCCAAACAATATGAATTTTAAGAATTTGTAAAACTCTACTCCAAACTGAGACATAATAATAATAATAATAAATTTATTAATAACAACTTATCATCCCAGATAACATAATGGAAACTGAGTTTGACCATTAATTATTTTTATGTCTAAGTAATAATTATATTGCATTCTATAAAGTTAACATTAGAAAAAAAAAAAAAAATATATATATATATATATATATATATATATATATATATATATATATATATATATATTCAGCAAGAAAAAATACAATCTGGTGTATATAAGTGTACCAGGGCACATACCAGGTCCTCATAAAAAGCATTTTGTGATACATATTTGAAATGATCACTTTGTCAGTGTTTTTCGCAGATCAATAAGGCAAAAACAATCCTGTTTCTAAGATTCCCTACAGTCATTACAAATAATAATCTGTAGCACAACATATACTCAGGTTTACACAGATTTCTATTTTACACAAAAAATCAGTCATATCACACTGCTGGTAAATGTTCATATGTTATGACTTGAAGCTCCGCATCTTTCTTCAATGATAATCCTTGTGTGTTTTACCATGCTGTGGTGCAGCTGTGAGCACAATTTTTAGGAGTAAAAAATTAGAAAGATTAATTAAACTTTACCTTTCCTGTTTCAGCAGGTCTATTTGATGTGATAAACTCATATTCCATAATACCAAATGTGCCATTTAACCCCCTTTTTGATAATCTGTCAGCTTCCTGGTTCTTCTCCCTGAATACGTGGCAAAAGGTGATATGGTCAAAAGAGCTCCTTAAGGTGTGAATCCGCTCCAGCCAGTGGTTTAGAAAATCTGGGTTCAGATTTGTTCCTTTGTTCAGATGTTCAATAATCACCTTTGAATCCCCGTAAACCCACAGCTCCTCTAAGAGAAGATTTTTTGCAAACCATAGCAGACCCCAAATGGCTATGACTTCAGCCCTGGTGTTTGTTCCTCTACCCCCGTTCCATGATATTTTGTACTCGCAGTCCGGAGCCAACAGCAACCAAACTCCACATCCACAGTTTAGGTTATTGGATGCTCCATCAAAGAAGCCTGCTGGGTATCGGATTTCAATAGGCCGGAGCCTCCGAATATCCTCCGGAGGTTTGTTTTGCTTTTTCTTCATAATGTTGTTTAGTTTTATTGAACTATATATCTTGCTGCATATTTCCTGGGATGTATACTTCTTGCCCTCAAATAGTTTTCTGTTCCTGCAAATCCATAAGTGCCAATGAAACATGGGTGGAAAAATTCTCCAATTTTTACCTCTCCCAAACCACCATCTCACACAGTCTATTGTCGTAGTATAGTTCGGGGTTGGTAATTTGTAAAGGTCACATAACTGTTTCAAAATTTCCTTGGCAAAATAACAGTTGTAGAAAAGATGTGTGTTGTCTTCCTCACTTTCCCCGCATAAAATACATATGCCGGGCCCCTGCCAGCCCTTTTTCTGTAAATTTTGCCATGTCAAGTTCTTATTTTTCCAAATCAGCCACAGTAAGATTACCATTTTAGTCTGTACCTTAACTTTCCACATGATTTTGAACCGTACCTGTTGTTCTTCTCCCCATCGATTTTTGATGATTTCTCTGTATGCTTCTTTTGTATTTATTTGTTCCCCCATTTTTGCTCTGTTCCACAACAGGTTGTCCCCTTTAGCATTTCTCATGAGCCCCATTTCTTTCAGAATTTGGATATAGTTGTCCCAGTCCACTTTCCACATTTCATTTAGGCCAATTTCTTTATATGATTTCCAAATTGGGATGTCCTGATCCCATTCTCTGATCATCTGTCTCAAATAGAAAATTCCCCTCTGGTTTACTTTTGCTATGAAATCTTTGCATACGTTGATCGGTTTCCCTTGTTCCTTTAGCTGGTCACTACCAATCAGTATTTTGTTTCCTTCTCCAAAGTTCCATTCAATACAATTCTCCATGACAGGCCGAACCTTGCAGAAACCCCTCCATATTTCAGATCTTTGTTTGACTGCGTCCCATCTTGTCCTTAAACTATCTTCCGCTTCTTTCTGTCCCAAGTATTTAAATTTTATAATCTCCGGCCATAAACCTGTCTTGGTCAAACCTCTCCAAAGAGATTTTATAATCAGCGCCTTGCCAAAAGACTCAATCTCCAGAATTCCCCATCCTCCTCTTTCTTTTGGTAAGGTGATGTTTTCCAATCGAGCCAAGTGAAATGATTTCTGTTCCTTTCCTCCTTGCCATATAAATATGGCAATGTGCTTTTTGATCTCTGCCACCGTTTTCCTTGGTAAAATGTATAGATGGGCCCAATAGACCGAGTATTGTTGTAGAACTGCTTGTATTAAGATAAGGCGACCCCCCTTTGACAGCCATCTAGTGGACCAGACTTTGATTTTCTTTATAATTTTCTCTGGTAGCCATTTCCAATCCTCCGCCTTATAGCTTGTGGGCTTTAGTCTGAACCCCAAATATGTCATCCCATCACGGATGGGGGCAATCTTGAAATTTAACAAGCTTCCCACCTCCTGTAATATCTCTTCCTCTCCTTCCCCATGATATAAACAAGACTTTTTGTCACTGACCAGCATCCCCGTTGCACTGCAGAAATTATTTAGAATGATTTTAAGCTGCCACCAGTTTTTCCGATCCATCTCCCCAAATACAAGAATATCATCCACAAATAGACTGTGTGATGCCGATTTTCCTCTGTTGAAGTCTATCCCCTTGAATAAGCCCAACCCCGTCGCTTTTCTGATTTTTAGGCTCAGCGCATCCATGGCCAGGATAAAAAGCAGTGGGGATAAAGCACAGCCTTGTCTCAACCCTCTCCCCGGGTTAAAAAACTCGGATGCCGATCCATTTATGAGCACCGCCATTGAAGTTCGGGTAATACAGCCCATGATCCATTCCACTGTGTTCCTGTCCATTCCGATTTTATGGAGTATCAGCCTGATATAATTCCAATCAAGCCTGTCATATGCCTTATTTAGATCAATTTTTAAGACTCCAACTTTCAATTTTTTTGTCTGTATTGTGTGGATCAGCTCTTGTGTAATTGCCACTGCATCATGTATACTTCTGTCCATTAAAAAACCCGATTGTTCCACTGTGATGTGCTTTGATAATGCCCTTTATATACGCTCCGCGATTATTTTAGAGTTTATCTTATATAATGTGTTGCAGAGGGATATCGGTCTATAATCGTCAAAAGAGATTTTTCCCTTCCTTTTTGGGATCAATACTAAAAAGGTAGTATTTATGGCTCCATGGATCCTTCCCGTCGTCTTTGTTTCATTCGCCATATCTGTGAGCTCCTTTGAGAAGTTATCAAAAAAATGTAGAAAGAAATCCGGGGTCCATCCATCTGGCCCCGGACTCTTATCCGGCGCGAAAGTTTTCAGCACCATTTTCACCTCTTCCGGACTAACCTTCTTCTTCAATGTTAATAGTTCCTCCTGTGAAAACATGGCCGGATACTCATGTATGTGATCCATCTGACCCCTTATGTCATACACCTCCTGTTTTTTGTATAGATTACCAAAGTAATTCGTTGCCGCCCCCTTGATCCCCTCAGTGGTATTAAAAGTTTGTCCCTCTACTTCAATGTTCCAAATGGCATTTGCGCTCCTTCTCCCATTTGCACACTTATGGAAGAACTTAGTATTTCTGTCCCCGCTCTGAAGCCACGTAGCTCTGCTTTTTAATCTCCATCCCTTTTCTTCAATCAAAAGGAACTTTCTGTATTCTTCCTCTAAAGCCTTTAATTTCACCCAGTAATCCGGAGTTGGCTTCCCTTCCTCCACATTCTTTAGGATCTTAGCTCTTTCCATCCTTATAACTCTTATCCTGTCCTTTATTTTCGCTTTCTGTCCCTTTTCCCAGCGTTTGACTTCTTTCTTTAAATTTTTCAGTAGGTTTACTAAATAGACCATTGCAGACATGCCTTCCGGTCTCTTGTTTTTCAATAGATATTTTCAGACCAGATCATTAAAAGAGGAGTCTTCGAGCCATGTTCTATTAAATTTAAAGGGATAGGCCCTCCTTCCGGTCTCAAAATCCCATTCCAGGATGATCGGTCTATGATCCGAAACAGTCAGATTCCCCACACCTGCCTCCAGTTTCAGCATTCTAACTCGAAGACCATTGCTGATAACAAACCTATCTATCTTTTTCCCTATAAATTCGTGTCCAGACCGCCCATTTAGCCATGTTAGACCTGAGTCCTTGAACTGTATATCACAAAGCCCTGCATTATTTAAAATCCCTGTAATGACATCAGCTAAAGGATCCCGCCTACCTCTTGGCCCCCAAACATCCTTTTCACCTAGAGCGCAATTAAAGTCTCCCGCAATCAGAAGGTTACTTAAGGACAATATACCACAGTCCTCCATTCTTTGCCAGAAATCCTTTCTGTCAAGATATGGAGCATATATATTTATCAAATGGATTCTATCCCTGAAACCACGGCAGAAACCTGATAACAGGACGCCACCAAAAAAGCTGAAAGCTTTCATGGACGCCCATCTAGGGTCCCACATGGCCACCAAGCCTCCGGATCGGCCCTCAGCACTTTTAGCTGATAAATACCAATCTGGAAACATGTTTCGAAAATATGATATAGCACAGTCATCAGGATGCATAGTCTCCTGGATAAAAATAAAAGTAGGCTTACAAGCTGTAAAGAAATTAGACACAGACAGAAATTTTCCATGGTCCCCCAATCCCCTCAAGTTTAGAGAAACTAGCTTCATCATGAGAACACAGGTTTCGGGGTCAATGCTCCAAGGACCTGACCAATTGCAGTGGAAACCGACACTTCACGGTAATTCCCTTCTGTTGTGAAATCCTGTAAGTCTGATATGAGGGTTAGTTTCTTTTTTCTCTTGGATCGCCCTCGGTCCCGTCTGATGGTGACATTGGACCTCGATTTTGGGCTAATGATCACAGGAGAGGTCGATCTTTTACCAGTGTCTATCGACAATGGTTCCAATGAAGAATCTTGTCCCAGAAAAAGGAGCTCAAGGTCGCTCTCAACCGAGTTTCGTGGGGACTGATTATCCAGGTCGCCCGTCAATGGAGACCCAGCCTCTATGGCCCGGTGGGGCGACGCAGAAAGCGACTCAGGAAGTCGCGCTGAAAGGGTCTGGGTCATGACAGTAATAGAAGGCTCCGGCTCGGTAATCAGTGGAGGGAGGGCTCCTGTCTCGTTTACGCAACAATCCTCAATCGGTATAATAGACCCCAGATTGGCCTGGCTTAGACGCTGACCCCGAGAAATGAATGGAGACAAGCCGCGTGTGATATTCCCCCAAGCAAAATCGGTTGGGGAAAGCGGAGCATACATCTGACAGTTTACATTCTGTTCAGAAATAGTAACATTTTTATCAACTCTATCAGCGAGAGAAGACTTACCCGATGCCATGGCTAGCGGCTCGGTCCACCTCGCTTCCCCGTCAGAGTTGCTGGAGCACGATCGCTGCTTCTGAGACAACTTTTCGACCCGCCTCCCAGTAGGTATCTCATTGCGTTTGGGACAGTTTCTGATCAAATGTCCCGAGGAATGACAGCAGAAACATCTGAACGGCATCCTCCAGTAGTCTATAGTTTGTCTATAGACCACCCCGTTCCAAGATAGATCAATATTTGCTGGTAGTCCGCCTGCAAAAGATGCTTCCACCAGGATCCAAGCCGTTCTTTTGTCAAAAACCCCAAAGCACTTAGGATCTACATATCTACATGTACCAATGCTGTCCCCTATGGCTTTAAGAACTTTCAGGCTCCAGAAATGTATTGGCAGTCCGTCCAGTTTGACCCACATCAGATGGTTTACAGGGGCGTTTTGTCGAGGGTGGAACCCCGCGTCCCATTTGTGTAAGGCCATGAAGCTTCTGCCTAACACCCATGTTCTTCCCATAACCTCAACGATATCCTCCTCTTTTAGTAAGTGAAAGCAGTACCATCCCCAATCCAGTCTGCTGATCTTTGGTCTATACCCCAGCAATTTTTCCCACTGCGCCATCAGCCACTCCATCAGGTTTCCTTTTCCATAGTTCTGGAACGGCCACCTTCCCAAAACTGCTCGATTTGTAAGCCCCTCGATGCGATCCCACATAATATCGCATCCGAAACTCAGAAGTCGCACTTCCTCTCCCGGCTTTATGGCTTTTTTGCTGCCCCTCTGATATGGTAACACAGGAGATGAAAAGACCAATTTCTCGTTTTGTGACTCTTCCCCTGAACCATTTCCCCGAGCAGATTGATCTGTCGCGCAAGTAGAGGATGTTGGCTTCCAGGGTTTACAGGCAGCCCCTTTTTTTTCCTCTGCCTCAATCTCCCGCAGGAAGGACGCGTCGTTTAACTCTGCATCACATTTGGCAACAAAGGCCTTCAAGTCGTCTACTTTTCCCATTATCACGTGCTGTTCAGCTTTGTCAGCCCCTAATCACGTCCACGCTGGCATTTCCCTTTTCCGCATTTTAGTAAACCGCCCAGTCAGCAATATCATGTCCAGGATATTCGATGCCAGCAGATGGCTTCACTATTGATCAATGTGGGTGCAGAGTGCCACTATGGAAATGGACAGGTAACCGTCTGTCCGATATTCTGACCTTCAGAGTATGTCCGGTCTCCACAATTCGACCCAGCTCAGCACTTCAGGCAAGAGATATTTTGATGTGATGAAAAATGCTATCTCGTTTAATGATTTCAAGCCGTTCGCCTAGACATCTCCACACGTATCCGAAAGGATATGGTAAAGCGCCTATCGCCTTAAAGGTTGCCACCCCGCCCACTATCCTTCTGTCCGGACGAGACGATTCACCACCTCGCCGCCTGTGTCAGAGGTCATAAAAAATTTTGAATAAAAAAACCGGCAAAAATCCCTACCGGAAAACCCGTCGCCAATTTTGGATGAGCCAAGAGCGTAATCAACCAGCCAGCTCCTGCAAAAACCAGAGTAAGACCCTTGTCTTTAGGCCAACATGTGATTTGTGCCTTCAATCCCCGAAGAAAATCAAGAACCCTGATAGAACTTCAATCCAAAACTCGATAAAGAGCTCCAGTGATCCGTCTGTAAATCTTCCACCACCTTTTGCTGATGTATAACTTCATACTCCCCTCCGACCTCTCTCTTTTTCAAACTCATACAAAGCATCCTTACAGAAGATCCCAGGGCTCTATGTCCTTGTGTAAAAACGCTGAGCTCTATCTACCCCCCGGTACAAGGAGTATAAAAACAACTACAGCGTCCACAGCTACGACCGAAAAAAACCCTCCATGATTTAGTCAAGTTTGAGGAAACAGTAACATGCATGGGTCAAGGTTTAGAATCCTATCTTCCCAGCAGGTGCTATGCCTAGAAATCCGGCATAGTTGCCCCTCAAAAATGACTACACGACGCTGTAAACCACAGGCTAGAGCCTTTGCAACAGTGGAAACTAGACTTCTTTATCAATTCAAGTTGAAAGGTAAGCCCATCCAAACATACCAGGAGAAAGCTCAAGTCTCTCCTCTGGATACAGGTTTCCCATTTTCGGCCTCCACTTTAATCATTTGTTTCTTGTGAAAAAACGTCTCACACCTGTTGCTCTCTGCATCTACCCTATCTATTCCCTCACCTTAGTCCTGCTCAAACTTGCCCTGATGAAACATTCCTTCAAACAGGGTACTTTTTGACAGACCATTAACTTCTCTTTCGTACCTCCTGTGCGCAAACATTATTATTATACTCGTCACGAGCATATGCATTCCATTTCTTACTCACCCGGTATGCACTTGAGGATTTATCAACTTTTTTTTAGCAAATTTTCCAGAGTTTCACATGAGAGACCAAATTTCGTCAATTTCCTGCAATTTTGCAATTGAGTATCTATCATACCATTGGTATGATGAACTTGAACTCTTATTTTGCAACAATGATAAGTGATGGTGGCCTTTGATGGGATTTTGCAAGATGGTTTTATCCTGTTGCATTGAGATTTGTCAGCGTGACAAACTCCTGCGCTTACCTCAAACGATGGCCATTAGTTTGAGATGTGATAGAACATTTTTGCAAGCTTTCCAAAGTATTCCATTAGCTGAAGTTGAGTCATCTATCTCGTTATTTTACTTTACTGAAATTTTTAAATGACTGCACCATTTTACCATTGGTATGATGAATTTGGATGACAACCTTGATGGGATTCACAACCTGGTTGAATGCGTGGAGATTTCTTTTACTCTGCGTCTCTTTATTGTCAGCCTGCCAAACTCCTGCTCCTGCACCTACCTCTATATCTTCCATCATTCATATTCATATATATATATATATATATATATATATATATATATATATATATATAATTTTTTATGTATTTGATTAAATATAGTCTTATTATGTACTCATTTGATTGAATTGGTGTAGTGTCAAATTAATATATTTATTATAAAGATTCCTATCAATATTTAACGAAAGTAATAAATCACTCCCAAAAAAAATGTAGCGTTGTCAATAACACAAATCGTACAGGCACCATGGATGCCACCTCTTTAAAATCTGGTGAACCCAGTGCCCTTGCCTTTTCACGATAACATGAACGTCATTATCCATCCATCCACTCCTCACCACATCAAATGTCATCAATTATGCAATAACATTAAATGTGTGTCCTTAATTCTTGCCATCCTGTTTATTAATCTACCCACTGAGTATTAAATGTGTCATTGGTGGAGTTGTTTGGGGTAACTTTCCATCTCACATTTCAAAAATGTAGCCAAAAAAAACCCATTTAGCTATCGAAACTTGTCTAGTCCAGTTTCTCGCTTTTTCTACATACTTTCTCCTTAAATATGTTTCGTCCTTAAATATGTTTCGAGATTTACAAATGTTAAGTCGATTAATCAAATCTGTAAAATCTTTCCACTACCAGAAATTTTTTTTCAAAAAGCGTGCCCATAAATTGAACCATTAAGTCATCATGTATCACACCCGGAATGTAATATATAGTTAAAGCGACAAATGGATTTCCATAATAATTATCAACTATAAATTGAAGGCTTAGTTAAATTGAAACATGCAATAACAATAGATAAGCAATTAAAATAAATATTAAGACAAAGTAAAAAAATAATATATTTGGTTAATTTTTATTTAAAAAACAACTCCTATTTTGAAATTAATAATCTCGCATCCTAATATTTTAACCCATTAAAATTAATTATATATATAATTAAAAAATAAAATATTTAAAATTGAAAAAATAAAAACTTCAAGCTATATATTTGTTTATACATTTTTATGGTTTCTATTATTGACGGTTTTAATCATATTTTTCTCTATTCTCTAACCAAAATCCAAATCCAATAATAACAATATATTTCAAAAACATAATCAAAATATTTACATCCAAATTCAAAAGTAATCCTTCATTATTGTATTCGTTTTTATATTGGTTATTATATTATATTCTTGCCGTTGTTTTTATAAAGATTATTATATTCTTGCTTTTATTTTATATTATAAGAGTTTTATACAAAACATAACAATAGTAGCTCACATCACTTTCCATATAATTTAGTAATAATTACTATTATTTAATATAGCATATATTTTAATAAAAATAAAAATGAATTTATAAAATTTTTAATAAAAAATAATTTAATTTATAATTTATTAATAATTATTATTATTAAAATAAATAAATTTTCTAGAGTAATTATATATTAAAACTTAGTTAATTAAAATTAATAATAACATAATATTAGTTAATTTGTCCGCTTTTCCTCTGCTTATTTTTTTTCTTTATTTAAACCTTGTCCTCTGCGTTTTTTTTTTCACTTTTCATTCATCAATTTGTCCTGAAGATGGATCCCCATTGGGATTCGAAATGTCGACCATTGTTTGATCACACTGTAGATAATCCGGAAATCTCTTCGTTAAACAATAACCACAAAAACTTGAAAACCATAATAATAACTCGTTTTTGGAGGTGTAAAATGTGTGCCTTTAGAGGAAATGTTCTATTTAAATTGAATTAGATATTGGAACATTGTGAAATGTATTTTTACATAATTTTTGATGTATTTGATGATTATCACTGCAGATATTCACAAAGTGAATATGTGTGAATCGTGATGTATTTGTTGATTATAAATATAGATAATTTTCACAAAGTGAACATGTGTGAGCATTCATTTTTAGCTCTCAAACATGTAAAACAATGACTTCTCAAGAGTTTTACAAGAATATATATATATATATATATATATATATATATATATATGATTTTTTAAGTTAATAATAAAAAAAAAATTATTAAAAGAGAAAGTTGTGTATTTTTTTTAATTAAAAACAAATTTAAAAAATATCCTTCCTAAAATTACTTTACTTATTGCAATGTGTGTCTTAAAATAGAACTTATTTATTATCAATCCAAAGTTTCATATACCTAAGTATTGAAAAAAATATTATTAATTTTTATATAAAATAATTATATTTAATTAGAAAAACAACAATAATTATTTATAAAAATTACATAATTTATTAATTTGTGTCATTATAAGTTTCTTCATTTTTATGACAAGATGGGGTGGGATTTGTGAAATTTTCTTCTAGCTTCTTAAAAAAATTAGCCTCTTTCTTAGGGAACATGAATGGATTCTGTTGGAACACCTAATCCTACATGGCTAGGTGTGGAATGCAAAAAGTCACAATGGAGTCCAAGTGATCTCGGAATATGAAACCAAGAGTCACACCATTGTACTATAAATGTACATCTTTGTATAATGGAAAATAAGAAAGCCTCACGCTTATCCTTCATTGTGTGTTGAGTCTCTTGTGTGTGTGTGTTCATCTTCCTCATACACCATGTGTGTGTTTAACATGGTGTTTAACATGGTATCAGAGCTGAGAAGTCCATAACCAGCTCAACCTTGAGTGAGCCATTTGTGTTTATGGCCTGTGCATATCTACAAAAAATCTTGGCATTTTTGCAGCACTCAGAGTTTCTACAACAGACATTTTGCCGCATTCAGAATTTGTTTTGAAGAAGAGCAGCAGTGGTTTTGAAGAAGAGCAGCACTGCACATCTGAAGGTTGATTTCTTCCTGCAATTTCTGCATTTTGGAGAGCTGTTGGAAAATTTGTTTAAAGTTGATTCCTGAAGAAGTTTATGAGTTTTTAGTGGAAAAGATTTCTGAGTATTTTTAAATTCTGCATTTTTGAGCTGCTGGAAAATAGTTTAAAGAGGGTTTTTGAAGAAATTTCTGAGTTTTTCCATTGAAAAAATTCTGCAATTCTGGGTTTTTTCTGCTGCTGGAAAATATTCTCTGCTGCTGAGCTATTGGAGAAATTTTTGGGTTTTATTGGCAATCTCTGCAATCTGCTGTTGTATTTCAGTGCTTGAAATTTTCACTGTTGCCCTAATTTCTGCTCTTTCACTGCTCTCTGTTGTTTTAATTTAAAAAAATAAAAAATAAAAAAAAAATTCAAACTTCAGGGCTTTCGGCCCCCTCTTCTGCAACCTGCAATTTTTTTTACTGCATACGGCCCTCAACCCATATCCCAAACTATGCACAGCACTCACTCCTTATTACTCTAGCGCTCCCCCATCTCACTCATCTACATACGCCCTACCCACTATCGCTCCCCTTGCCGTGCGCTATCTCCCAACCCCTCGGCCTTTCTGCACTACACGGCCTCCTCGAGCTATCCAAACGCCCCCTTATCGCTCCAACCCTCACAACAGCTCCCTCCCTAATCTACGCCCTCTCTGCAATACCCTCACGACCGCCCTCTCTGCAATACCCCTCGTCCCACACGGCCTTTCGACCCTTCCCACCCCCTCTACGCAAACTCTCCCACTCGCTCTCACACTCCCAACGCGGCCTCCCCACCCGCCATACAACTCTGTCCTTCCCTATGATACACACCCCTCTCACCCTAACGCTCCCCCTTACCCATCGCTCACCCTATGCCTCTCCTAACCCTGCGCTCACCTCACCCCCCTAACCCTCGGCCCCTCCCCTCTCAATTGCAATACGCCCACTCCAACTACCTTACGCCCCTCACACCCCACGGCAAAGTCGTCCCTCCCTCACCACGACTGCTATACTCCCTCCCAATTATTTTTTTAATTTTTAAAAATTCCCCCCCTTTTTTTGTCAAATTAATTCTCCCCCTCGCCTCTTTAAATTCGACCTTTTAAATTTTCCTCCCCATTTATAAACTAATTCCCCCTCTCATGTTTTATTATTCCCTTTTTAAATTAAAAATAAAATAATATATATATATATATATATATATATATATATATATATATATATATATATATATATATATAATTCTCTCCCACCCTTTTTAAATTCCCCCTCCCATTTAATTTCCCTCCACGACTTAAAAAAAAAAAGAGCAGAGAGAGAGAGGAATGAGAGAAAATGAACAGCAGAATTGAAGAAATGGCATGGACTATACATAGAGAAAATTGCAGATTTGACATTGTGTGATTTGTAGCATAAGGGTGATTTTTTTGAAGAAATTGACATTTGAAGACGAGTTGTTATTGGTGCAAAACAACTCTTTGAAGAAAAAATTCAGTCGCCTTAAAGGCTTCTTGCATAGTGTTTTCAGCTGCACATCTACAAAATATTTTGCAGAGATATTGTATTGCATTGACATTGTATTGTGAGTAGACATTCCTTCTTCATAGTTGCAATCAGTACTTGAGTTGTTGAAAAATTGTTGATTGCCCTCCATCATTTGAGGAGCAGATTTTGTACTTTGAGATTTCCATAGTTGCAAATTCTTTGGAGTCATTTGTATTTGTTGTTGAATCACATTGTAAACGGGTGCATTTTCAGTTGAAGCCGACACCCTTTCATTTTTTGAGCCTAAGTTGTTGAAAATGGCTAAAATAAATGAGGCATTAGAATTGTTGAATAACCTCATTCATTCCAATGTTGATGACATGATAAGAATGAGCAAGGATGCTCTTTGTAACATTCAAAGTTGTTTGCAAAATGCACAAGAAAAGATTGAGTTTTTGCAGTTGGAATCTCAGCTTCAGCAAGATGAACTTCAGCAAAAGAGTCACCATGCTGAACCTGTTTCTGTTCAGAAGATTGTGAAGGACTCCCATCAGCAGCAAGTCAGCAAAGTTGAAGTCAATTCCCATTCAGTTCCTTGCACAAGAGCAGATGTACATGCAGATGCAGCAGCTCAGCCTGCACTTCCTAAGCCCATCATCAGACCTTGGGAAGAGCTTGTCCACAACAAGCACCGAACTGGTCTTGGATATTTCAAGGATGTGTCCTTTCATATTCCAGACTACACCAAGTCCATCATATTTCAGAGTGTCGGATTCCTGTATGACAGTTCACCTGCAGCTGTTCCAGATCCTGTTCCACAACACCAACAGATCGTAAAATGCCAACACTGTGATCGAGTTGGCCATATGAAAGATCACTGTTTTGATCTTCATCCATGCAAGCACTGTGGTCGGCACACTCATTCTTCAGACAGATGCTTCAGAAACAAGCCTCCTGCAAGAACCAAGATTCATCTTGGATGGATCACTTCTTGACAATGGGCATCAACAGCCAAGAAGATGTTTACGACACATGTTAGAACTTGTTCACGGATATTGAACAAACTTGCAGTTGAGTTTTCGCCATCATCTCACCTTGTCCTTGACAGGGGGGAAAATGGTGGTCATGTACAAGCTTCGACGACAGACCAAGCGAGCCTGAGCCACAATCTCTCATTTCATGTTCAGAGTTGTATCCAAAGACACAACAGTTCAAGCGAACTTGAGCCACAATTCGTCATTCCAGATTCAGAGATGTAGCCAGAGACACGGATGCCCATGAACATGCCTTCGGTTGGTGGACAACCTTAAACCATCATCTTTGGTTGGTGGATAACCTAAAACCATCACAGGTAGTAGACCTCCCTTCTTTTAGGTCGAAGGTCTCCCTTTCATATATGAGGAACACTTCCTCTAGCAGAATCCTTCAGCTTCTTGCCAGCTTTGGTTGAGTTCCAAGAAATGCTTCAAGCATTCCAGAGTTGTTGGTAATCCTAAAACCATCACAGGTAGTAGACCTCCCTTCTTTTAGGTTGAAGGTCTCCCTTTTTTATGAGGGACAATTCCTCTAGCAGAAGCTTTCAGCTTCTTGCCAGTTTTGGAAGAGTTCCGGAAACTGCAACAAGTTTTGCGTTCCAGTGCTGGTGGTCATCCTTAAACCACCTATTTTTTCCAACATTTCAGAGAGTTGATTCAGCCCAAGTGTTGCCATGTATACTTTGCAGATTTGTATTACAACTCTCTTCTTGGACTCACACATACCCTTTCGGATTAAGGGGGGATGTTGGAACCCCTAATCCTACATGGGTAGGTGTGGAATGCGAAAAGTCACAATGGAGTCCAAGTGACCTTGGAATATGAAACCAAGAGTCACACCATTGTACTATAAATGTACATCTTTGTATAATGGAAAATAAGAAAGCCTCACGCTTATCCTTCATTGTGTGTTGAGTCTCTTGTGTGTGTGTTCATCTTCCTCATACACCATATGTGTATTTAACATGGTGTTTAACAAATCCTAACAAATTGAACATGAATGGATCCTAACAAATTTACTATATAAATAGCTATAAAAATAAAACCTACTTAATTTAATTTTAAAAAGTTCCCTGAGAATAGATGTTTGCATCGTATCTTATTCTTTGTTTATAGAGTTGTCATAATAAAGATTGGTTTTTTGGTAAGGATTCTCAATTTTATGGGGCTCTAAAGGTCGGAACTAGATTAACTACTTTCCTTGTGTGGGATCATCGTGCTTGTCTTCAACATGTCTTTCTTTTAAGACTACCATTAATATAAATTATTAATAAAATCTTTATATGTTTATTATTTTTTACTTTAATTTAATTATGACAAAGCCTCCAAAAAAAATCTAGTAAGCGCTCATGGTATTACTCTCACCGATCGACATTTACCGACACTGAATTAGGTGGCTGTGTTTGTTGTATTCCATTGTAGATAAATTGTCAAATTTTTAGTGGGTCTCGGATTCATTGTATTCTATTGTAGGCTGATTGTCCTATTTTCGGTGGGTTGTTTTATAACCTTCGAAAACTAGTACCATACATTGAAATATTCATATTAAAACGTGTGGTACCCAATTTCGAAGTTTTCAATATTCATGTTGTAGAGTTTGCTTTTTTAAAATTATATTATGCACTTTTATTTACACATCTTAACTATTAAAATTCATTTTTAAGTTTTATGAGATTTATTTACAAGAGTTTATATTTATAATTTTAAAATATAAAAATTATGTTTTAAATATAAATTATTTTGAAATAAATTTGGATAGAATTTTGAGCATTTGAGTGGATACTTTATTAGTTGAGGGATTTAAAAAAAATTATGGCAATATAATTTTTTTATTTAGTTGGCTAAGGTAAGTATGCAATGGTATTCACATATGAGATAGAGTGGCAAATTGTCCTAGAGTTGCCTTTACTTCCGAACACAATATGGAATGGTAAATTGTCATTGAATTGCTTTACGCATGATTAAGACACAATGAAAATATTATAATTTTTTTATTAGAATATATGTTTTTGGTGATTCAAAATTCTGATAAAGATAAATATATATAGAAAAGTTTTGCAAAATATTATACATTGCTAGACCTTGAAAGAATTCTTACACAAATTATGAAGAATGTGAAGTGGTAGAGAATCAATTTAAAGAAATGAAGGATAATAAGTTGAAAATGGTATAAATATTTCGTAGACATAATAATTAATGATCTTATTGAAAAGAAATTTTTTTATTAAAACTATTTATTAATTTATAGAAAAATCAAAATTCTTTATTACTTTATGGAAAAATCAAAATGTTGCTTTAAAATTGTTTATTATCTTGAAGATTTTATAAAATACATGTTAACTTTCCAATTTTAAAAGTTAGAATTGTAATTTATCTAGACTTAAAGTGGAGCAAGTACATATGTACTCATCAAATTATTAATGGTCATTAATGGCGTGTAGAATTTAAAAATGTTGGTAAATGAATTTTAAATAAATGAAAAATGACACAACAAATTTAACCCCTACTTAATATGCTTAAAATGTATAAACACAACATGTAATCAAATTGGAAAGATGTTAAACAAAAGAGAATATATGTATATATAATATAATATGATATGATATGATATGGTGTTGTATTACTAAATTTTTAATTTTTTTAATTTGATGATATTATGTTAAATTCTATTTATTAACTAATTTGATCTTATGTTTATGAATAAATTTTTTATCAAATAGGTACTAAATCGAGTTCTTACTTTTTAAAGGTCGTAAAAAATCATTTGATTTTGAAAAATGATGATTTATAATACATTTTTTTTTAACATATTTTTTAGATTTTAAATTCTAGTATACACATTTATTTATTTATTTTAATGTTTATGATTTTCATTTCAATTTGAGAAGTGTTGAAGCAACATTAACTATTTTTTTGGGGTTTATTTTTTACACTTTAAACTTTTTTATATATTAAATATGGATGATTTTTTAAAAAATGTTGGTGATTTTCATGAGGACTTTGAATATCATCAACTTTATTTTTTTTGGCATGTTTTTGACACTTTAAATTTTCTCATGTCCCAAGTATGCACAATTTTTTTTAAATGTTGATTATTTAACCATTTTTCAAGTTGTCTTATTCATCTTCTTGTTTTTAGTCCTAAGATATTTCTTTTTTAAGAGTTTTTAAAACTTTTTTTTTTGCAATATTTTTTAATAATGATTTTTTTTTTTTCAAAGTTAAAAAAAAAAAAAAAATGAAATTAATATTTTGAGGTAAGGATTTTTTTATATATTTATATATCGATAAGTAATATTTCAATACACATAAAATAATTGTCACTAAAAAATAATAATTAAAAAAATAC
Organism: Pinus albicaulis; assembly: GCA_034641835.2. Classification (NCBI taxonomy): domain Eukaryota; kingdom Viridiplantae; phylum Streptophyta; class Pinopsida; order Pinales; family Pinaceae; genus Pinus; species Pinus albicaulis. Next base: position 466,101,797 of record CM076569.1, read on the forward strand.
TTATTTTGGGACATTTTCGACATGTTAAATAAAATATTTTTATAAACAAATTGAATGAAAAAATTTAGAAAAAATAACTTTTTCTTTTTTTTAATGAATTTTATATCCAAAAAAAAAATGATGACATTTGAATTTTTTTTTTCCAAAAATAAATTATTCAATAAAATTTTAAGTAAAAATAACCAAAATGGAAAAGAAATTAAAACATACAAAAACATAAATTATTAAATTAAAAAAAAAGGTAAAAATAGACACATAAAAAATTATAAAAATACAATTATTAAAAAAATAAATGAACATTAAAAAAAACCAAAATAAAAACATTAAAGTTAAAAAATTAAAAATAAATAAATAAATGATTATAAAAAAAACAATTAAAATAAAAAATAACCAGGCCCACTCGCCCACCTACACAAAAGGTAGCAGGCCAAGGAGGGGGGCTCTGGACGTAGCACTTCCGCTTTGGCCCACGGCCCCTTGAGCAGCTGGCAGGGGGAAGAAATCATCCTCCCCCTCCTAGTCGCTAATCGACCTTCCCCCTCCTAGTCGCCTAAGGGACCGCGGGACAAGGCGAGAGGCATTGTCGGGAATCGACCTTCCCCCCTACCAACGATCTGAGGGGCCGTGAGCCAAGGCAGGGGGACTGACGCAGCCCCTCGAGCGGTTGGGCAGGGTAGGCTAGGTGGATCTGGTTTTTTTTTTTTTAATAATTTTAAATGTTTTTTTAATTGTTTAATAGTTTTTTATTTTAATTTATTATTTTTAATGTTTTTTTATATGTTTTTAGTTTAATTATTATTATTATTATTATTTTGAAATTTAATTTAATTTTTGTTTTTTTTTTGGAGTCTTTCTTTAGTTTAAAATATATATTTTTAATTATTTTATTTGTATCCCAGATAAACCCAACAGTTACACGTGACTACCATTAAACCTTTGGGGGGCTACTATATGTCCTCCTCGTAGCTCGGGTCGCAACAAGGGAGATTTGAACTTGGGTCTTTCGGGTTTCAAAGATTACACATTTCCCGAATTAACCAATTGAGTTGTTCCCCGAGACTGTGTCGATCCTCGACTAGTAACTCGGCCTCATAATGTGTCAATTTGATAGTTTATTTTAAATTTTTCATTATAATGGATTGAATATGCCCCCACAATTTGTTAATTTCATGGTTGATTTTTAAGTTTTCATTGCAATGGGTTGAGTTTGCCTACACTGCATGTTAATTTGATGATTGATTTTTTAATTTTTGTTGTAATGTAACCGTCTTAGGCTAAGATTTAAAATAGTTATACTTTTAGCATTTAAAAAAGAAATTACTCTTGGTATAATGACTCATTTATTCTTGTGTTCATTTTTAAAGATTTTTTAGCCATTATAATTTTCTTATAATGTCATGGTTTAAATATATTGAAAATTTAAAGTTTTCTGTAGTCATGATTTTTTGTTTTATTTCCATGGTTGAAAAATTATCAAAATTTTAAGGTTTTTTTGAGTCATGATATTTTATCTTTAATGTTATGGTTGAAAACAGGTATATGTATTTTATCTTTAGCACCATGGTTGAAAATTGTTGGAATTTTAAGGCTTCTCAGAGACATGATATTTTATCTTTAATGTCAATGCCTAAAAATTGTTGGAATTTTAAGGTTTTCAGAGATGTGATATTTTATCTTTAAATTCATTGTTAAAATATGTTAAAAATTTACCTGAAAAAAAAAGACGTTAATCCAATGTCAACACTTTTCATTTTTATGGTGCTTTTTGCAAAAATAAAATAAAAATTTACCTCCATTTTAAAAACTGTTAATAGTTCGCCCCTAAAAAAGAGGTGTTGATGCAGTATCAACCATTTTCATTTACAGGTTGTTTTATCTTGTTCTTTTGAAGTTTTTTGGCAAGAGTTTTCGTTTTGAGGAAATAGTTCACATTTGATTGGAAACTATGTTTATGACATAAATAAGCAAAAATGCATATAATATATTTATTATTCCAATGATGGGAAAAACTAAATATGGAACGTTACATGAAGGGAATTTTAAGAAAAAAAATCCTATGATAAAAATTTCATTGGATGAGCAAGAGTGCCCATCAAATTTCTACCATAGGTGGTATCTAACAACCCCATTTGATTTAAATAATTTTGGTCATCGTCGCACCCATGTTTAAAATGTGTTATATCCTTCAAGCAATAGAATGGGAGGATTCAAAATGCTTTACTTTGTAATCTATAACAAGTTGGAAGTGTTATATGCTTTCGTGCATGACCCTAGTTCAACCAATTTTTAAAACATGCTTTGTACTCCTAGTATCATAATGTTAGGAGGATTTGGACTGCTTTAATTCATAATCTAAAACAAGATGGAAGTGTTATATGCTTTCACGCAAGACCTTGGTTCAACCCATTTATAAAATGTGACCATTACTACTAGCAAAATAATGGAAGGAGGAATCAGACTGCTCTAATTTGTAATCTTTAAAGAGTTGGAACTATTATATGCTTTCACATATGACCCTTGTGTTTAGAGGACAATGATTTAGGAATGGAAATTCTCCCAATGTGGTGAAAGGTATGCAAACATATTTATCTATTGAATTTTCCATAGGCCCTAGATTTGGTCTAAGGGTAATGACACACACAAACAAACTAGGAACCCTCAACTTACTAGCACTTTGCACAACATAAATCTTCAACAATGAAATAAATTAAGTACACAAAGATTTAATCCCAAAGCTTGACTATTTTATTAGTCGATCAATAAAAGAATCATGGGGCTAACATTCTAGGGATCATGCCCCTCCATCACTAGTACAACTAGTATACATAGTATACAAAAGATTAGGGCTTGTGATATGCTTCTTCAGATCAACAATTTATCCACAAAATACAGAGATAAACAAATTTACTTGCTGGAGAAGCCCTTCTCCTTCAGCCATTTCTATACATATTATCCTAACACCTGGAAGGTCCTTTGCCTCCTTTACACACAAATAAACTGCTCCATTAACTCCTCTATCCAATCAACTGCTCACACTAATCAAGTCCATTATATCACTTGCGTTTCCAGCTCACAAAATGCATCAACTACTCATAGTGACTTTTGCCATCAGCCCACTACATATTAGCCTTCGAAAAACTTGTTGTTCACAATTCCATTTGTGAACATCCTTCTGGATATACACAAGTCACTTGTTGATGAAACTGAGACCAACATATAGACCTCAGTTCAACCTTTTATTGGCCTTTTTTGCTTCACATAGTCACCAAATTACCCTTGGTCTATTCTTAGCATTCTACACAACCAATCTAGGTAATTTGGCCACCCTTTGACAAAGCCACAAAATCTCCTTTATCCTTTAGGCCCACAACCACCCAAATCAGTCTTTCAGCCATTGATATGCTTCAGATCTGCTTTAACCAGACCTTTGAATTTCGGTATAGACCTTTGCTACAACTTTAGCATCATATATGCCCCTCGACTTACCTTAGATGACCCTCGACCCTCCAGATCTAAATCGTGGCTCCTCTGTCCTAACAACGTCTAACCATACTAGGCCTCAACCACCTTATGTCTACTTAGATATGTACCTCAGGCCATTTATTTATCCTTTAATAGACCTCCTATACTCAGCCTTCTTCTTATAACCTCTTAAGCCCTTGGCTTAACCACAAACCCTTCATCCTAACCTGCAAATTTCTTGAGGACAAGCAATATTGTCGCAGGAGAACTTACAATGTACCCATTTTCAATTTCCTTTGTAGTACAACTAGGATATGTGATGACTAGTCCACAGGAGTAGGATGACATCATCAGAGTCTCAGAGGGGGTTTGAGGAGTTTATAGGGTCTGATAGCGTTCGCTTGGCATATTCCATCATTAAGATCAATTCCACACAACTTGATTTTGGTTTTGTTGCATTTTGTTAATTTTTGTAAAATGGGGTGATTATTGAGACTAGCATTAATTAATTACACTTAAGGTGGCATTCCAGAAACAATATTTGATGGAACGCCTTAGTGTAATATATTTTTGGAACCAGAACGAGAAGATATACAGGATGGGATATTGAGAAGTGATTTCCAGTGGCCAAAGAAATAAGATGGGTGATTTACCATTTTTCCCAGATGAAATGTGACTTTAAATAGTCACTTAATTAAATGAAAGAGGAAAATGATTAATTGAAGAAAAAGGCCAAAAGTGACTTAGGTGAAATAAAATAAAATTAAAAGTCACTATAATGAATTCTAAAGAGAGTTTCTAGAATAATTATAAAATAATAAAATAAAATACTTTTAGAAGACTGGAGATCTATCTATCAAGCCTTTAAATAGGAGGAGGAGATCATTTCGGACATTTTGGTTTGGTTGTTAATTTTTTATAGTGATGTTTGGAGAACGTAGTTCCCAACATCAGCAAGCCCCAAGACGAAAACCCTTGGGTTTCTATTGTGTGTTAGACAAAACCCCAACACTCTTTGAGGATATTTCATCCAGAAATATCACGGGGCTTCAGCAGCATCAATGGAGAACAAATATGCAACAGATCTATGTATTAGAGTGAGGATCATCCAGATTCTCCATTTGAGCTATATTTCTAGTTGCAACTTGGGAGACTAATATCAACAATGTAGCAGTATTTGGAGGTCATCCTAGCTATTCTTCATCTCAGTTATTAGCGTGTAACAATGCTATTATAATAAAAAAAAAGTTGTGTTTATTATAATTATAGTATTTCTGGTTGTTTTTCATGTTGTCATGTTATATGAAATTGTCGGGGTAGTAGCATTTTTTCGATTTATATGTTAATTACTGAAAATTTCTCTAGTGTAAAATTGATGAATTTTCATGATATTTTGGATAAGATGTACGACATGATTTTTTGAAGGAAATTTCCCAATAATTTAAGGAAATTATTAAAATGGGATATTACATTGACCTTATTCTTGTATCCTCTTAATCCCTTGGCCTAATCACATACCCTTCCTCCTACCCTTGGCACCTTGATCTAAGCCTCAGATCAGGTCATTTTATCATCTGAGGTAGGATCGTTTTTCCCCTTTTTGCTACAATTCATACCCTTAATAAGTTGTGGCTATGTTGATTGTGGACAAGACAATCAACATAGTTGTAACTAGGGCCATTTAACCTCAGCACAAAACTCATTCCCTTGTGGTCAGTGCATAGAAGAAACTGAGTGATGTTGCAACAGAAATCCTCGACCTCCTTCTTGGATAGAAATCAGTCCTCTCCTAGGGCACCCTTACACAAGAGAGGTCACATCTCTCTTGCACACCATGAGCCTCTCCTTGGCTCTCCCTCTATTTATTATTTTCACTAGGGTCATTTAGGAAACCATTAGAAATTAGGGTTTTTGCTTCTCTTACCCTTATAATAAATAATTATTTATTTTAGGTCCTAAGCCCACTACTATGGGTACAAAACCCCAATTTTGGGTAGATTTCCCAACCAACCACTTTTGGTGGGTATCCTTCTCGAAAATACTTTTCGAACTACCCAAAAACCTAACATTATAATCTCTCAATTGGATTTCCATAGTTTTCCCTTCAAAAGAATAAAATCTCTACAATGTTTGAAAAAACACCCTATTGTATGTGAAATAGAAGCTAAGTCTGTAAAACGAATGGCAAGGATTCTTAAAAGAATTACATGATTCCCAAACATGGTTAAAAAAAAATGCTAAACTCTGCAGTGATGATGGGACAAAAGAGATGAATGGTACATTATATTTCCAATTGGTCGGAGGTTTAAGCTATCTCATAACAATCAAGATAGACATAACATATTCTATAAACATCCTTAGTTCATGGTCGATCCTCATGAAAGCCACTAGAAAGCAGTGAAGAAAGTTCTTCAATATCTCAAAAGGGACTACTAATTCTGGATATGCATTCAACCTTGGATCTAGGATTGTGTCATTGAGCAACAAGAAACATCCTAGTTGTTTCTTTGTCATCAATTGGAGCAGAGTACAAAGCCTCTTGGAAAGACAAAGTTTGAAATATTTAAAAATCAGTTTCGTAGAAAATGCATTTCTCCATTAAGAGAGAGTATTAGCATAATAATGAAGAAATTATACAAATGAATATTATTAGGTTTCGTTATGCATTCTTATTTCCTTTTTGAGATTGTTTATCTTAATTAGTTCTTCACATATTTTTTTAGGAATCTATTCAAACTATTGAACTGAATTTCATTCCTATAAATGTAAGCTTCTATGGGACTCGTGTGAGAATGAGGAATAAGATCTCAGTATGAGCATTGTCTCACCTAAATTTGCATCACTATTTCCTTTTGTCTTGGTATCAAAGATGGTCTAGACCTACTCCCTCACAAAAGGACCTGAGATCCAGGAAAGTAGAGTAGTTTGTTGTGACTGTTTATTTATCCACCATATGCTTTTTATGGTATTATTTAATCCCTTGCAGTTTCATATTAAGGGTTCGAACCTCATGCGGGGTTGAATAGTACTTCCACGATCTAGATCTCAACCATTCTGTAGAAGATGGTCACAAAATCCATCTTGTAGAACCTATAGATTAGCTCTGTTCTAGTATTTTATTTGAAGGAAATTGTATGTGGTCTATAGATCTTGTAATTTTGGTGGATTTGGTTTAGTCTTTGACCTTTCAAAATGGAAATTAATGGCATGCACACATATGGAAATGGGAGCTCCTTTAAGGATCTAATCAATGAGAATGACCATGCTAAAAGCAACAATCATGGTTGGGCGACCATGGTTCATCCAAAGTGGCAAGGTTAGAGAGGCAAATTATGTTGATATTGACAAAGCAAAGTCGAATAGAGACAATAACTTTATTTTCTAGATCATGTAGCGAAGAGCAACAAACATAAGCAGATGAGTAGAGAGTTGCTACGACTAGTGCTCTGGTTGTGTTGAAACTAAAGATAAAATTGAGGTGTATAATGAAGATAGGGAGGAGGAGGTTGTGAATCCGAGTGGCACTGTGATTGGACAAGAGAAGAAGGTGAAGAAAAATAATCCTAAGAAGCCAAAGGTTGTTGTAGTCAAAGTGGCCCCGAAAATTGATCCTTCAAATCCAGCTGATTTTCTGCTAGAAATTACGACCTCGTATGAAATGCAACCTAATGTTTAGTTGACATGATTTGCGAGTTACTTGGGAATTTATTTCAATCAACTCTGCCCAATTCCATCTAAGATTTGAAGGAGTCTATTGTTACATTCCAAAATTTGTTTGTAATACATCGACATACTGGATTAATCAACATGTTCGACATGAGAAAGGTGCCAATTCTGCTAATCTCAAGAAAGAGATTATGAGTTTACATATGTGAATGTACATGTTGAAGAAGAAGCATAACTATTGTCTTGAACAATGTTATGTCAAGTGTTCCTTCCCATTTTGAACCGCTTTAATGAGCTAATTAGAAAGGCCTATATATTCCTGAATGTCTTGTTTCTCTTCTATATTTATATTCAGGGTATTTTATTGGATTTTATTCCTGTCGAATTCTAAAAATATTTAGAATATTACAAGTGAAACCAATTAGGCAAAGTTCAAAAGATCAAATATAAGGTTGCAGGGAGATGTTAAATATTGTCTCTCCATTAATTTAACTGTAAAATATTTACTTAATTTATTTTTTACTTTAATTTTTTTGAACTATTGTATCTTTAAGTTTTTTTATTATTTTAGTTTTCATATTTTTTAATATATATATATATCACCCCTTGAGTTTGATCTATTTCATTTCCCATCTAATTATTACCTCTTAGAATTTTGTTGACAGGTGTTTGGTTATAATCTCAAATATTTGTTAAAGAATTTCAAATATGTTAACTTGTTAGGATTTTTGTTAATAGAGTGTTCTCCATAAATGAAAGTGGTTATTATGTCTTTATGAAGTGTGGGAAATCCCTTGAAATGTTAGCACGAGATGAAGCTATCACATCTAAGATAGATTAGTCAAGCTCACTAATTTGGACCGTCATTTAGAGCTCAACCAAGGTAGGTAAAGCAGTGCAAGAAAAGTCATAAGTTGTTAGTCTAAAAACTAGAATCATTGCCATTGTCATTGTTTTATGTATGAACACAATTAAATAAAGAACCAATATATTTTATTGTTGTTCAAAAATCTCTATTAGTGAAATGGACAAGCCATAAACCTACTATTTATTTAATCATATGGTAACAAAGCTTGTATGATAAGTACTTGCAAGGAGCATAGAAGTAAGCAAGAGTTATTTACAAGGCTAAAGAAAAATAGAGCACCAAGAATGATGAGGGAGTATCCCAAAAATGATGAGGAAGAAAACCCCAAAGACAGTGTGGATTGGCTTGAATAGAGCATTTCCACATCCACAAGAGTGATAACTATTAGTAACAAAGGGTATGGAAACACACTCAGTAAAGGCTTGTTATGAAGACCCCAAGAAAGAGGAAAAAAAACTAGAGACAGTGCAGGGTTGATGTAGATATGGGAAACTGCAGCTATTAAAAAAAACATGGATTTTTCGATGTAGAGGTGAAGGTCAACATTAAGGCATAATTTGGGAAATTTGATGCCATCAAATTGAACCAATTGCTACAATAAATGGAGTTATAATTCAACATACATGAAGTTACTCAATTGAAGCCTGAAGGCCATATTGTGGCATGGTGTAAGAGTGATATAACATGCAGAGCATTACAAAATGAACCATTGATGACATATTTGGACTTGTTTAAGAACACGATCAATGCTCAATTATACCCAATTGAATATGAGGAAGATCAGCAGATTGTGTGGCACTAATTTAGGTAGAGGAAAGGAAAACCATTACAAGAGTTTACCACAAAGTTCAAGAACAAGATTATTCAGTTGAGTGTTTATCAAAATCCCAAACATGTTGTTCAAATATGTGAGAGCATTGCCACCTGAGATTCAACATTAATTGATGTTATTTAAATCCAAGGTTGTTGAAAATGCTAGTGTTCAAGCATAATACCTCAAGGAAGACAAGAAATAGCAACAATCAAGCATGCATAATCAACAAAACCAAAAAATAGCAAAAAAAAAGGTGGGGTGGGGGGGGGGGGGGGGTGAGGAAGAAGAAATAGAATAAGAAAAAGATTTTGACCAACACAAAAAGCAACACAATCTTAAACAATGCAATAATTTCAATTAAAAAGGACACATTGAGGAGCACTATTGGAAATTTCACCTTGAAAATCACCCCAAAAATTTGCAGAAGAATACATCGATAACAACAAATGCTAATGTGGGGGAAACTTGAAGATTATCACCATGAAGCTCGTCAAGTTTTTTATGAAGCCGAGCAACGAAACAATGTCCATTGAGCTCAAGAATGGAACAATATTCCATGGGACCGTTACAGGGTGGGGAAAGGTAGTTAGATGATCGAGTGGTTCCTCAAAGTTTTCCACCTTGTCAAGCAACAAGCAAGCCAGGGTTGCAGTTTCTTGTAGGAAAAATCGTCTAGTTTCTCAAGGTCGACAAGTTTTCTGAACTGGTGGGAGTAGGAGCCCCCTGTCTACCTCGTGATCGGTATCCCTTGAATATCTCATAGTCGAGGTATTGGAGAGAGGATTTACGATTGAAATTTTTGTGGGAACGCCACTCGTGGACATGTACCCAAAATGCGAAAGTATATACAATTCACCCTATCTGTTTGACAATATGCCAAAAAGAAATATTGTTTCATGGAGCGCAATAATGGGTGCGTATGTTCAAAATAGAATTCTTGGCGAGGCCTTGTCACTATTCCATCAAAAGCAGCTAGCATGTCTTCAACCCAATGCAATTATCAATACTCAAGTTCTTGGGTTTGGGTAGCAAGCTCCACAGGGAACTTCGACTTTTTCAGCTATCCAAATTTCTCTTGTTCGCCCCCAAGGATATTTCTTGCATCTACTGCACCAAAGTAACAACGACAACATTCATGGTCATACCTGAAAATGTCGAACAGTTACAACAACATGCGCTTTCTGTACCCCGGACACCCAACCACAACATCATCACAGATGATGAATCCATTAGACCAAATTAAATCTGCTTCGATTTAGACCAAGGGGTTTCAAATATTTGTCCAAAACCTTAGTGGGAACTCTATCCCTTTTTAGGTCTCTAGATCTGAATATGTGGGGAACTTGAAGAAGAGAATACAAAATCTTATGGGAGTTCCAGTAGCTACGCAACATTTCATATATAAAGGGAAGAAACTGCAAGATCTTTCTCAATCGCAAGACTATTACATCTCAAGAAACTCCACCAACACATTGCTATTGAGATTGCATGGAGGTGCATCAGGAACCAGGAACCTAGAAGGATCAAAATCTCATAAAGATAAAATGCAGGGAAAGGGCCCTGCATCAATGAAACAACCATAGTACAACCTAGGACCATATATTATAGATCAATTGGAACATATGCTTGATCTGGAGAAAAAATTCAAAGAATTAAACCACCTTTTTTCCATACTACAAGCTAAGTTCGTGATATACATATTTAACATTCCCTCTCTAGATCTAGAGATTTGCATCATTGGGTATTCTCAACTTGGACCAAAAATTGTGACATATATCTATGTTCAAAGGGTTTTTTCATGGTTCAGTTCAATACTCTAGTAAGATCTGAAGAAAGTATTACAAGGACCCTAGTTCTAGGGAAGATTCAAACTCTTCGTCACTTTGTGGTTCCCATAATTCAATGCTACAACTATGTTGGTGTCAAAGAAGTCACTATGGGTTAAATTTCCAAATATTCCCCCCCCCCCCTTTTTGGCATAAGAAGGTACTTGAAGACATTGGGAACACTTTGGGGTCATTCCAAAAAATGGACGTTGAAAGGAAAAATAAAGGCTTACTTAATTTTCCCAAATCTATGTGGAAATGAATCTAAGTAAAGGGCTACTAGATTGTATATTGTTGAAACATAAAGCCTTTCACGTGTTCAAATCTTAAAATACAACATTTAGGTGTCATACATGTTTCCAAACAGAACATCTATAAGACACCTTCCCACAAGCAAAGATGATTCCAAAAAATAAATAGGGGTTGGTTCGTAAAAATAAAAGTTTGGCGACCTTTTGACCCCATTATACTAGAAGAAGAATAAGGGGAACTCAGAAAGGATCCCACAAAACAAAATGATGTGAGTACCCAATTTTGTGATGGACCTTATCCCCATGTGTTGAATGGTACATATCCATATTCTATCCATATATCAAAACATCCAAGAGTTGTGGCACACAAAGAGGATGGGATGGTCGGCACGAAGAGAGAAAATGTATCAAAAGTTCAGATTCAGACAAAGAACCAACTCCTATAGTGACCATGAATGATCTAGCAATGGTACCTATTGAACCTCCTTCAAGTGTTTGGCAAAAGGTCCAAAGATGGAAGGGAAAGAAAGAGAAGTTAAGTGATTTCTATAGCAATTAACTTCTTCTCTGTAATTTTTATCTTTTATTTTTCTTTCTGCTACTAAGCCAAGAGGTTGCACATACTTGAATGCTTATAGCATCTACAAAATGTAATTTTGTTCCTCGCAATGAAATTATGGTTTTTTTCCTAAGAAGAAAAACAACAAATGCTAAAGAAAGGGTGGACAACAACCTATACCTAGAAGGGAATATCAATTGCACTAATCTTTGAAAGGATGTGGCACTAGTTAGTTGCAATTATGAGGAGATGACAAAGTTGTTTTGTATCAAAATCCATAAGAAAAAAGTATATTGTTTGTTTCACCCCACTTCACAATTCAGTTTGATCTCTGCATAGTTGGTTGAGAAACTTGTGTTAGAGACACACGATCATCCACAGTGATAACATATGGGATAGGTAAGGAACGATGTGGAATTGAAACTGAAAAAGCAATGAAAATGCAAATTTTCCATCAACCATAAATTTTTTGTTCCAATTTACATATGTGGAATTATTTGGGCGACTCATACTTGTAAATGAGATACCATATTCAAGAGGAGAGAAAACCAGTATAGTCTCGTTAAAAAGGCACAACCTAACTACTCTACATTTATGATTAGGTTGTGCCTTTTTAACGACTCATTTGTAATATTATATTTGAACGACATACTAATTTTTAGTAACCAATGTTATCACTGGAAAATTGGACAAGCAAAGATGACATTATTAAATGTCAGGCAGAAGGATTTACAGGGCTGAGGCACATTGGAGGATTTGAAAATTTTTAAAAATCCCTAAGGTCAAGAGGAAAAATAAAATTGCGCACCAAGTACTCAGGAAAAATGCGCCTTTACGCGCATTTTTCTTCAATAAGCGCGCCTTTGCGCGGCTTTCCCTTGAAAAGACGTTTGGTCATGGGAGTAGCGGAAGTCACTTTCCGAGACCACATGGCACACTCCAGGAAATGATCCCACACTTGAGGCCGCCCAAGGACATCCGCCTAAGCCTCCTTGGCACCTCAAGGGAGCACACAAAGGAATCAAGTGGCACACAATGGAATCAACCCCCTCTCTTGGGTCACCATCCATCAATGTACCAAGAGAGGGAAGGATAATTTGAATTCATCTATAAAATGCCACCAAGAGATGAACAAAGGGAGAGCACATTGTTATGCGGGCGAAAATTGCTCAGAGTCAATCCATCAGTGTGCAATCCAGAGCAGAAGTAGAGAGGGGATTCGATTGTTGGCCATCCAACAACTTCAATCCTTTGGAGTAGAGAGAGAGACCTTGCACCAAGCAGCTAGAAGGTAAAAACATCCTTGCATTGGGTCTTAGAACTCCATAGTTCTAAGGGCACTTTGGCAAGTGTGTAAACGTAGTATCTTTCTTCCTAACAACAAGAAATAAGAGGGGACCTTGATGCCACCGTTAGTATTATTGTTATGTTTGACTCTTTATGAGATTTCGTGTTTATGTTAAGTTTAGTTTTGTTTTCTCTCTATATATGCATACTCTCTCATGATTTAGTGTGTTTAATGTTTTAGAGCATGTTCACTAACCTGCTAACTCTTTTGTTTATCTGCCTGTGACCAAGGCTTAGAGGCAGCGACCACTCCTCTTGAGAAATTGTGGATTGGTACACCTGTGCACCAAAACCACAACCACAGGTGTACCAAATTTGGTGAAAAATGGCAGAATTCAGAAAATTCACTAAGGCTTGATGCGCAACGCCTTGGCGCTACACTTTTTCCTCTGGGCTCAAAATGACAAGTGGCTTACATTTTTGGAAAGCTTGTGCCCTCCTTTAAGAACCCATTTCCTCATGTTTTCCAGAAAGGGCACATTTTATGAAAAAAATGAGAAAAAGTGGTCAAAAATCAACATTTTGCCCCTCTTTTTGACAGGCGCTGCACATCCAGAGACACCTTGGGAGAATGAGTTTTTGAGGGCGCTCCCAGGGGTCATTTTAAAATATTAAAAGTTTTATGGAAACTATATAGGCAGGGCTAGTTGACCGTTCTCTCATATTTCCATTTTGACTTCAGAAAGGTGTCCAAAAGTGGCCTCCAAGTTGGCACCGTGCATCTGCAAATTTATGAGTTTTAATTACAAATTTCACTTTGTAATTTTTGGCCATTCCTAGTTTGACTTTTGTAAAAGTGAAAGGATGAATGTGGATGAATGTAAAATTCAAAATTTAAATGCAAATGGTAAAAATGGAGGTAAATAGGTGTCTTATCCTCCATTTATTGCATTAAGGATATGTCTCTAGTGGTTAGGAAAAGGAGGAATTTGTTGTGCAACCTCCCTAGTGTGTAGCAGACTTCAAATAGGTGCATGCATTTGAATTTCTTGTTGGAAAATTCGACCTCCAAGGGAGGATTTCGACCTCAGTAGCTATATGAGGCATTTTGTAATCATTTTCAGGAGTTGGATGTTGGAACATTGGACATTGAACTAATGTATTCTATTTTGACCAAGTAATACAGTGATACAGAGAAAATTTTCATCTTAAATTTAGAGATCCATGTGGTGAGCTTGTTTGGATATGTTTCTCTTCAGTAAGTCACTCCATTGAATACTTTCTCTTTCCATTACATATCTATTGCTTTCACTCATTGTCTTTACAGTTCTTTAAGTAGGATTCATGAGTAATGTATGCCCTATTTTGATGAGATGATGATGTTGTGTTTAATTTCTTCTTAAGGAATGAATTCATATTTATATGCTTGTTCCTGATCTTTCTTTTCATCCTACACCATGATCATACAGCCTATTTGGTCATTTGAGCTTGCCTACCTTGCCCCTTTACCCCCCTGCAATTTTTGCTCTTGTAACCCTAATAAGAGTTTTCAAGCCTAGTTTCTAATGCTCCTTTTTCATCTAGCACAAAAATTGAAACCAACCAAACCCTAATCTTCATATCTAGCCTAAAATCTCCATGATCTAGTCAATTTGGATGTGAATCTCATTGAGAGAGCCCTCTCAGCCTAATAGGGCTAGCTATTAGGTCAAAGTGGTTTGTGGTAGATCTTCCCCGGGAAAGAATGGAAGGATCATATTTTATTGTTGATGGTGAAAAATGATCAGGCACAAGAAGGTTGTGCATCATTCACCTGGCGACTCCAGTGTCGAAGAATCCAAAAATTCAAAATTTCATGGTGACTCCACTGTTCAAGAACCGGTAGTTTGAAGAAATTCTTGTTGACTTCATTGTTTTCAAGATGGATTCAACTGCTCGAAGGTATGCTCCTATGAATCATGGTCACATTCCATGTTTTTTTAACCGCATCCCTTGTGTAGATTGGCAGACTTATCTCTCAAAGTTTAAAGACGAGAAAGGAGATGATGTTGCTCTACATCTCGTTAAATTTCACATGCATGCACACAAGTTGAGTGTTCAATTTCCTGAAGATTGTATGATGAAGATGTTCATGGCCACCTTGAAGGAACAAGTAAGATCATGGTATGAAGGGTTTTCACTTGGTTGTATTTATTCACTTGTTGATCTTCATATGATGTTTTATGAAAATTTTAAAGAAGAACATCTATCTTTACTGCTGGCAAAAGATTGTTGCAAGCATTTTCAAGGTTTTATTCGTCATTTGGAAAGTGTCTGTGGTGATGAATAATTGATGGTTGAGGAACTTCAAGAGGCCTTGCTTGAAATTCCCTTCCAACAACATGAGAAAGAATCAGATCCTAGTTGTCATTCAGTTCAGGAAAATTTCCAGCAAACCATCTTTGTCTTAACTGAAGAGAATTCCAATCAGCCATTAGTTGGTGAAGAGAAAGTTGTTTCCACTTCAACATATGAATATGATAAATAATGTATTCAAATTGCAGAGGACTAGGACATTGAGGACTGTCATTCAGATTTTTCTTCTCATGTTTCATGTCTTGAATTTTTATTTCAAGGATCAATTTTCTCACCTACTTGTTCAAAATTTTTTGAAGACCAGGAACACACTCTCATTGAGGTACATTATGAAGAGAGATCAGATTCAAGAGAAAAACGTACCTTGTTTCTTCTAGATCAGTGAGAGGTAAATTTTCATTTTTTTCAGGATCTAGTGGCAAGTTTGCTGCAGTCGATATGGATGATATATTTTCTTAAATTTATGGATCACGAGCATATTTTCGGTGGACACTCGGAGTTGCCTATATTGTGTTTTTTTTGCCTGCTTGAGGAAAGTGAGAGCATTATTTAAGTAAGTAGCCATCTATTGGATTGGTTACACTGGAAGTATCACTTCACATGATTGTATATATGTCTTCAGCAGGAAGGTGGTTGTCATTAGGATTTGAAGCCCTCAAGTCTGGGTGATATGCTACCATCAATAAGTTTTGTAAGTTTTTATTTCAGCCAATCCAGTTTTGAGTCAATTTATCGAGTCAAGTTTTCAGTATTCATTTTGACTTATAATTTTTGACTCCATGCCCAATGGTAAGGCTACTTGGTCTACGGTGCTCTTGACACCTCCAGGGAGCTGCCATCCCCAGTTGGAGCCAATGTTAGTATCAGTATTTTCAGCCTGTCACCAATGATCAAATATGCTCTTATAATGTTTTTTGAGGGTGTCAAGTCAATTTTTTTTCATTTCAGTGAGTCTTCAAATAAAAATTTGGTCACTGGCTAGTGTGTCTAGGGTTATTTCCACTCTCTCAAGAATTTCACATGCTGGTCACTCTCATCACTCAACTGAGTGTACCATCATTCAGATATTGTCATCATCATTTCTGTCATCACCATCATGATTTAATTCAGTTCAATATCTCCATTAGGCCATTAGGGTTTCAAGGTCACCAAAACTGCCCCAAAATCCCCTGTTTTCCCAAGGGAAAACCCTAATTTTTCCTCCTAGTAATATAGGATTTCACCATGGACGCAGAGACCACATACACTAACAAGAAGAAATAAAATAATGGAGAACATGCCTCAATAGTTAAGCCATCTAACATCAAAGAGATCAATGCCTCACAAACTCATCAAGAGGTCAATTGCTGCACATAGGAACAATTATGCTTCAAAGTATGTTTCTGACCAAATGGAGATGAATTTGACAAAAATGAAAGCAGTTTCTGTCAATAATAGAACAAGGAACAAAAGCCTCCTTCATATTATACACATGTGTTATGATTTGGGAGAATTCCGAAAATATAGTTGCTACAGGAGAAGTTGTTATACTTCTAGAGTACTCTTGGGAAAATGCATTTTCACTGTCATGGAGTGTCCAAATGAAATTCTTGATGAGTCAAATGATAACTAGATAGAAATAGATTTCCAATGAGCTATGATGAGCTCAATTTGGAGTTCCATAAGGCCTCCAAAAGTGGTCTGCAATCTGCACTTTTCCTCAACCATGTTGCATGTTTTTTTACCAGTCTTGGGAGAATTGATATTTGAGGGGCTATACTTGATCATTTTCAATGCTTGAGGGGTCAATTTTGTGTCATACGGAGATAAATTTCCAATGAGCTATCATGAGCTCAATTTGGAGTTCAGTAAGGCCTCCAAAAGTGGCCTACAACTTCGCACTGCGCATCAAGAGGAGGCATTGTGCATCCGTGAACGACGATGCACATCTGTGAACTGCGTTGTGCACAGGGCAGAGTTGCCCAATTTTTCTAAAAAAACACTAAAATTCAAATTTTCAGGCTCCAATTTATATTTTTCACTCTCCAAAGTGTTTCAACAAGTAATTACACTCATCCTCATGCCCTCTCTTCCATGGAAAACTAAGAAATGATAACTAGCTTATTTCCCTAGGGTTTCATAAAAATTTCATGCTTTTGGTTGTCAAATGATCAATTTATGACGTGAAAACCTAGTACCCTTGTCCCTACACCTCTGTTGGTTATTTAAACACCATTCCCACACCTCACAAAACATTTCCCATCATTTTTTCAACATTTCCCTACAAACCCTAGCCTTATTCTACCAAACTGGGCCATTTTCCTAGCTAGGACTGTGTTTTGATTTCCTAGCTCACTCCCCTCACTCATTTACCTTCATTTCACTCCCTAAACATTCCTAAGATCCCTGCCCCACTTTGTAAATTTTTCTACCCCCATATCCCTTCCCTAACTCCCTCATTTCATTCCCTTAACTCACTTTTCCCCATTGTTCCCTTCTCATCATCTAGGGTTTTCAAATCATGGAAGGATATTCCTCACCATCATAGAATAGAATAGAACACAAAAGGGGAAAGATATTGAGGTATGAGCCCTCAAACTGCAATGAAATCATATCCTCATCCTTCATTAGAAAATGCTTTAAAGATGTCAAATGCCTAGGGTTTTGTGAAAGAGTGGAGGAGGTAGGTTACCATGAGGAGCTTACAGATGTGTTTTCCCCTCAAATTGAGGGAGGTGACAAGCCTACTTCACCAACACAGGGATCACCATCAGTGCAACATGAACAAGAGCATGACTTTGACCTAGTCGATTTGGATGCCCATGATGAGCAGGAAAACTTCGAGAGGATCATTAAGGGCAAGGATGCTCAAATCAAAGAGCTCCATAACAATTTTGCAGTGTCCCAATTCATCATCTCATACCTTTAACAGGAGAACAACCAACTCAAAGAAAAATAGTTGATCATGGAGGTAGAGAAAATCAAGGCTAAGAGGCAAGAAATGAAGGGAAAAGAAGTGGATGAGCATGATGAGCTTGATGATCATACATAGTAGGTGAGAAGAAAGAGAAGAATAACCATGGGCCTCAGAAAGGTTGTGCAGAAGGAAAAATAACAAAACCCTACAGAAGAATAGCTCACCTTTGATGAAAGAATTGCCAAGGAAATCAATAAATATAGGGAATTTTGGCTTGAAAGGGTCAAAACTCACTTAGAGAAGCTCATGGCCAATTAAAACAAGTATAACAAGATACACAAACACATGGTTTCCTGTTACCAAACAAGAAATCAAATCGCACACATCAAACTCAAACAAATGCAAGACAAGCTTAAGCAAACCCTAATCAGCCAAGAGGAGAAGGGAAATCTTGATTTTATTGTTGATGCCTCAATGGTTGCATAGTACACCTCATCCAGTAGCTATGGACCAATTTTTTGGAGATTTGGAGCATTTTTAGGTTTTTGGTCACATTTGGTGAAAAATCGCAGAATTCAGAAAATTCACCAAGGTTGGATGCGCAGCACCTTGGCACTGCGCTTTTTCCTCAGGTCTCCAAATGACAAGTGGCTTTCATTTTTGGAAATCTTATTCCCTCCTCTCAAAACCCATTTCCTCATATTTTCTAGAAAGGGCACAAATTTTGAGAAAAATGAGAAAAAAGGGGTCAAAAATCAGCATTTTGCCCCTCTTTTTAACAAGCGCTGCGCATCCAAAGACACCTTGGGAGAATGATTTTTTTTCCCATGGGTCATTTTAAAAAATTAAAAGTGTTCTGGAAACTATACAGGCAAGGCTAGTTGAACATTCTCTCATATTTCCATTTTGACTTCAGGAAGGTGTCCAAAAGTGGCCTCCAAGTTGGCGCTGTGCAAATTCTGCAAATTTATGAGTTTTAATTAAAAATTTCACTGTGTAATTTTTGGCTATGTTTCTCTTCAGTAATTCACTCCATTGAATACTTTCTCTTTCCATTACATATTTATTTATTTCACTCGTTGTCTTTACAGTTCTTTAAGCAGGATTCATGAGTAATGTATGCCCTGTTTTGATGAGATGATGATGTGGTTAATTTCTTCTTAAGGAATGAATTCATATTTATATGCTTTTTCCCAACCTTTATTTTCATCCTACACCATAATAATACAACCTATTTGGTAATTTTAGCTTGCCTACCTTTCCCCTTCATTCCCCTGCAATTTTTTCTCTTATAACGCTAATAAGAGTTTTCAAGCCTAGTTTCTAATGGTCCTTTTTCATCCAGCACAAAAATCCAAACCAACCAAACCATAATCTGCATATCTATCCTAAAATCTCCATGATCCAGTCAATTTTGCTGTGAATCTCATTGAGATAGCCCTCTCATCCTAATATGGCTAGCTGTTACGTCAAAGTGGTCTGTGGTTACCTTTTCTGGTCTCCTTCCCAGCCTTCGGAGATCCGGTGGAGTGATAACAAGTTCTATGTAGACCTCTTGCTTAAGTCCTGGAAATTGGAATGAATTCGAGAGGTCATTTTCGACAAGAAAAACTTTATCATATTTGTCGTAGAGGTGTTATTTCTTCCTGATTCTTGAATCTGGCTCTACTTCTGGAACAAATATTACAGTCTTCGTCATTGCTACATAGTGACGATGATATACAAAGAACATAGGGGGATTGAACTTGGGCTGGGAACAAGGAAAATTGGATATAGTCTCCATACTTGGCAAGTTTACCACCTCGGCTCTTGGTACTGAGAAACTTATCGTTGCCATGCAAATTAAATAGAAAATACTGACACAACATTTTTTATTAGACCACTTAACTAATTAATATGGTAACTTTCCCCACCCGGTCTCATCCATGGCAACAATGACAATAGTTGAGCTTGACTTGACTCAAATGACACAAAATTGAAAAAGGAGGGTGGAATTTATGGTTAATTATGGTGTTGGGATGGGAGACACCTAGAAGTTGATGGCGGATCATGCCAGACATATTACGAGAAATATTTAGCCCAAATTCGAACTGACAGGGAATTATTTCCTAATTATTACATATACGACTACTGACACGTGAGGCTTCAAGGGCACCCAAATTAGGTGATGATATTCTAGAAAATGAATATGGAGGCATTGTCTGCAGTGCAATACTTGACTAGTGCAACCTCAACCCATCTGCTAAGGTATTATGTGGCGGTGATAATATATCTGGTGTGGGAGTGGTGTGTTGATGGGTTTATAAGTACTACAAATTCAATTGCGCATTTCTTGAAAGTCTTCAGTGCTCATACTGGTTGCAAAGGTAGTTCATCCTGGTGCAATGGCTTTCCAACCCTTTGGAAAATGTCACACCTCTTCGTTTATTCCTTTGCATCTCGGAAAACTATGGACCACTAGAGTCCCGCCTGTAACACTTTCCTCATGGTGGCCTTTCCCCCAATATTCCCTCTCGCAACTCCTAAATGTCACTCCCACAATACATCCTCTCTCTCATGATCAAGAACACATCTATGCAATATCTGATCAAGGCCCAACTTGTACAATTGCCTTGAAATCAACTAGTAATATGCAGCGCAGACTACCATGTGCCTTCGCTATGTAATTGTGTACCCCTTCGGGCATTTACCTGTGGCTAGAAATGTTGCAATATCTTCCAAGTAGTCTAGTATAGCTTTGACTCGAAACAGGTCAACATCTAGTAGTTGATCCTCTACCGACCCTCCAGTTTCACCTTACTGTTAGCCCCCCTATGAACTTTTTGACAAGCAAATAGGGGGCTAAATTGTTTTTGAGCCTTCAAGGAATGCATTTCCTCTGAAAACACAGTCTCCTTGAAGCCTCTATGTGCCTTTTATCCTTTTATCAAACCCCCTCTGCTGGTTCCCCTTTTAAAGCCTCTCTGTTATGTGAAGAAATGCCCAAAGGCCCCCTTTTCCCTCTTATTTCATCCCCCGAAGCCTTTGTTTTCTTTCCCCTTTATTCCCCCTTCTTTCCCCATTTACCCCCCAAATCCTCCCAAAGTCCCATTTAATTTCTTCCCCTACCCTTTGTTTAGCTTTCTTCCCCCTTTTCCCCTCTATCGTTCCCCTCCTTCACCTTCAAAATCCATTAAAATGGGCAAAAAACCCACTTCCGACCTTATTACAAGGCCTAGCCCCTTTCTGCCAG
Source organism: Pinus albicaulis (assembly GCA_034641835.2). Lineage (NCBI taxonomy): Eukaryota > Viridiplantae > Streptophyta > Pinopsida > Pinales > Pinaceae > Pinus > Pinus albicaulis. The sequence goes on from CM076569.1 coordinate 466,123,013, forward strand.
CCTCTTCTAACCACTTCCCCCACATGCCCCCGCGCTGGGACCAAGCGCTTAAGTCCCGAGCGCCAATCGCAATCGAAACTATCGGCGGGAGGCAAATCCCTTTGTAAAACACTAAAACCCTGATGCGATCTGATTATAACGTTAAAACTGGCAATACGTTCCGCACCGTCGATCTATGGTCCCGATCCGACGGTAGAGCGCTAATCGCAAGCCTCCTCCCAATCACAATCGCAACATGTTAAGTGCACCCTCCGATCGCGTCCTTCCTCCGATTGCGATCCCCCGATTGCATCTCCGCCGTTCACCCGACCCGCGATCCAACGGTCCTCCGCTAATCGCAAATCCCCTCCGATCGCAATCGCAAGTCACATTGGTGCCACCCCGATTGCAATCTCCCAATTACATCATAGCCGTCCATCCGTTGCATCATCCAACGGCTATCGCGCAATCGCATCGTCATTTCGCCGCCCCGCTTCTGCCCCTCCGATTTAACGTGAACCGTTGATCTGGCTTCGGATCTAACTGCCAGCGTTCAATCGCACCGCCGCTCCAATCGCTGATCGCAGGTCCTTCTGTCTCACCTCCGATTACATCTCCACCGTTGATCTCCCCGCCAGATCGGACGGCCAACATCCAATCGCAAATCTTTTTCTCCGCCTCCCGATTGCATCCCCACCGTCCGTTTCCTCCCAGATCGACGGTCAGCGCTCAATCGCAGACCCCTTTTCGATCGTCAATCGCAAGCCCTTCCGTCTCCCTCCCGATTTAATCCTGACCGTCCATTCTCCCCGCGATCCGACGGTCCTCCGCCAATCGCAAATCCCTTCCGATCGCAATCGCAACTCACAATGGTGCCGCCCCGATTGAGATCTTCCGATTCAATCCTGGCCATCTGCTTCCCTGCTGATCCGACAGCCATCGCACTTCCCATTTCCTCCGATCGCAAGTCTTCCCACCTTTGCCCGATTGAATCCTAGCCGTCCATCCTTTCCAGATCCGATGGTTCAAGTTTAATCCTCTTCTGCTCCGTCGCCCCTCCCGTTTCTCCTTCCGATTACAGCCCCGCCGTTGATCTGGACCCGAGATCAACGGTTATCGCTCAATCGCTTCCCCATTCCCGATCGCAATCGGAACTTTCAAAAGGTGTGTTGCGATTGCCATTCGCTCCGACCTCCGATTGCGATTACCCGATCACATCTCCGCCGTTCGTCCTCCCCCGATCTAACGATCAAGATCTAATCGCCCCCCCGCCATGGTCGGCCCCACTTCCCAAGCTTCCGCTCCATTTTTTCTCATTCGTTCCTTTGTATTTCGGCCCGACACTAAGTTTTGGGTTCAACACTGTCATTTCTCCGCCACTTTCCATTGGTTCTCCACTATCCCGCCACCATTCCGCCGCCTCCGCAGCATTTCCTCCACCACCACCGCCGCTTGCTGGCCTCTTTTCCACCCATATTAATAGTACAAGAGATGGCCCGTTCGCATTGCTAGCGACCAAACAGAGGGGACCCGAAAGGGGGGTTGGTGCCTCGTTATTAATGAAATTAAATGTCTCTCGCCCCATACGGTAAGGACCGCGTGCCGTTCAAAGACCAAGAGCACGCTGAAGTCTTATCCGTGTTTATATATCGCCAGGCGACTTTCCGCAAGGTCGACCCTCCCACAAAGAAACTCTGGCGTTCCTCGAGCTCGAAATCCATTAATCGTTCGACAGAGCCCAGCATTAGTGACCGTTGGCCCAAGAAGCAGGAGGCATGGGAAAAGTTGCGTACCTTTCACCAGCTCATATTTATTCCGGTAAGGCCAGTACGTAGCCCGCACAATCGAAGGACCCCAAAGAAATACCGAGGTCAATTTTTCGCCCCTCGACAGAGCCTCCAAACAATGCGTAGCACGTCATAGCCGGCCAAGCGCATGGTGAACACCGTCCTGCTGTCTTAATGAATCTCATTTAATTGTCTATCTACCTCTGTCTCTTCCTCTTCTCCTATAAAAAATCCCTGAGAACGAATTGTAAAGGTTGTTGTTCAGTTGCTGGGCATATGCTATTAGAGGGATTCATTTGGTTGTTAGAACAGTCGTGGGAGGGAATAGCAAAGTAGTTGTATGTAATAGGCTGGGAGGAGAAGTTGGGACTGTATTAGCCATTGAGCCATATTGTACATGACTTGTTTTGCATCAATTAATCAAAGCACATTTCACAGGATCCTGGTCTATTACTATTGGTGATGTTTTTCTTAACTCTGTTTATTACATTTTCACATCAGCTTGCTGTTCTTCATCAAGGAATGTATCAATGGTACAGATTCACCCACAGTGCCTTGCGTTGTCCGCTCTCACCTTATGTTTTCATACGCATGCGGCCATTCAAGAGCAGATTCACCAAGCTTAACCGGGGCAATGGATGTTGGCTGTCACCAGTCGGGCGGCATGAACCCTGGGGCTCGTCGCTCTGGGATGTTTCTTTGTCAAATCTATCTCTGTCTTTCCCCGGGAGTTGCTAAAGCAGATCTGGAGTTAAATGACCTCTGGTCTGATCTATAAGCTGCCCCTTTGTCTCTTTGAGAGCAGCCTTTGAGTATGTCCAAGCAGGTCTGGAGTTAAATGACCTCTGACCTGATCTATAGACAGAAATCTGGTTGTTCTCCTTCTTTCACTTTCCTTCCTTAATGTTCCATCCCATCATCTATCTAAAAATATCCTTTAGTATAGATGACTTGCCCTTTGAAAGCCTTGGCTAGTTGTTGCATGTAATTTCCTTTCATGACTCCATAGCCCAATGGATGGCACGGTCTTGGCTCATCCTCTTTGTTGAAACAACCTGCTGTTTTGTTCCTTTCTTTCCACTGTTTTCTCAGTCCATGATCTCGTCACCAACCCAGCAACCCTTCAACCAAATTATTTAAAACCCCCCCTATGTGCTTCATAACTAGCCTAACATATTATTTTTGAGCTTCAAAGATACATCATTCTTTGCTCTATTTGGAGAGATCCCTCTCCGGGTCCAGGAGGGATAGATCCCAGGGCCCCAAAGTGGTTCTGATGTTGTCTCATCTTTTGGTCTTGCCAATCTGGCCAAAACATGGGAACCCCAACATAATGGCGACTCCACTGGGGAAAGAACTGTTTTGTCTCTAGATTGGCTTTTCATTGCTGATGGTGGACAACATCCAGCTCAAAACAGTCAAATTCATCCACCTGGTGACTCCACACTCCATAATCCTAGAAGACTCCACTGGAGGAAGAACCTAAAAGACGGCCAGACCTCATGGAAGGGTAGAACATACTGGTTGGATTTGGTTTAAAGGATTCATTGTTTTTGTCTATCACTATGTTCTGTCCTACTTTAAGCCTAATCAAGTGTACATAGATGAAACCCATGATGAGTATGGGAAAGATCTCAAGCCTCAGTCTTCAAACCGTGAGCAGACCTATACTCCTGTGAAAAACTTGGTGGAACAAGAAGCTCATGTTGTATCTCCCACTCTTTAAGAAGCTTCAAGCAGCCATGAGCCTATTGTTACATCACCCACACCTACAAAGGTCATAGAAAGATATAAGCCTTTGGTTTTACCTCTCTTCTTCCAACCGCTGCCTACAGAATTAATAAACCAGCTGCCTCATTTTGATGGGGAAAATAAAGGGTCCTCTGCTGAAGAACATGTTCAAAATCTGGAGGATTTACTTGAGCTGTATGAAATAGAAGAAGATGATGTGTGCATTAGGATGTTTGCTTTGTTGTTACAAGGAAATGTTAAGAGTTGGCTCAAAGGCCTTCCAGAAGCAAGCATTTTCTGCTTCCATCAGTTTTCTCAAGTTTTCCTTGATAGATGGGCGGCCCCGAAGAATGCTCTCCTCATCCTAAAAGAATATCAAAATTTGAGAAGGCAACCAGGAGAGACAGTGCAAGAGTTTTCAGCCAGGTTCAATAAGGTATATGATGCAATGCCTTCTGATATAAAACCACCTTTGGGATGGGCTTTATTGCACTATCCAAGTTCTTTTGACCCCGAGGTGGAATTCCATATCAGGCAAAAAGAGCCTTTGAGCCTGCAGGAAATGCAGGATATAGCAATCACTGTCGAATACAACATACAGTGCAGGGAAGAGAGATTAAAAGCAGTAAGGAAGGACCGAACAGAGCAAATAGCGCAGATCTCTTTAGAGAACAAGCTGGAAAGACTGATAGAGACTGCCTACTCCTTGCTAAATGTAAAAGAGCCAGAATATGAGGCTGAAACCAGAGGGGGTGATTGGGAAAGACCTGCCCCTCGTCCTCGAGAAAGACAAATCAGATCTCTGCAAGACATAAGTCGCATGCCAAGAATGTATGATGAACCAGAGCTTGAATCAGAAAATGAACTTGCAGAGTATTTTGAAGAAAGAATTGCTGAGAGTCCTGAAGATTTGATGGGTGACAATACTTACAACTATGATTTCTCTGATGTGGATATGTCTGACGATGAGTTTTTCCAAAGGGAAACCGAGCTTGCACGGCCATCATCAGAGGTCTCATGGGAGGAAGACTACGACCATCAACTTCAAGAAAATAATGAGCTAATGTCGGCCATCTATGATACTGATGGAGAAAGTGTTGAAAGCATGATAGTAGACGAAGATTCATTGAATCTTCTATCTGCTTTATATCCGAACATCAGTTATACTTGCCAAGTGGACAGAGGCCAGCAGCTCTTCAGCACAGAGGACGAGGAGAAAACAGATGAGGGAAGTCTTGAGCGGAACGAATATCCAGAGCCTTCTCCCGAAGGGATTAAGGTAATCAAAGAAGCCCCCGCTCAAGAATATGTTGATTTTTTCACAGAGTTTAGCCCGTTGCAGCAGAACCGACCTGTGGTACTAGAGGACAACACTGTTGAATATAATGAGCCCTCTAGCTCAAGCTGCATTGAAGATGAGCGAGATCTCTTTCCCCGCAGGCGTCTCGGCCTTGATCCAGAGGAAGAGGAGGTATTCCTGGTCGATGCCCATATGCCAAATACTCCCAACCAGAAAGAGGAGGAGTGTGATTACAAAGGCCTCACTACAGATGCAGTGATTGAAGCTGCCCAGGATGCAGACTGCCTATCAGTCATGGTAGGCTTTAAAGGAAAAAGTTTACATCATGAGTTTGTTGACCCTGTGGCAGACTACATGGAGGCCCTGATTGGCTTAGCTTCACAAGCATCAATCTTTTGCAAGAGCCAAATGCATCAGAATTGGTCACCGCTGCTGGTGGCCTTAGTTTTGAAGAACCACATGCCGAGCACCTTGTGGTTATCTCTGACAGGCAGTCAGTGCTCATATCCTTTTTTGCTGTTATTAGACTGGCTGCATTGGAATTATTGTATCACTTAAAGCATTAGATATTTCCATTTAGGGTAGGGTAGGTAGGAAGAGCTCAATAAAGCTCAGCCTATGAGCAAGTAGATTAGTCGTTTAAATTTCTGTCTTAGAATATAGAGAAGAAACCTGCTAGACAGTCTAATCCTAGCAGGTAGTAGTGTAGGTAGAGAAACATATGAGACCAACAGTCTAATCTGGTCTCATGGAGTAATAAGGGTAGAAGTAGATTAGGTTTATTTTTTCCTGTTTAAAAAATTAATGATGTAAAAGGGTCTGCAAGTCCAAATGCACCCAAGAAGAAAAAATGTTAGGACTATAGTGTGGGTAGGTAGTTGTTTGGAAGAATTGTACTGCTGATATGTTGTCTTCACAGTTTTGTGGCAACTGATCAAAGAAAGAAATGGATGGTTCAAGCAACAGGCATCTGGCCTACACCAAGAGATCATTTTCTGGTTTCTTGGCTCCTTCAAGAAGAAGCCATCCCCATGTGGAGCCACTGTTAGCCCCCCTATGAAATTTTTGACAAGAAAATAGGGGGCTAAATTGTTTTTGAGCCTTCAAGGAATGCATTTCCTCTGAAAACACAGTCTCCTTGAAGCCTCTATGTGCCTTTTATCCTTTGATCAAATCCCCTCTGCTAATTTCCCTTATAAAGCCTCTCTGTTTTATGAAGAAATGCCCAAAGGCCCCCCTTTTCCCTCTTATTTCATCCCCCAAAGCCTTTGTTTTCTCTCCCCTATATTCCCCCTTCTTTCCCCATTTACCCTCAAATCCCCCCAAGATCCCATTTAACTTCTTCCCCTACCCTTGGTTTTCCCTTTTTCCCCTTTTCTTCCTCTATCGTTCCCCTTCCCCAGCCCTAAAATCCATTAAAATGGGCAAAAAACCCACTTCCGACCTTATTATAAGGCCTAGCCCCTTTCTGCCAGCCCCTTCTAACCACTTCCCCACATATGACCCGGCGCTGGGACCAAGCGCTTAAGTCCCGAGCGCCAATCGCAATCGGAAGATCAGCGGGGGTCCTTTTCCTTTGTAAACACGAAAACAGCCCCGATGCGATTTGTTTATAATGTAAGTCAGCAGATCTGTTCCACACCGTTGATCTAGGGTCCAGATCAACGGCTGAGCGCTAATCGCAACTCCCTCTCGATCGCAATCGCAACCCTCATTGGTGCCGCCCCGATTGAGATCTCCTGATTACATCATAGCCGTCCATCCGTTGCATGATCCAACGGCTATCGCACAATCGCATCGTCATTTCGCCACCCTCTTCTGCCCCTCCGATTTAACGTGAACCGTTGATCTGGCTTCGGATCTAACGGCCAGCGTTCAATCGCACCGCCGCTCCAATCGCTGATCGCAGGTCCTTCTGTCTCACCTCCGATTACATCTCCGCTGTTGATCTCCCCGCTAGATCGGACGGCCAGCATCCAATCGCAAATATTTTTCTCCACCTCCCGATTGCATCCCCATCGTCTGTTTCCTCCCAGATCGACGGTCAGCGCTCAATCGCAGACCCCTTCCCGATCGTCAATCGCAAGTCCTTCCGTCTCCCTCCCAATTTAATCCTGACCGTCCATTCTCCCCGCGATCTGACGGTCCTCCGCCAATCGCAAATCCCTTCCGATCGCAATCGTAACTCACAATGGTGCCGCCCCAATTGAGATCTTCCGATTCAATCCTGGCCGTCCGCTTCCCTACTGATCCGACGGCCATCGCACTTCCCATTTCCTCCGATCGCAAGTCTTCCCACCTTTGCCCGATTGAATCCTAGCCGTCCATCCTTTCCAGATCCGATGGTTCAGGTTTAATCCTCTTCTGCTCTGGCGCCCCTCCCATTTCTCCTTCCGATTACAGCCCCGTCATTGATCTGGACCCGAGATCAACGGTTATCGCTCAATCGCTTCCCCATTCCCGATCGCAATCGGAATTTTCAAAAGGTGTGTTGCGATTGCCATTCGCTCTGGCCTCCGATTGCGATTACCCGATCACATATTCGCCGTTCATCCTCCCCCGATCTAACGATCAAGATATAATCGCCCCCCGCCACGGTCAGCCCCACGTCCAATGCTCCGCTCCATTGTTTTGCGCCCTTTTTCTTTGTAATTCGCTTCCTCCACCATTTTCACTGTTTCCTCCGCTACTCCGCCATCTCTCCTCCGGCCTCTAAAGCAATTCCTCCACCACCACCGCCCGGTTTTACAGTCTCTTTCCACTGCGCGGAATAGCACAGAGAGGTATTTTCGGCATCGCCAGCAAGTCGGCAGAAGAGATTCAAAAGGGATTAATGCACATTATTGATATAATTAACGTCTAATCCCGCAATCAAAGGATTCAAGCACAGTTTGAAGACTTAAGCACGCAAAGAGTCTTATCTATGTTTAAATATCAGTTGAAGTACTCTTCTGCAGAAGGTCACCCTCCTACAAAGAAATCTCCATGCTCCCTCGAGCCCTGGAACGATTAATTTCCCTGACAGAGCTTCATTAAAGACTGTTTGGTCAGCAGTTATGGAGGTATGGAAAAGTTGCAGATCTTTCACCAGTTCATTTATTCAAAAGGCTAGCACAGAGCTCCAGATAGTCGAAGGACCCCAAAGAAATATCAGAGGTCAATTTCCGGCCTCGAGCCTCAAACGATCTGCAATCTTGTTGCGAGAGCATAAGCGACATGGGTGGCTTTTTCACTAAGTCACCATCTTTCATCCTCTCATTTGTTGTTTATCTACTTCTATTTCCTCTCTTCTCCTATAAAAGATCCCCGAGAACATAATGAAAAGGTTGTTGTTGCCTTGCTGGGCATCTGCTGTTAGAGGGATTCAGTTTGACTGTTAGAACAGCCTTGGGAGGAAGTTGCAGAGTAGTTTGTATGTAATAGGTTGGGAGGAGAAGTTGGGACCGTATTAGCCATTGAGCCATATTGTACATGACTGGTTTTGCATCAATTAATCAAAGCACATTTCACAGGATCCTGGTCTATTACTATTGGTGATGTTTTTCTTAACTCTGTTATTTACATTTTCATACTGTTTCATGTTCTGCTGGTAGGCATCAGAATAATGGTATAGGATTCACCCTTGTTAGGTGCCCTATACTGTCTACTCTCCCTACCTTTATGTTTTCTGCTAAAATGTGTTATCCAAGAGTAAATTCATGGGTTTAACCAGTGCAGTGGATGTTATTTCCTGCTGGCTAATGTATGAACTTGGGGGTTTGCCACTTGGATGCTTCTTTGTCAAATCTATCTCTGTTTTTTCCCTTGGAGTTGCTAAAGCAGATCTGGAGTTAAATGACCTCTGGTCTGATCTATAAGCAGCCCCTTTTTCCCTCTTCGAGGGTTGCCTTTGAGTATGTCCAAGCAGGTCTGGAGTTAAATGACCCCTGACCTGATCTATAGACAGAAATTGGGTTGTTCTCCTTCTTTCACTTTTCTCCCTTAATGTTCCCCCCCACTCTCTAATCTAAAGATCCTTTAGTATTAGATGACATGCCCTTTGAAGGCCTTGGCTAGTGGATGCAAGTAATTTCCTTTTATGACTCCATAGCCCAATGGATGGCACTGTCTTGGCCTATCCTCTTTGCTGAAACATCCTGCTGCTTTATTCCTTTTCTCCCATTGCTTTCCCAGTCCATGATTTCCTAACCAACCCAGCAACCCTTCAACCAAATCACTTTAAACCCCCCCTTTGTGCTTCATAACTAGCCTAATATCTCAATTCTGAGCTTTAAAGACATATCATTCTTTGCTCTATTGGAGAGATCCCTCTCTGGGTCCAGGAGGGCTAGATCCTAGGGCCCCAAAGTGGTTCTGATGTTGTCTCATCTTTTGGTCTTGCCAATCTGGCCAAAACATGGGAACCCCAACATTCATCGCTTTGTTGTCTAAATATCACTCTGGATCTATACTTTTGGTCTGACTTTGATCCACCATCATTGTCATATTTTTCTATCTTTTTGCTTGTGAGCTCCCTTTGAGTTCCATTTTTTACTGGGTTTTCTACACCATCAAGAGAGAGGAATTTTATATCTAAATGCTAAGGACTTACAAGAACACATCCCATTGAGGAGAACTGGTAGCATCCTTCTATGTTTTCCTCTTAGGTGCCCTTAATATAAAATTAATTCAACATATTCTCGTCTTATCTATTGGATGCATGGAGCAACTCTTGTTTTTATTTACTGCTTAATGTCTTTTAATGCATAGATCTAGATTTTTGCAACATTTATCTTGGTCACCTAATTGCAGATCTAAAAATATTGGCAACCATATTTGCTATTAGGGTTGTTTGTTATGCATAGCTAAAGTGGTATTTTTTTGTACACTTGCGATTAAGATTCATAATAAAAACTGGCGACTCCACATGGGTTTACGATTACGATTGCTATCATTTTTCAGATCCATGCATATCCAGCTGCTTCCAACCCTACGATTTCTCTTCAGTTTCTTGTTTTGCTTTTCTTGATGTTGTTTTTAACCTATAAATCCCTAAAACATTACAAATTCTAACTTCTGTGTGTTTTCGGACCTATTGCGTAGGTGACTAACATCAGTCGCAGCTGAGACGACACATTCTGCTGAAACATGCTCCCGAGAGCGCCAAAAGTGCAGGTCACACTTTTTTGGCCCTAAACCTGCAACCTGGAGCTTTAGGATGCACAAATCTGCCCAAAAATTGCGACTTCAGCAAGAAATAGGTCAGAAATTTCCACCTCACTCTTTTGCGGGATTTTTTCAGAAAGTTTTCTGGATTTGTCTGGGCGTCTGTTCAGGGTTTTCTGACCTTCGTCTCCACCCGTTTTGGACCTATACTTGTTATGTTTTACTCATCTATGTGGTAACCTAGCCCTCTTGGGCTTCAGTACCCTCCACACTTTGTGGAAGAGTTTTAGCTGCTGCAGGTTGTCTGAAATTTTCAGAGTGGTCAATCATTTTTCGGATGTAATACCTCACCTTTAGATCCACTTCAGATTGGCTATTTATCCATCCAAATCACCTCGTTTTTTTTTTGGGGGTTTTCCTCTAGGGTCCTCTCGGCTTCCCTCCAGGATATAGCTTTTCGCCACCTCATTTATAGCAATCTTTCCTCTGATTTGTTGTTGTTTTTCTGCACCAATTTCCAGCAGATCTGACCTTTAGATCCCTGTCCCTCCAGACCTTAGATATTTTGGCTACTTTGGTGTGTTTTGAATAGTTTTTTGCTGCTATAGGGTAAACTGCTTGGGTTGTTGGTTTTCGAATATCCCTCTTAGGGCTTTCCGGTGCCCGAGGCAGATAGTAAGATTAGCTGTGCTGTTCACAAAGTTGGAATGAGAATGTTCATATTAACTTAAAATAACTTGATGGAATGCGATAGAGAATTACCTCTTTGAAAATCTTGGAGTCCCTTGGAGAGCGCTAGGCAGCGAAACAAGAGTCCTTCTTCACTGGCTCCAAATCTGAGTCCTGCAATCAGTCAAAGCACCCGTGTAATTTCTAATATAACATATATCCTATCAATCAAGTCAATATATAATGAACTTCTAAATTATACACATCTGAGCCATTCATATCATGCTATGTAAATGTTCAAACAACAATGACAATATTAAGCATTGAATGGACAAAACGAACATAGTTCTATTGATTTTGAAATAAGGAGGATTACAACCGTCGGTTGTACCAAGCCCTCCTCAGTCTCCCAATCTCTTTTATCTCTCAAGTGAAGAAGTCCAATTCAACAAGCTCTCTAGGAACCTCTTTGACTCTTGGCCTTCACAATATAACACTATTCTCTATTCCACAAGTATGCAAAAACCTTTAGCAATCCTTCGACCTTCAACTAAGAGCCTTCAGCTCCTTTTTATAGGAGAGGGAGAAATCCATTGTTGCCTTTCTCTTTCCACTAGTTTGGAATAGAAAAAACTAATATGTTTCTTTAATCTCTATGATTTTGCCTCTTCGGGAGTTCAGTCTTTTACGGCAGTGACCAATAACAAATTGGTGCTTTGGAGTTTTCTTTGTGAACTGACTCTCTTGTGAGGGAAAGTCGGAGATTCAAATCATTTTCCGCGCGTTTTTCCCATTTCAAACTTAAAACATGGGTAACACTGCCCTCTAGTGTAAACAGAGCGTTGCCCTAGCCACTAACGCGGCACATTCACTGGTCTTATGCGTTATAACGCTCCTGATTTGTTATAGAAAGGCATTACCTTGGCAGAAATAGGTTTAATTTAGGTCTTTGTATTCCTTCCATATTTGTCTTCTCCTCTGAGCTGATGAGGAGGTATTTTGACCTGTAACATTTGCCCACCTACAGACTAGTTGTTGAGAGGCCCGCCTCCTTGGGTTTAGATTATTTCATAATTAGTTTTTTATTTTCTGTTATTTCAGTTCCATATACTGTTATTTGCAGGTTTATTTATAGTTATACAACACACTTTTTATTTTTCTCTACAAACGTTTCGGTTTAAAAATTAAAATTTACACACTTTACACACACACCCTAAGTGAAGAAGATCTTGGTTAAAACTGCCAAGAAAATACCTTAACATTGAAATCAATTGATCCTGCAGCTCTCTGCCCTTGTTCCGACATTGTAATTAGTTGATCATGCACCTTTCCGACCTTTTTGGTCTCTCTTCCCCTTGTGCCGTGTTTGTGTCGTCATCATTGCACCACCAAGGCATTTATCCTAGAGACTTCTAGGCCTTCATCCTCAGTTTCTGGTAGGAAGACTTACTCCTCCGCGTAGGATTCAAGTTAGTAATCTACCAAGTCCGCACTCCGACTCCTCTTCTGGTTCATTAGGTTCTCCTTCTGGTCCCCCCCCTGGTTCTCCTCCTGTCACCTTCACTACATCTAGTTCAGGACCTAACGCTAGTGGTGGCCCTGGCCCTAATGCTTGGAATACTACTAGTGGGACCGCAATAGGAACTACTTCGGCTACTTCCTTGCTCCCCTATATGGCAGGCCTCAATCTTCCTGATTTTAACCAGTTGATCAAGGACCCTATACACCATGATGCTAGTTGGCCTGCTATGCTGACCAAGCTCCCTTCCGACATCCCCAAGTTTGAAGGCCTTGCTGGAGAAGATTATACAAATCATGTTCGATCTTTCCACATGTCGTGTTCGTCTAACTCCATTACCGATGACTCTGTCCGTCTTTGGTTGTTCCAACGTACGCTTACAGGTGAAGCTTCTAAGTGGTGTGTTGATCAGGCCTCATCCTCTCATACCATCTTTGAGACTCTTGTTCAGGATTTTCTGTCTTATTTCGAGCTTCCCCTTCATTACAACACTGGTACCGAACTTTTGACTTCTTTCCGTCAATCGTCTGTGACCCGCCTTTCTGATCATGTCCAGGAAGGCGGAGAAGAAAGAGCCTATGTCAAGACCCTACCTTCAACGACCATGTCTACATGGACTGGTTCCTTAGATCTCTCTTGCTTTCTATAAGCAAAGACGTCGCATTGCATTTCCCTCAAAACGAAGAAGCCGCTCTCCAAATTGCGTTAAAATATGACATGATCTACGCTCAGTCAGGTTATGTTTATATCGGTATACCTGATCTTCCTAGACCCGATGGTGCCAACGCACCAGGGGAATCTCATTCCACCGATGGTATTGTTGGAGCTCTCTCTCATCCATATGCTCAACCTCCCATGGGCTATGTTTTTCCTCAAGGGGGGCCAACACCTCCTGCAATTTTCCCCCTCCCGGTAGCATGTATCTAGGATATGGCATGCCTCCTCGTTTTTCCCAACCTCTTGTTTACCACACTATTACCCAACCTCCTTATTATCTGTATCCACAGCCTGGTGCTCCATCTCCTCCAGCATTAGCACCTTCGCCTCCCTTTCCTTCTCAATCCTTGCAACAACAACCACCGCCCCCTCAAGGGTAGGTGTATGCACAGCAGGGCGCGACTAATCCTCCTCCCTCTAAAAATAAGAGGAAAGGCACTCAAAATCAATCTGCTCATGGTAATCCTAGACATAATCCTCAAAACAATGCAGCTAAGATTGCTAACCAGCAATAGGGCACTCAACCCAAGTAGGACAGGCCTATTCGCACGAACACACCTTGTTCTTGTTGTGGTGTTTATGGTCATTACATGCATGATTGTCCTCTTCTAACACAGATGAAGCAAATGTGGGAGTCTCAAGCAACATTGCGCGGACAACATGCCTCCCCTTCCGTCCCTCCTAGTGCTGTGCCTAGTCAGTCGGTTGTGTTTACTAATCCTTTCCCTCAGCAAGGATTTGTGTCTACCCAACCACCTAAAGGTTAGGTGGCCACTCAAACTCTTCCATCTGGTACCCCCGATTACCAGATTCTCATGATGAATTCTGACCAACCTCTAACCGTAGACATCAATCTTCAGACTCAGTCTCGTTAGTACAACAAGCCTCCCGCTACGTCTGTTCCTGAGCGACCTCCTTCAGTCCCTACAGAGCCTCTTTCAACACCTAATGGTCCCTTGCAGATCCCTCAGCCTAAGGCAAAGGTTCATACCAAGATCCCTAAGGGACCACTACACTGAAATGCTACTTCTACTAAAGCTTCCCATTCATATACCATAGTAGATGATTCGGCGCAATCTCCTGCTGCCATTTTAACACTAGAACTCCTCCAGTCATGCCCTTCAAAATGAAAATCTATACTATCTGCCATCGGCACTGTAGATCCTTCCGATTATTGATTGATTGTCTTTGATGTTGACCGGTTAGAACATCCTCCTCTCCCTTCTTCCATCACCTTCCAAATCGCAGTCAAGATTTGGAACACCAACGTTTCCCGGTGTATCATTTATGAGGGGGCATCCACCTGTGTGATGTCTGCTTCGGTTTGGAAGCAACTCAGATCACCTAAGATAGCTCCTTCCATGATCACTCTTTGAGCGTGGGATGGCCACGCCTCCCAGCCCATTGGCCTATTCTGCAACTGTTCTATTACTCTTAAGGGTAAGACTGTTTGTGTTGACGTAGAAGTCATAGTTGCCCACTTATATCACAACATTGTATTGGGTCATAGCTAGACCTATGCGATGTCTGCTATCCCATCTGTGGTTCACCGCAAGATGTCCTTGCCTCATTACGGAAATATAGTCACCATTGACTAGTTGACATATTACGAACTGAAGTCTCAGACCTCCCCTGAGTCCATAATCTCTTCGGTGGCCAATAAGCAAACCGTCGATCTTTTGACCAGTGTCTCACCCGGAGTCTACAAAGACTCCTCATTGCTTGGTACATTCCCTGGTCTTCCTCCTCTTATCTCTGATCTCATATCATTGAATGTTTGCATGATGCAATCATCTCGGGCTGCCCTCAAGCAGTCCACTTCGGCTAGTCAACAACCTCCTCGCCCTCCGCAGCCTACTCCTAGCCCTTTGATTCAGCCTTCTGGACCTCCTCCTCTTGGCCCTTCACCTACAGTTGGTATCCATGATCCTCTATAAACTCCTGGAATGGTTCCTCTAGGCCTTAACCATCTTGGAGCCATCCCACCTGGCCACTACCCCTCCAGTTGGATACCATTCCTAGCTCCCCCCCCAGGAGTATACACAGTACCTGTCATGGCTACACTCTCTCTTCCTAACCTGACCCTTGGGATTCTCATCTCTTACCTTGATCCTCCAGCTGCTACCCCGACTAGTCAAAGCAAACCTTATCTTGCTTTGACCCCAGTTCAAATGGTCCCCATGACTTCTCCCACTACTACAGTGATTTAGCCACCTCAACAGGCACCTCCTCCTATTGTGACGAGTTAGGATAATGGGGGCAAAGCTAGTAAGAAGGCAACCAAAGACAGGTCCACCCTGACAAACCTTGCCTCTCCTCAGCCGCCAAAACACACTATCCAGTGTGATTTGTGTGATATTTTCGGTCATGCCACCCATACTTATCCATAGTTGCCTCACCTCAAGTCAATGTTCAATGAGACATTTCCAGAGTCCGATATCCCTGAGGTCTACATCACTATACCTGATTCAGTCCCGAAACTCAAATCGTTGCATGCAAATCACCCTTGTGCTTTGTGCGACTTCCATGGCCATGACACTCACCTCTATCCCCGCCTTGAAGAGTATCATTCCTCTTTGGAAGCTTTCCGCCAATTCGAGGCCAAGCATGACATGTTCACCTCTAACTTGTTTGCGAGTTTTACTTTAGCAGAACCAGAGGATCTGCCTGCTCCCATTGACATTCCCCCTCTTGATGTTGAAATGACGGAGCCTTCGGCCACCATTTTCTACCTATCATCATCCAGGAGACTCTCAGTGGAAGTCCCCTTGGAGAATTCCCCTGATGTTTCGCTTGACCTCCCTTCAACGATCACCCTAGGCTCAACATCAGTACATCCCTTATCTACTTACTCTTCTATCATCCCCCATGACATTTCGCATGTGAGCCTTTCTTCACATGATGATGAGTCAGGTAGCTCTACCGCGTCAGGTGGTCTCTCTTCCTGAAGTCACCCCATCTTACATTCAGATAAAGACATTATGGAAGCCATGACCAACCCTGAATTTCCATGGGATGATATGCACCAACATGCGTACTTCCTCCCACAGCAGTCCCATGACCAATATGCTGTGGAAACTAAAGACTTCATTCCTGATGAAGTCGATTGGTTTAGAAATCCCATCCCTACACTTGATGCTTTCGAAGAAGGAAATATGGCCAATATCTCTCCTACTAATAAAATTGACATTTCTGACAAACCAGGCGTAGAAGAAAATATCACCTTGGGCGCCCAATACACCTTGGAAGAGGTTGAGGCTTACACCAAGCTATTTAAAGAATTCCATGATGTTTTCGCTTGCTCCTATTCAAAAATGCCTGGAATTGATCCCACCATTGTTGAACACCATATCGATACATGGCCGGATGCCAATCTCGTCCATCAAAAGTTGAGACCCATTAATCCTTTCAAACGAGAAGCTGTCAAAGCTGAAATTGATAAGCTCAAGTAGGTTGGTTTTATCTATCCCATTGAATACACCACTTGGGTGTCGAATCTAGGTCCCATTCTCAAGAAATAAGGCACCATCCATGTCTGCACTGACTTTCACGATCTGAACAAAGCTTGTCCCAAAGACAACTTCCCCACACCATTGATTGACCAAATAATTGATGAGTGTGCAGGGCAGGAGGTTCTATCCTTTATGGATGGTTTCTCCAGGTACAACCAAATTGTTATCTGTCGTGTTAATTAACTTAAGACCGCATTCAATAGTCTGTGGGGAACCTTTGACTATCGAGTCATGTCGTTCAGCCTTAAAAATGTCGGAGCCACTTTTCACCGGGCTATGTCTTACTGTTTCCATGACCTGGCTCATATTATCCTTGCTTATTTAGATAGCCTCACTGCATGTTCTAAGCATCGAGCACATCACCTCCACAATATGCATATTGTCTTTCTCCAATGTCGCAAGTATAATATCTGCATCAACCCACTGAAGTGTGTCTTTTGTGTACCTACCGCCCGTCTTCTAGGCTTCATTGTGTCTAAATATGGTATCACGCTTGGCCCATTGAAAGTTCAAGCCATCCTTGAGCTTCCTATCCCTCGTACTCTACACCAGTTACAAAGCCTTCAAGGCAAAGAGAATTTCCTTCACCGGTTCATACCTGACTATGCCACCACCATGCATGGGTTCCTTAACATCCCTTTTGTATGGGATGCCTATGCTCAAGAGTCTTTCGATGCCCTGAAACATGCTCTCATGTCATCTCCCTTGATTCTTCCTACTGACTTTGATAGGGATTTCATCCTATACATCTCCGCTTCCACCTACTCGGTCGCTAGAGTCCTCATTCAGGAAGATGGCAATGGAATTGAGCATGTTATTTATTACGTCAGTAAGAACCTGGTAGGACCTCCTATATCCTACTCACATGAAGAGAAATTAGCACTGACTATCCTGTTCTCAGTCTAGAAACTTCGTCATTACATCCTCATGCATTCCACCAAGGTCGTGACTAATTCCATCCCTATGGCCTTTCTATTGAGTCGCCGAATCATCAATGGGAAGTACGCCTGTTGGATCGTTATCCTCTAGGAATTAGACCTTGAATTTGTCACACCAAAAAGTAAGAAAGATTTAGCCCTCGCTGAATTCATTTCTGAACTACCTACCAATACGCATGATCCTCCAATTGATGATAATTTCCCTGATGAACATTTGTTTTCCATTACCACCAATGATCCTTGGTATGGTGACATCCTTACTTATTTTCGAACCCAAAATTTCACCCTCCATCTTAACCGTGATGCTCGACGACGTATCTGAAACTAGGCCCCCCTCTACCTTCTTATCGGTGAAAATTTTTATCGTCGCAGTGTAGATTCTGTCCTTCGTCATTGTCTCACACACGCTGAAGCAGAGCAAGTCCTCAATGCCTTTCACAATGACGCTTGTGGTGGCCACCTCTCTGGTTTGGACATTGTCCAGAAAATCATGCGCAATGGGTACTTTTGGCCTTCTCTCTTCGGTGATTGCATTGAGGCAGTCAAACACTGTTCCAATTGCCAACATTTCCCCCCCAAGGCATGAGCCCCTCCATCTCCCCTCCATCTTGTCATCTCAGCTGGTCCCTTTTGTAAGTGGGCCATAGAATTTATGGAGTTTCGAATGTCGTCTGCTGGTAACCACAAGTATATCATTGTGGCAGTTGACTATTTCACCAAATGGGGTGAGGCCATGCCAATGTTTAACAACACGACAGCTACCACAAACCTCTTTTTCTTCAACCATGTAATTTCTCGATTCGGAGTTCTGAAACAATTGGTATCTGAACATGGTCGACATTTTGTAGATGAGATATGGTGTGAGCTATTGTCACTGTTGGGCTTTGAGCACCAATGTTCCTCCTCCTCTTACCCCCAAGGTAATGGTCAAGTTGAAGCAGTCAATAAAATCTTCAAAACCATGCTTCAACGGATGGTGGATAAGCACAAAACCAACTGGAACCTTATGATCTTCCCTACTTTGTGGGCCTATAGAACTTCTGTTAAAACCACCACTAGGTTTACTCCTTTCCATCTTGTGTTTGGAGAGGAGGAAGTCTTATCGTCTGAGTGTGAAATCCCTTCCCTTCATCTAGTCGTCGAAATTTTCCCTGACACCCAACCTTTAGAACAATGACTTATCATGCTTGAGCGTGCTTCCGAAGACCATCGTGTTGCATTGAAAACCATTGAAGTGACTAAGAAAAACACCAAAGCTCAGTATGACCGAAAATTCGACCCTCGTACTTTTCACGAAGCTGATCTTGTTCTAGTGTATGACCAAGCCCATGATGTCCACGATCATGGGAAGTTTGACTCATTATCGCTAGGACCTTACATCATCAGTAAGGATTTAGGTGAGGGGGCATATCTCTTAGAGGATTTCAAAGGCCATCCCCTTCCCAATCCTCACAATGCACTCTATCTTAAGAAATATTACCCTTAGCATTTCCTTCCAGGAATGAATGTTTTATTTATTTTTGGTAGCCAGCTCATGATTTTGTGATTTGATACTTCACTAGGACACATTTTGTCCAAGAAGGGTCACTTCACCACTCCTCAAAATAGAATTTCTTCACCTGCAACACTTGTACTTGGGGCATCAATTTGCCTTCATACTTGTCCATGCTTGTGTTGATTTTCATCATGAGTAACCATCATGTACTCATGTTTTTATGGTCCCCATTGGACCTTTTTTGTGTGGCAGCATCATCGAGTCACCCTTGTTTATAGCATCCAAGTTGAGTCATAATCACATTTATGGAGTCTATCTCGAGTCCCTTTGTATCCCGCCATAGTATTCCATCCTTCATTGCTTGGTTCCTCTCTCGTGTCACACATTATGGCCTTTAGTCCCACTGTACCCTATCCCTCATGATATTGTGTCAGTCACTACCAAGTCATCCATGCCCTTTAATGCTCTAACAAGGGAGGTCGTAAGTCTGCCACTTCCGCTCCCCCACCTCATCATTACCCCCCGGTGTCCGTATCGCCGTCTACTATTTTCTCTCATGTTGTATTTGAGGACCCCTTATTGCCTCACCTATGGCGGACCTCCTTCTCGTCAACATCAAATCATTTATTCCAAGGATGTGTCTAGAGTGGTGGTGTACATTGGTTCCAACTTCCACTTGGTTCTGCTCAAATCGTGCAAAGGGACTCCTTATAGCCCTTTGACTTGATTTTTTCTCACTCCAAAGCCTCCTTTTCAAGATGATCGAGATTCGTATACTCGATAGTTCAATGATTCGAAGAAAGTTGGACCCGTGATTCCTGTGTGTGTGTGAGATGTCTCTACCCCCCATGAGGGGGTGGCCCCGCGGGTGTAGCCCCCCACATGCCCGGGATGACCTCTTCATTTCACCTTTGATGCAACTCCACATATTTGATGATGTCGGCTCGCCCCGCTTGCAAGGCCTTTTTTATTGCATGTATCGCTCATATTTAAGAGTCTTTTCCTTTTTACAAGGGCATCCGGGTTGTATTTGTATCTCATGCACTCAAATATTATTGTATAAGTCTTGGTCATATCCCGCACAAAGATGTATGTGGGATTCATTATCATGTTGTTTATCCGGCTCATGTTTATGCCAACATGTACTAATTTGTTCACCCTTATTTACTCGGCCGCATTATTCTTTGTATTTTGTCTCGGTGGGCATAGGTATGCCTAACGCCAGCACAAAATTACTCATAAAAGAGACTTGTCACACCCGTAAGTCTCACCTCCTCAAGGTCTAGTCCTCTCAACACTTTATTCTACCTTATATTTCTACCTCCGAGTTCTCCTTCGGTGTCTAGTGATTGGCCTCTTACAACGTACACTTCAATCATACGATTGGCTCCTAATGCTCGCACGTTGGGGGAAATTTGTTACACCATTTTTTGGTCATCTAACCTATTATTATTAAGATGGACCCAAGTATACCATGTAATACTAATTTTACCCTAAGTAAAATTGCTTTCACTATGAAAATAACTTATTAAACCACCTTTTATTAAGTTGTTTATTCAAACAAGAAACCCCATGAGGAAATATTAAATAAATCTACATTTGTTTGATTTTCATCAAGGAATAACCGCTAAACAACAGCTTAATTAATATTCTGTTATATTTAACCCAAAACAAAGAAATTAGTTAGATAAATCATTATTTATCTTATTATTTTCTAAAGAATAATTATTTAAACTTATTTACATAATATTATTTGTTAAATATGACTAAATCACCCATAAATAATTAAATAAATCATTATTTATTTGATTAATAATCAACCACATCCTTAAAATGGTAAATAAATCATTTATTTATTTATTATTTACAAATAAAGGATTTGACCCAAGTCAAATTCCTTTTCCTCCAACAAACATAATAAAATACTCCTTAAAAAGTTGGATCTTGATTTGGTTAATAATAATTTAACTATGCACCAATATCTAGACTAACCCAATATTTTATAAATAGAAGGGTTTTTCCATTCATTTACCACCTTTTGTTGCCTAAATATCACTCGATCTATACTTTTGGTTTGACTTTGATCCACCATCATAGTCATATTTGCTACCATTTTTGTCCGGGTTTTCTACACCATCAAGAGAGAGGAATTTTAGATCCGAAGTGCCGAGGACTTACAAGAACCCATCCCATTGAGGAGAAATGGTAACACCATTCGTGTTTTCCTCCAAGGTGCCATTAATACAAAATTCATTCAACACATTCTTGTCTTTCCTATTGGATGCATGGAGTAAATCTTGTTTTTTCTATCGCTTCATGTCTTTTGATGCATAGATCTAGATTTTGTAGCATTTATCTTGATCACCCAATCGCAAATCCGAGGATACTGGGCAACCATATTTGTCGTTAGGGTAGTTTTTTATGCAAAACTAAAGTGGTATTTGTTCTTACGCTTGGAATTAAGATTCATACTAACACATAGAATCTTGCATGTTCCTGATCGTTGCCCACCCATCATGTTGTTATTTCTCCGAATTCTCTTTCATCAAGCCAATCCACCGTAATATCACCGCATCGCTACTTCTTCTCGTCTCCGCTTATCCCAATTGATGAGTTTGCAATGAGGATACAAGGCTTCATTCGGGGAGGCTGATGGGGGAGGGCTGCATTATACGGATTATCAATCATACCTCACACCACTTCCTCTTTTCATAAATGTCCCATTATGGAAAGTAATGGGTTCTAGTACACACACTCTTTCCAACCGCATTTAGTCATCATTGGAATTTGTGCTATTAATTGGGTGCATGCGTATTTGGTAGAGGTTTATGACTACAAAATTTTTCAATGATTTCAAGACATATCCCTCCCCGTTTTACCGCACGGCCACCCACGACCGTCAAGGTGAATATCATTACTTTTCCAATAATCACCAAATCATAAATGATGACGTTACCTTTTGAATGACATACCCGAGGTGATGTGAGGGGAAGATTTGGAATTGGTGGCGTACTTCGAATTGCAAATCTTCATGTTGTCGTGTTTGGGTGGTGCGAATGACACGTTATGGGATGAAAACTTAATAAAATGTTGTTCGTGGGTCGTCATTGTTACATGTAGCCAACCAAAATATCCCTTATATTATTCTTCAAAAAACAGAACAATTAGGAGAAATTGGTATAGAAATAAAATCAAATGAATACCATAATCCTATAAAATGACTGGGAAGGGAAGAAAAAATATGGTGTAATAGTCGCAACAGGAGTGGTTTTCAACTATTACAATCGTCCGACCGTGCCCCGAAAGAGGTTTTCACAAATAGATTTATTATTTTTATTTTTATTTTTATTTTGTTTCGGGAGTATATATATTAAACAAGTGTAACAGCCGCCATAAGGGTGGTTTTCGAAATTACCGCACTTATTAAATTTCAATTTTCAAGCCGCATAGGAGAATGTTCCCCCGTTGTTGTAACATGAAGACCGCAGTTCATGACAATGTTAACAAATGATTCTTTCAAGTGGGTTGATGATATAACCTTTTAGACGGTGCCCATTAACCGGTAACGATCTCTTAGCACTATTGATGATGACAATTATACATTCTTATTGTCGAAGACTCGTGTCCACTTCGTAAGGATCTAGCCATCTCGCAGCTTGCCTTTGAAATCCTTGAACCTTGAATCCTACAAAAGTGCCCAATCTCCTTTCTCTTTGGAGATTTTTATTTCAGAATAAACCCATCATGCCATATAGCTCTTTGCTGCTAAATGATCTCTCGTCTATTGAACAACCACTATTTCTTCCAACCATTGAGTCAAGCTTAGTCTGTGTCCGTGCCGTACCTAAGTCCGCATTGACCCGAAATGTTGTTCTTAATGTATTTATTTCAAATCCCTACTAGGGAATAGAAGATTTCACCATACACCAATTCATATGGTGAGAAGCATGTATTCCTCCATGTTTTCCTATAAGCCCAAAGTACCTTTGGAAGTTTTCAAAACTCGCTTTCTTCTTCTGTGGGTCACAATGCCTTTGTTAATATTCCCTCAATGACTTTATTGGTGCTTTCCACTTGACCATTTTCAGGGTGATACGGTGAAGTGATTCTCACAGATGAATTCCATACTTTTCAACCAGCTTCTTGATCAAATGAGATGTGAAATGAGGCCCCCATCCGTCATTATCTCTCTAGGTATCCCGAAGCAAACAAAAATATCTTCAAATAGGAAGTATTAAACAACCTCGCTTCCGTTGCTCTAATTAGTGCCTTTGCTTCAACCCACTTTGTGACATAATCTCCAAGGCATACCAATATGTATGATTATTGTTGTGATGAAGGATTAATTGGCGCCACAAATTCTAGGGCCCATTTCTCAAATGGTTCTACTACCATTCGAGGTTGTAACGACATCTCATATGATTTCGCAGGTTGGCCCATCCTTTGGCAAAACGCTATCACATCCTTTCACAAACTTCTTGGCATCCGTGTGTGAATATATTTGGTCAATAGTACCCCGTTGAGAGTACTTTATATCCTATCCTTTTGCCATGGAATTTCCCTCCACAAGGCCCTCATGAGGAGCCTTCAAGATCTCAAATACCTCATCTTCTTAACACAACGCCTAATCTCGAAAACTGCCCTCGGTGGGATAGAGATTTTCATCCAAGAGTAAGTAGCACCTCGTTGTATAATCTTCCTCATTTCCCAGGGAAGAAAATTGGTGTGGGAATTTTCCTATGAAGAAGGTAATTGGCTATATCCGTACACCATGGTGAGTGAGTAGAGATGGAAAAAAGATATTCATCCGGAAAATAATCCTCAATGGTAATGCAACATCACTTATAGTTAATCTAGAAATAAAAATCCTAAATAACTACATTAACTTTTTCGAGTTTATCTAGAATAGTAATATCAAATATTAAATAAAATAACTATCTTGTAACTCTACCATTAGTAACAGTTTCTTCATCAAAAATCGCACTAAAGATGGTCAATGTGTACAATAACTTGATACCCGATGTCGTAGTGCCGAATTTTTTTGATAGCATGCACATCGCTAGGAATTCCTTCGGAGAATAATGTAGTTGAGTTCCGTTGGAGTTAATTTCTTACCGATGTAATAAATGGTACAAGGTTTCTTCTCCCTCCAAACTTGCCTCGTAACAACACCCAAAGCTATGTCGTATGTGTTTGTAGCAATATGAAATGGAAATTACGGTTTCGTCCTTGTAAAACACCGTATGATGTTGTTGCTACGCTTTTTAACTTTAAGAAGGCTCCTCAAGCCACACTTCCCTCGTACACACACAAATTCCACATCTTTCATGAGTAATGAAAACCGTATGAGATTCAATCTTTGAAAATTTCTCTATAAATATCCTATAGTATCCTCGATGTCCCAAAACTACGTACCTCTTTGGAGCCCAGAGGTCGTGATTTTCGAGATTACCTCAATTTTTGCGTGATCTACCTTGATTCTATCTTCTGAAATGAAATGTCCTAGCATAATTCGCTTGGCCATCATCATGTGGCATTTCTCCATGCTCGCAGCAACATTAGTTTGTTTACAATGTTCCAAACACTTTTCCAAGTTAGCTAATGTTGTCTCAAAGGCATCCTCGTAGGGTGTAAAATCATCCATAAATATTTTAAGGCAATCATTCAAAAGATCGAAAAAAAAATACCCCATATTTCCCTCCTCGAAAGGTTGTTGGTGCATTACAGAGGCCAAAAGGAAGGACTCTATATGCAAAACTACCCCATGGCAAGTGAAGGTCAGATGGTTCTTGTCTTTCGAGGAAATCGTATTTGATTATAGCCACTAAACCCATCAAGGAATGAAAATAAATTTTTCTCGCAGAGAGTATCCAAGACCTCGATCAATGAATGGTAAAGGAAATGGTCCTTTTGAGTGGCCTTGTTAAGCTCTATATAGTCAACACACACTCTCCATTTGCCATTATTTTTCGTAACTATGACAAGCAAAGACACCCAATCGGGCCGTTAGAAATGGGGAAGATGAAATTAGCATTAAGTAGTTTTCGCAATTCTTTTTTCACTATCTCCTTAGTTGCGGGTTTCATTCTAAGTTATGGTTTTCTAACTGCTTCATGGGCCCCCTTTTAAGGTAAATGCGTTGAGTGCATAGGCCATGATGGATTCCTTTCATATCCATATAGTCCCATGAAAATGCCTTTTGTATTTCTTTAACATCTATATCAACAATCCGTTTTCTTCCGCAATTAGGTTAGGATCAACATGTTTAAACATTTCCCAGGTTCAATTTCAATGTGGTTACGATAGTATGCATAGTTGTTTTAAAATGTTCAATAATTGCATCATCTACCTCATCTTTTTCCCCGTATATTTAATGGAGTCAACAAAGAGTGAATTACTAATAAAACCATTAATGATATCGTCCTTTGTTTCATCCTTAAATTATCAGGCATTTCCAAGCATGAGAAGAGGTAGGGAAAGATCGTATTTAGGTGAAAATTCGTCCTGCATCAAGGACTACTAAAATCCATATGAGGTTTTTTTGGGGATAAAGATTCGTGTTCGAGTGGCCTGCCCATCCGAGATCACCATAGCTCCGGACCTACATCCGATATATGCGTCTTCGCGTCAACCATGGCCTTCCCAAGATTAAAGGATGAACCCCAGGTTGGATTTGGTTTGTAAAATGAGAAAATCAGCCGGATAATTCCAAGAAGCCACGTTGATAACCAAATCTTCTATTATTCCCTCGGGGCTTAACATAGGACCTATCTCGCTAATTCAAGCACCGTGGGTATAGGTCTAAGTCCATGAAGTCCTAGGGAGATGAAGAGGTCTTCTACCATGACATTAATGGCTACCCCTAGATCAATCAAAGTATTGGTTACAGGCTTATTGTCAATATGGACAAATACCGTAGGGTTCCCTCGTCATTATATTTTGTCAACAAAGGCCGATCAATCATGAGATCGTACAATTTACCAAGGACATGGATAAGAGTGGTGGTATTTAGGTTTCTTTCAAGACATTTTAACGCATAGATCACTCACTATTTTAGCATAGATAGGTACTTCTTTAAGAGCTCGTAACAAATAGGATTCACACACATACAAATTTTGCGCTTCCTTGAGCAATTCAGATTTAGGTTGTGAGACTAGCCCGCTTTAGTTAATTATTGAGGGCATGGAGGATTCCGAATGCTACGCTGAGTCAAATATCGGCGTATGCACCAGCCTTGCTCGATTGGTCGTTGTAGGAAGAGCGTGTATCCTCCCCGAGCCGGCTACTATAGTTGTAAAAATGGGTGTTTTATCACCGTTACATGTGTAACAAATTACCAAAATCACCCATGTCTTTTCTGTGTGACTCACATTCTTCTAATAATGGGAGTATGCTCGAGATATGATTACTTTCCCCCGATCGAAGATGAACCTCATTAAGTCCAAAATATGTAATAAGATAAGTCTAGAGGTAAATCGGAGCATCCATGTTCGGGGTCGCCTTATTATTTGGATTGGAGTTAGGGTTGCAGCGGTACTTAGGGCTCTATACCGGTAGGATTTTGAACAGAAGGTAGTTGCAACTACCGCCGTTGTATTGGTATTGAGGAACACCGACCCCTCGCCATTAATTCTCTGGCCCGACCCCAAGGATTGGGTTGTGATGGAGGATATTGCATTGGTGGGAGGAGATGTACGACCGGCTCCATGGTGAAGGAAATTGTGTTGAGGAAGGAGTAGGATACTTCCATGGATATTGCTAACTATTAGGTAAACATTATTCCAAGGATAAAAGAGGAAATATCTCAAGGCATACTTGTAGGTCATGGCCGCCATTCGCTTTTTATCCTATGAAATAAGAAGATTGGACATCCTCGCTTGATTCTTGAAGTATCGCCTTCGCCTTTGAAACTTGGGACATCGATTCGTAGAATGCGCCAACTCATAGATATTGCATAGACCGACACTATTCAGTCCACATTCTCTTTCCAAATATTTCTTTTTGCATCGGGGACGAATATTGCTGAAATTGTTTTGTTTCCATTGTGCTTAACTTGTACCATAGTGATCTAGGAAGAGAGAGTGCTAAGGACTCGCGGTTTTAAAAATCCTCAAATAAATTCTGGATATCTACTATGGTTACTCCTCCACTTGTGGACTTCGTATCCCGAATGAAGGGTCCCAAACTGAAACTTTCCTTTGACCAATCCTCTTGAGCTACGTAGGCAGAGTTTGGTATTAGTTTGTCAAGTGATTCTTGCTATATGTCTCCTTTTCCAATAGGTTGAGATGCGTTCCGAAAATAATCTCTTATACCTCTTAAGAATATTGGCTTTATACTCGTGTCTAAGTTACCGAACTTAGACCTTTGCAAATTGTAGTGAAATCACTCTATATAGTCTTCTAGGCTTTCTCCTCCTCCTTCTCGTCCAATTTTGAAAATCTCGTCCTTAAATCCCCGGGGTTTGACAAAGAATCCCGATACTTAAAGAGGAAGGCCTCTCTGGCGTCATTCCAAGTTCAAATCGTGCCAACATCCAATCTCATGAACCATCTTAATGTCGCTCCTTTCGCAGTAAAGAACGAATAATTTCAGCCTTTCGGGCATCTAAAGTGTAGTCATAACCTCTACACATCACATCAAATTCGAACAAAAAGGTATCGTGGTCTTTCAACAACCATCCATTGAAAGGATGGTAGGGATGATAAAGGAATATTCTTCATAAGAGCCTCATCTCCGAAAGGCCATTATTGGGAATTCAAAAGTACCGCAGCTACTTTTTCGAAGACCATCCCCCATGGTTGATTCTTCCCGATGGGATGAATTAACCTCGTGAGGTATCGGAGAGATTGAAAAATAAAAGGATCGAGTTGTTCCAGACCAACTATTTAAATGCACTACCAACTTCAAAATGATGATCAATTAAATGTTGTTCCTCATGTCCTTGATGCTCCCCACTCGGTCTCTCTCGTGTCCTTCAATTCTCGTGTTATGATCAATCATTTTCCACCGTTGTTTTGAATATGGAGTCTTGATATCGGGGGAGTGGATATGTTGTTAGGAAGGGTGGTGAGTCCGCATACGTACACCGATGGCCCGTGCTTTGATATGGTAGTTGATTTCTATGGTCCTATCTTCCTATTATCTCTATATGATGTGGACTGCTCTTTCTTTCCTTTGTTAGCCACCTATGAATTTTTTGTCAAGCAAAATTGTAGTGGCTAAATATTTTTATGAGCCTTCAAGAGATACATTTCCTATGAAAATCTCTCATTATTGAAGCCTCTTTGTGCCCTTTACCTGGGCCATCTTCATTGCTGTTTCCATCCAAAAATCCTCACCGGCTCCCAGGAAAAAATATGCTCGTAAAAGGCTTCCATTTGCCCCTTTGCATCCCCCGCAAATTTCCCCATTTTAACCCTTTTTCCCTTTTTCAAATTTTCCCTTTAACCCCAAAAATCCCTTCCTAAGCCTACTAAATCATCCCATTTCCCCCTTTTAACCTTACAAACACCCTTTTTTTGGCTTAAAAATCCCTTTTTCCTCTACCGAAAACCTCTAAGCCTTAAAAACTCTATTTTTTAAGCGAAAAAACCCATTTTTTACCATATAAATGTGCTTAGCGCTCTTTAGGCCAGCCCCTAACCACTTCCTCCATGCAAATAAGCGCTAAGGCATAAAGCGCTTATCGCATCCAAGGATTGGCTCGAGCACTCGTTCCCTTTGCAAACGAAAAAGTTACGATGAGGTGTATTTGTCCTATGGGCCTTTGGAGCAATATCCGTCGTTGATTTTAATAGACCTAACGGCCCACGCCCGTTCCATTGCACCCCATCACACTCCTTTGTAAACCCTCCGATGGCCATCTCCATCGTCGATTCACATTTAACCGACGGCCATCGCAAAGACCGCATTCATCGCCAATCGAGGATTTTGGAATACGCCACCCCGAGATGCCCCAATTGGATCTTGGTCGTTGAATCCACAAGAACCAACCGGCCGAATTTGATATTACTCCGCCCCCACTTCCCCGATTGGTCACCCCCCGATCCAATCATAGTCGTTGATCTCAGCCGATCCGACTCGGCTCAGATGCACCGCTCCATCATCCCATCTGTGCTTGGCCCCTACCTCCTCCGCTTCCGATTGAATCGTAGCCATTCATCCCTCTTGATCCGACGGCTCATATTCATCTCGCGCATTCATATAGCCTATTTACCTCCACTTCATCCGTAAATTTCCATCGTCGATCCCAAGGATCCAACGGCCAGGATTTTCCCGCTCACCAACCATATCCTCCGCCTTTGCTCTCTCTCTCCATCTCACCGTTCATTCATAGATCGGATGACTCGTATTCAAACCCTACCTTTGATCGGCTCCCCACCTTAACCGACCATGTACTTTATCATATCGTGCTCCATCTCCTACCATCGGATCCCACAGTCCTAGATCCACCACCCACATCAATATCGCGTTGTTTCTCGTCCGAACGTTGGCTCAGCTCAAATTCATGCGATATAGGTGGTTTTAAAGGGCCATGTGTCACCCGGGGGACCTATATCATGTTTGAAAAGTGAAAACCGCCTCCTCCCTTTTCACCGTTTAAAAACAACGGTCTTTCCAAAAACCACTTCCCACTTCCGACCTCCGAAATTCCATCTACGTATCTCGACTCGTTGATCCGTATAGATCAACGGCCCATAATGCATCTCACGTTCCATTCATATGTTCTCATCACGCGAATTACATAACTTCATCGCGTCATCTCAACCATTGGATCTCTCCTAAGATCTGACAATCCATATTAAATCACCCACCACCTACACAGTCCCACCATCTTAAGCCCATTTCATGTGTTTTCGTCGATTTCCTTTGTATTTTCACCTATGGTCAAAACTTTATGTTTACACGGGGAATAATTTCTTCCACCCAAACATTAGAACTTTAATTTTTTACACTAAAGTTTATTCATTTTGCCCAACCTTCTTCTAACCATTCCATTAGTTAATCTCCACCGTTGATCATCACCTCCATCCGATCGAATGACCCATAATCCGTTTCTCCACCAAACCTCCATCAAAGCATATTTTCACCATTACACCGCATTTTTCCACCATTCTCCATTGCCTCCACCGCATTCATCTCTCGCTTCACCGCCATTCTCAAAGTCCTCCATAGCATCCATCCCCCTCCGCATGGATTTATTAACATTTTTTGTGTGTTTTTGTAGGTTACAAGCGTAGAAACCGCCATTGCTCATAGTCACCGTTATAGTGACACAAAGAGGCAAGAGAAGGTTTTTTTCTAACCTAAGATTACAGAGAAACAAGCCCGGGAAGTCATGAACGAAATTTTTTCATTAAAGGAACTAGTGTTTAAACTTTGTAA
This sequence comes from Pinus albicaulis, assembly GCA_034641835.2. Classification (NCBI taxonomy): domain Eukaryota; kingdom Viridiplantae; phylum Streptophyta; class Pinopsida; order Pinales; family Pinaceae; genus Pinus; species Pinus albicaulis. The sequence goes on from CM076569.1 coordinate 466,153,193, forward strand.
AACCTCGAGCAATCATTAAAGTTCCATTTCGTCGTACAGACAAATAATGAAGCAGTTAAAGAGTATCAATACAAGATTAAAGAGTTTTAAAGCCTCTAATTGAATATTTTGAGCCTTGATTCAAGAAGTTGAAAGGAAAAATGTTCTAGTTTGAAGACCTTGTGATTAACACAATAGGGCCTAATGAGGCCTAATGCAGCCGTAAACAATATTATCAAGAGCCTTCACATCGACAGAATTTTCCTCCCGAGAAAGGACAAAGTACCCATACCGTTTTTATTCTACATCGTGTTCCCGAGAATATTTCCACCCTCGGCAAAAGTCCTAATGCGACGGCATTTTTTATGTGATGTAGACCCGAAGTCATTTATCTACCTTTTTTTATTCACCAGAGTACTACAAAGTATTGCAGTGTACCCGAAATACATCAAAGAACACACCCGCAGTTAATCTCGATCGTCGAAGACCACTCTTTCATCCAAAGATTATCAAAAATAAATGCATAGATATTAAGATGTACGGGGCCTCTTCCCTTTTCTTCTCACTCCTCTATTTTAATGTTTCATTTAGTGTTTCATCTATCTACTCTTACCTTCCTTTCCCGTATATAAAACTCATGAGAAAACTATGTTGTTGGTTTTTTATCTGACATCTATGAATTGTAAGTTGTTTCTCTTGAGATATAGTTCTCTCGTGGTAAAGTTGTAAGATAGGTTGAGGAGGATGTTTTCTGCATCAATATCAAGTTGTTGGGCAATGTTGTACATGACCGGTGTTGCTTTAATAAAGACAAGAACATTTCTTTGGATCCGATTTAAAGCAACCGGTGATGTTTTCTTACTTTTGTCTCTCGTTTTCCCTCCGTAATTCATTACATTTCATATTTCCCGGTAAGAATCAGAAATTTGGCTTAGGATATACCCTTGCATGGTACCCTAACGCCCTCGCTTCTTCTTATATTTAATGTTTTCTACTATATGTGTTATCCGAGTACCGATTTTAGATAATTTAACCGTTGTAGTAGTTATTCACCGTTAGCTTAATGTATGAATTTATGAATCTGCCTGGATGTTCTGGTTGGGTTTTAATTGAAAGAATTGGGGATACCGAGCCTAGGATGACGTTTCGTCTACTAGGGTTTTTTTCAATCAATTGAACCTTTCTAAGTTCCCTTAAGTTAGATGTCGAAGCATTGAAAGTTCAAAGCCTTTCTCCGATCTCAAGTTTTCACCTTTTTGTTTAAATATTTTATGTTGCTTTGGCTCGAAGAGTTAACCTTTTAGGAGGTGGATCATAGGTGTCTAATGGTACATCCCGTCCCTAGATCCGATTCTTTGGAATCGTCACCTTGGGAGGTTTCCTTTCATTCACCTTCATTCCTTATCATTTCATACCACACTATCATCTTTAAGATCTTATGCTTTAGATGACTAGCCCAATTGAAAGCCTTGAATACCTAATAGCAAGTAAACCCTTTCATGAATCCATTGCCCAATGGTCTCGAGTGTTCTCTCGCTACCCCTCCTTTGCCTAAAATCCTCTTTCTCACCCTTTGTCTTATATTGAACCCTTTCTTTTCTTTTTTTCCTAACAACCAAACAAACAAACAAAACAAAACAAACCTTGTGCCTTATAACTAGCCTAATACCTTCAAATCAAGCTTCAAAGACATATACTTTTCCCTTATAGAGATCCCTCTCTAGACCCAGGAGAGCTAGATCCCGAGGTTTAAAAGTGGTTTTGATGTTGTCTTATCTTTTGCATTAAGCAAACTTTCCAAACATGGGAACCCCAACATAATGGCGACTCCGCCGGGGAATAAACTCGAGTGCCCTTAATTTGTATATCCGGGTTCTGTGTCCTATCGTAGTCTCCAACATAATGGTGACTCTCGCTTAGGGGAGGCTTTGAGGCAAAAACACACCTTTAAACACTTCAAAGACTCAAAGAAGACCATAGCAACACTTTAGTTTGGTGGTTAACGTGGTGATGTAAAGATACCTCCTTGAAAACATTCTAAACCTTCCACCTCGGCGACTCCATAGTTATTCAACGGCCAAAACTCCACCGGAGACCACTCTTCATAACAACATCATCCATATTAGAAGTAACAAGTAATATTAAGCTTTTGTTTGAAGACAACATATTGGCTTCAAGAACCATTCATACAAGAGCTTATCCTAACCCAAACCCACTCGAAATAGTTGACAACCCTAAGAGCATTCTTAGGAGGTCTCCCACCCCTAGGAAGCCAACTATTTTACACATACATAGAGCTAACTCGTACCAGAAGACTCTTGCTGTACTTACTGTGCACTCTTTTTGACTTAGACTTACCACAAAATTTTACCAAGAACTAATTCATTCATATTTCAGATCACTCAAACCTTGAGCTCTCGTTCACACCATCTCACAAATGCTGGTCGACATATTAGGGATAGAGAGACTCCCCCATCTACACCTCCAAATATTAATTTCATTCAAAACTTGGGACTCTACCACCCTAAATCAGCTCTACCAGGAGGTGTTGCTAGTCCTAAAGACTTCGTCATCCACATACCGCTACTCAAGCCAATCCATTACCTCCACAAAACACCATTATGGTACCGGGTATGTACCGCCGGTGTTACCATGTACCCTAGTGCCTTTACCCAATGATTATCACCAAAAATCCCACATTTCACCACAAAAGAGTCTACCACAAATCAATACCATGGATAGGATGGAAGATTCCTTTGACTATAAGTGGAGATAGACGATGAGACACCAAGATGAGAATCTTTGCCCGTAGCTTAGGAGGTGATGTGAAGAAGTGGTTTAAAGTCCTACCTCATTGTAGTATCCATGATCTTCCCTCTTTATATCAATCCTTCATAAACAAATGGAGGTCAAGACCAACCCTCTCCAAATATTAGCAGTATCACAAGAATCTTAAAAGAAATGTAGGAGAGAGTGTCCATGACTATTCTACAAGGTTTAACAGTCATTATAACGCTCTTCCTCCACATATGAAACCTCCCCAAGGTATGGCCTTAGTGAAATACCCCGAAGGCTTTGATGCGTCGACATGGCCTACCACTTAGGGAGAGAGATTACAAAACACAGGTTGAAGATATGAAAAAAGAAGTAGTGAGTGTAAAGGCTAACCCGATTGAGAAAGATCCAGACCGAGAGATCTCGAGAAAAAGTGACATATAGGGATGACACATCGCCCACATCTAACCCAAAGTATGATAGTCGAACTAAAAACATGGAAAGGCTAGAGAAAATGATGGAAAAAATGGTTGTCACAAGCAATCGTACGTAAACCAAAATCATAACCGTAACTGCACTTTAGGAGAAACAATCCCCCAAACATACATAGAGACTATGATCAACAAGTCATATCCCCCATTCCAAGAGAACTTCCTGATGAGGATGAGGGGATAATAGAAGAGTCCGAGGGAACCACAATAAACATGTTGGAAATAGACAACTCAATCCATAATTGTTCCACAAGACAATCGTACCTCACACTCATATTGGGATGAGGAAAGGTTAGAATCGAGGATTACAAGTCGATTTGAAAATTTCATCATGCAGGTCGCAGAACAAACATGAACTTAGAAGCAAAAGAGCTTAGACACTTCCAAACCAAAAGCTTCCCGAGATTACCATTAAGAAAATGCCCGAGAAACTCTTAAGGTGACCATGGAAACAACAAATCAATGTACCGAAAGTTCCGGGGAAGAAAAAGAAAAATACATCAAAAATACTGATACACAAGGTCAACAAACCACAACACTAGCATGGCAACTAGTACTCCCGATAAAACAAGCCACAAGCACTCGTACATAGTGATAATTAGCATATCGATTCTGCCACTAAAGTAGTGGCTAACAAAACAGAGTTGAGTCTTACAAAGAGTCAATCTCCCTTCAATTTGGAGAATGAGATTGCTAAAATTAAATTCTCTCGTCCCACTCTCTCGAGCCGGCCACCGTGATGCATAAGGGGGCTGTCAAATTTTTAAAGCTTTAAATCTAGGTGAAAATAGTGACACCGACAACCTAAGTGATGATCAACCAACCCTTTTGTTCGGTCCAAAGATAGAAGGGAAATTTCCAGAAGGGGTAGTACCTCCTTTTCTATATCACCTCAATATCCATGACAAGATCCTTCACAATGCAATGCATGAATCGGGGCATCACACAACCTAATGCCTAAGGTAGTTATGGAGAGGTTAGGCCTAGAGATAACCCGTCCTTATAAAGATTTATATTCATTTGACCTCAGCAAAGTAAAAATTCCTTGGCCTAATCAAAGATATGTGTGTGAACTTGACCCATATTCCAACCAAAATGTATGGTTATGGATGTCATAGTGGCAAATGTGCCACCTAAGTATGGCATGTTACTATCGAGGTCATGGGGAGCCAAGCCGCAAGGTACAATGCGTATGGTGGATGGGTCATATGCCACAATCCCCGTTCTCTTTAACCGATTAGGAGACCGTATAGAGAAGCACAAATGAATTTCATGGTTAGCAACCCTAAAAGCCTCGAAAATTCACTCGTACTCGTACACACAAACATCTGGACTCCTTTATCCTTTGCAACGATGAACGGCGACGAGACAGAATGGGAGACAGAGATGCAAGTAATAGAGTAGAGCCCATATATTTTAACATAATGGCCACTCTAGACTTAGAATAAAATGAAGAAGAAACCTTTGGGCAATGAACTTAATCCGAAAACTCGCAGCAAACAAAACCAATACTACAAACAATGGAATAGTCACCTCCGAACTACATACCCATCATGAAGAGCAAAACACTTCACACCACGGTGTATACCCCATATCATTGCATAATGAAGTTGAAGCTAACATTAGGGAGGAAATGATGATAAACTAAAAACAATCCCTTATGGAGAATAAATTCTGATGGGTCTTGCACTAGAAAGGCTGCAAGAGCGGGAGTGTGGTTATATAACACCGAAAGTGACTATGGCCGATATTCATGCCTTTAATCCGAGCTTCAAATGTACAAACAATATCGCAGTATGAGGCTCTCATCCTAGGCTTGAATCTATCAAAAAAGCTAGGAGCCCGAAGGATAGATGTACACGGAGACTCGAGTTAATCATAAAACAAGTGAACGGGACAAAAGATAATCGCTAAACACCCTAGATTGAGAGCGTACGTGAATGATGCTATGGATTTAATAAAAACCTTTGTGGAATATGAACTAGTATTTGTTCCTAGAGTCGCAATACAATTGCGAATGGATTAGCCTCGCATAGCTAGTTCATATCATATTAAGTCTCCTAGTGACAAACAAATCATCATTCGTACAAAATACGTACCGTAGTGCCGTATAATGAAAAACACAAGGTGTCTCTTTGAGGGTGACAAGTGTATAGAGGATTTCCCGATCGCCAGGAATGAGTTTGAATTCTCCGATCTTAATTAAATATGATGAAAGCCGCCCCGAGTGAAGAGTCCCCCGACGAAGAAAACTACCCCATAACGTAGAAATAAACATGATAACTAAAGAAATTTGGAAACTAACCGAAGAATATAAGAATGCAAAAAAAGAGGAAATAGAGGTGTTGCAACAAAAGATAAGAATATACCCGCAGGACCGGCACCTTTAGAGGACCCTTTTTATTTTGACGACATAGCGAAGAAACCCAATATAGAACACTCGTACTCGATGTCGATAGACGCTGCTGTGCACCGAAGATAAGCCTAAGATGATTAAGTTGGCTAATTCCTTGCCTCAGACATGAAAAAGAAATATATCGACTTATTTAAATAATTCATCAATGTGTTTGCTTGGAGCTACGAGGACTTAAAGGCCTACGATAGCGTACATTATATAGCACAAAATCCCTTTGAAAGAGAACCAAAAACCCTTTAGATAGAAACTTTGCAGAATTAACCCAAAACAACTACCTCTAGTCGAAAACTTAAATCAAGAAGATGTACGAGGCAAGGAATTATAGTGCCTTTGAGGTTCTCTAATTGGGTTTCCAACCTTGTAGCCGTGAGAAAGAAGACCAATGAGATTAGACTCCGTGCATTGATTTTAGGAACCTTAACAGATCCTCACTTAAAGACAATTACCCCTTACCAAAGATGGAACACATCCTATTGCAGGGTAGTTGGCTCAAAAGGATCTCCGTGTTAGATGGTTTTCCGTGATTTAACCAAGTTTTAGTACTCCCAAGACCAACTCAAGACAACCTTCACCACTCCATGGGGCACGTTTATGTACGTAAAAATTCCTTTTGGACTCATGAACATTGGTGCAACCTTCCAACGAGAAATGGAAAAATCCTTTTCGGTAGTGAAATAGGGCACTTGATTGTCATCTATCCGGATGACATAACAATCTATTCCAAGACCGATGAGGGAGCACCTAAAGTATCCGAGAAGAGTTTTTGAAAATGTAGAAGGTTCAGCTTTGTCTTTAAATCCCAAGAAGACCGTATTTGACCCGCAAGAAGGTAAGCTCCTTGGCCATATTATATCGCAGAAGGGAATTAAAATAGACCGCAAAGAGTTGAGGGAATACTATAGATTACCCACCCGAGAAACACAAAATAGTTGGCGGTACCTTATTGGGAAAATTAACTTCTTAAGGAGGTTTATTCCCAACTTAGCTAAGCACCTCAGAATATGAAAACATGCTAAAAAAAGGTGTAGGGGTTAAGTGGACTCGTAGAAGCTAAAAAATATTTTGAATTAGTTAAACTTGCACTCACCGGCAATCATTCTAATTAGCCCGCATTTCTCAAAATATTTCCTAATATTTTCCTTTTCGCTCCGAGCACACAAGGGTTGTAGTTCGCCGCGTGTACCGAGGGAATGGAACAACCCATTGCTTTCTTCAAATAAGGCTCGAGGGATGCACCTTGAAATAAATATACAATGGAAAAACAGCATATGCCTTGGTAAAGGCCTTGAAATACTTTAGGGTGTATATACTACATTCTCACCGTTCACATACCAAACATAGTGGTTAAATACATTTTGTCCCAAGATCATGATGGAAAGAGGTACAAATGGATTGTTGTAATATTAGATTATGACCCGGAAAATAAACCCACAAAACCCATCAAAGGTCGTGGCCTAGCTCAAATAATGGTTGAATCTAACTTGGTAAGCCCTTAACATAACATGTATATGCCCGGGATGAACACAAAGGGTTGCCCCATCCTACCGTTGAAGAAAAATTTCAAAAATCTCCTTGGTATCTCCGATATCCCGTATGTGCTCACAAACCTCAATGCCCCTCCTAATTTATCAAAGACTAAGGCTAGATTCCTAAAGTTAAAAGCGTAAACTATTTCACACCGAATGAATGTTTATACCGGAAAAATGCAAATGGTCTATTGCTTAAATGTTTGGCTCGAAATCGAATCAGAGAGGATTAAACAGAGTTCCATGAGAATGTGGAGGCCATTTAAACCGGAAGGCCACCGCTAACAAAATACTTAGAGCTGGCTATTACCGGCCTACACTTTTCAATAACATCCATAAAATGATAATTTCCTACCATAAGTGCTGCATCTTTGAGGGCAAAAAAGAAAGCTCCTCCCTTTACCCTTACAACCCATTACCGTTGAGGCTCCCCTTTCAACAATGGGGCCTAGGATTTCATAGGAGAAATACACCCCCGCTTCTTCTCGCTTCAACACAAGTGGATCCTTACAAACCTACGTACTATTTCACAAAGTGGATAGAGGCCATACCTTTCTAGAATGCCAAATATTTTGTTATCATTAAATTCCTAGAAGACCACATCCTCTCTAGATTTGGCTGCCCAAGAAAGATAATCACCGATAATGTCGCTGGATCCAAGAAAATGGTTGATTTTTTCAAGGTGGTATCAGAGTAGCACTCATTCATTCAATCGCTTATTACCCACAAGGTAATGGGTTAGGCTAAATCATCAAACAAGAGCTTGGTGACCATCATCAAAAAACTTCTGAGGAGAATAAGGTTAGCCTCATGGTATAACAAGTTAGTGCATGGATTTGTAATTACGTACTAACAACAAAGAATTCCATTGGAATGTCACCATATCAAATTGTTTATGGAACAGGCAAAGAGCCTACTGTACCTTGGGGTACTAGTGATCAAACTAGTCCAAGAGATTCGTATTGGTATGAGGACAAGATGGTGAGGAGGATAAATCACACAATACATATCCAACAAACAAGAGAAGAGGTCTGTACGTAGCCTTGTGCTACAGGAAAATATTAATAAGTTGTTTGACAAAAGAACAAAGCTTGCACTTCAAAATTGGAGATAAGGTTCTAAAATGGGACTCTCAGAGAGAAGACAAAGGAAAGCATGGAAAATTCGACAGCTTTGTATGTGGTTCTTACACTCATCCAATCCACCATTGGTCCAAATGCCTTTTTCTCGCAAGAGCTAGATGGTACGTATCTATTTGGGGGTTTTGTCAATGGTAGGATGCTCAAACATTACTACTATTGATTTCCGATTTACGGTTTTCATCTCCATTGTAAATACCATTGCCGTGTTTTGTTTTCAAAGAAAAAAGAGAAAATGTTTCCAAAAAGAGAGAAAGAGAGGTTTAGGCATGCCTCCAAAACTTGAACCTTTGAAGTGAAAAAATTGGCTCTAACATGATCAAAACTCCGAGCCACTAGTCTAATATCCTCAAAATCTCGAACAAGCAAAGAAGAAAAAAAAGATCACCTAACAAGCCCAAACCGTAGCCGAAGTGAAGAAGAAAGTGACCCTAACAAGCTCAAAAATTGAGTCACAAAGAAAAGAAGGATGCTTCAAAAGTTTCGCAATCTCAAGCCTTCAAGATTTTTTTTTCAATTTTCTACAATTTCCGCCTCTCATGTGCAAAATTGCCTTTATGCCATGGACCCATAGCAAACCGTAATTTGCCTAATCCCCGGTTTGATTGTTTTTAAATTTCTGTTGTAGAATGTAGAGAAGAAATCGCTAGACAAACTTAATCCCAGCGTATATTAGATTAGTAGAGAAACTATGAGGCCAACAAGCTTAATCAGTCTCATGGAGGGATAAGGATAGAATTGGGATTTCAGTTTCTTTCCGTTCCAATAAAAAAAAATGATGAAGAAGGTCTCGCAAATTCAAATGCACCTTGAAGAAAAAATGTTAGGACCGTATGATGGGTAGGTAGATGGTTGGGAAATGCCGCTGATTAATATCCATCATGTTTGGTGGGGTTGTACTTCTAAATCAAAGAAGAAAGAATGTTCGAAGATCGGTATCCGGCCTACTCCAAATATTATTTTCTAAATTCTTGACACCTTCAAGAAGATGCCATCCCCATGTGGGAGTTAGATCACCTAGCCACCTATGATTTTTTTGTCAAGAAAACAGTGGCTAAATAGCTTTATGAGCTTCCTCAAGAGATACATTTCCTATGAAAATATCTCATCCTTGAAGCCTTCCGTGTGCCTCTTTACCTTTGAAAATATCTTCACCGTTGTTTCCATCCAAAAAGCCTTCCGTCCGTGAAACAATTATGCTCGTAAAGGCCTCCATTTGCCCCTTTGTATCCCCGCAAATTTCCCCCATTTTAACCATTTTTCCCCTTTTCAAAGTTTCCCCCTTAACCCCCAAAAGCCCTTCCTAAGCCTACCAAATCATCCCATTTCCTTTTAACCTTACAAACACCCTTTGTTTGGCTTAAAATCCCTTTTTCCCTCTACCGAAAACCTCTTCTAAGCCTTAAAAACTCTGCTTTAAGCTAAAAAACCCATTTTTTACCATATAACAGCTTAGCCCCTTTCGTCACCCCTAACCACTTCCCTCCAAATAACGTTAAGACCAAGCGCTAAGGCATAAAGCGCTTATCGCATTGGAAGGATTGGTCACGCCGCTTGTTCCCTTGTAAACGAAAAAGTTCCGATGTGAGGTGTATTTGTCCTATGGGCCTTTGGAGCGATATCCGCTCGTCGATTTTAATAGATCTAATGTACTCGCGCCTATTCCATCGCACCCCATCACACTTTTGTAAACCTTCCGATGGCCATCTCCACCGTTGATTCACATTTAAATCGACGGCCATCGCAAAGACCGCGTTCATCGCCAATTGGAAAATTTGAAATATGTCACCCTCCGATGCCCCAATTGGCCAATCCCCGATTGGTCTTTAGCCGTTGAATCCACAAGAACCCGACGGCCAGGATTTGATATTTTCCCTCTCCACCGACTCTTCGATTGGTCACCCTCCGATCCAATCACAAGCTGTTTATCTTCAAACTCATTCGATGGTCCGTATGCAATCGCTCCTTCATCCCATCGCAGTTTTGGCCCCCGCCTCTTCCGCTTCCGATTGAATAGCAACCATTCATCCCTCTTGATCCGACACCATATTCATCCCGTGCATTCATATGGGCTCTATCATCTCGCTTCATTTGTAATCCTCCACCTTTCGATCCCAAGGATCCAACGGCCAGATTTCTCCCGCCCCACTAACCATATCCTTCCGCCTTTTCTCTCTCTCCAAATCTAGTCGTTCATTCATAGATCGGACGCCTCTCCGTATTCAAACCACCTTGATCGGCCCCCACTCTTAACCGACCGCGCACACATTATCATATCGCGCTCCATCTCCTACCGCTTCTGATCCCGCGTCCCGCATCCAATGGCTCACATCAATATAAAGGGAAGGTTTCCTCGTCCGAACGTTAACAGCTCAAATTCACGCGATGATAGGTGGTTTTAAAGGGCCACGTGTCTACCCGTGGCCCATATTGCATTCGAAAAGTGAAAACTCGCCCCTCCCTTTTCACCACATGAAAACAACGGTTTTGTCCAAAAACCACTTCCCCACTTCCCCACCTCCGAAATTCCATCTACAGACCTCGACCGTTGATCCGTACGTATCTCGACCGTTGATCCGCCCACAATGCATCTCATGTTCCATTGATATATGTTCATCGCACGACCATAGAACTTCATCGCATCATCTCAACTATCGATCTCCTCCCGATATCCGACGGTCCATATTAAATCGTCCACCGCCCATGCCAGGTACCACCATCTTAAGCCCATTTCATGTCGTCGATTTCCTTTGTATTTTCGCCTATGGTCAAAACTTCATGTTTACACGGGAAATCATTTCTTCCGCCCAAACATTAGAACTTTAATGTTTTACACTAAATTTTATTTCATTTCGACTAACCTTCTAAAGTCATTCCATTATTTAATCTCCACCGTCGATCATCGCTCCGCATCTAATCGAACGGCCTATAATCATTTCTCCACCAAACCCCCATTAGAGTAGATTTTCACCATTACACTGCATTTGTCCACCATTCTCCATTCCTCCACCACATTCATCTCCTCGCGTTGCCATTCTTATTAAATTCTCCGCGCATCCATCCCCTCCCCGCATGGATTTCTTAACATTGTTTGTGTGTTTTTATAAAAGTCAAGGTGCAAGAGGAAACCGCCATTGCTCAAAATACCGTTATAGTGACACAAAGCACAATAAAGGTTATTTTCTGTGAGCTTGAGATTACAAGAGAAATTTCGGGAAGCCGTTTATAATGAAATTTTTTCATTAAAGGAACTAGTGTTTAAACTCTATAAAACCTCTAGCACTATTAAAGTTCCATTTTCACAGCAAGAGACAGCTTTTAATGAAGCGGCAAAGAGTATCAATACAGGATTAAAGAGTTTGGAATCCTCTAATTGAAGATTTTGGCCTTAATCTCGTTGTTGAAAGCGAAAATGTTCTATTTTGAAGACCTTGTGATTAACACAGTAGGCCTAATGAGCCTCCAATGCATTTAAAACAATATTATCAATGTTTCACCTCAAAGCAGGTTTCCTCCCGAGAAAGGACAAAGTACCCATACTATTTTTATTCCACATCATGTTCCTCAGAATATTTCCACCGCAAGTCCTAATGCTACAAGAGCATATTTTTTATGTAGTATGTATGACTCCGAAGTCATTTATCTACCTTTTGTTTAATTCACCGTAGCACTACAAAGCACTCTGTACCCAAAAATACATCAAAGAACACACCCGTAGTTAATTTCACCGTTGAAGACCACTCCGTTGGAAATACCGAGAGGGGGGTGAATTAGCATTTCTTTCAATTAGAGCATTATTTAATCTTCAATTATTATTAGTGTTTGTACAATGATAGCAAGTAAAAACAAGAGGAACACAAATGCACACAAACTTTTAAGGTGAAACCCACTCCGGGACACAAAAACCACCTAATGCTTTTCTAATAATTTTTTTCAACTCCAATTGAAAATAAAGATCCAACTTCCTAGAATCTAGAAAAGCATTCTTCTCCAGATCCCACTTCGGATGGATGCTCCAACGTCTCGAGATTCTTTCAAATAGTCAACCGAATGGATGCCTCAACACCCAATGAGCTACAACCTCACCCTAGCACCAATTCTACCACCCTATAGAAGAATAAAAAATGAATGGACTCCCCGTACCCGTGGAAAATGGTACACTTTACAATGATATAGAATGATGTAGAAGAAGAAGATATACTAGAACATAACCCCAACTTTGACACAAACACCTAATGATGATCCTACGAGACCTCCCAATGCTACCTCTTCTACCCCTTGGCAACGATAAATACTAGTACAATTTGTACAATAATGTATTTACAATGACTAGGTACAATGATACCTTTACAATGATTGTATGTTGTGTCGCCCACTTGAAGACTTCATATGATGAACTTATTGCTACTATTATGCTACTTTGGATTCTTCTCTTATCATGCTACACTCGCTGCACCTTTGCTTTTTCTCGCTATAGAAATTATGGTCCTTTGCAACCCTTGACAACGCATGATCTAGCTTTTTCTTGCCTTCTAGGAGCATGATATTGAATCTAGTGTATCTCGCCTATTTCGCATCCTCAATATCTGATTTTCAGTCCCCGCAATATTCCTTCCGAGTCTTTATTTCCATTGACACAGTCTCGACTCCAATTTGGATTCTTCAAGAGAGAGTTATACCCAATTTCTCACACTACCCTAATTATGGACCTGCTTCAAGAGAGCGCACTTGTACAGTGTGCCACGTGTCACTTTTTCTTCATTTGCCTTTAAAATTGATAGATAGAAAACTAAATACTGTGCGCTATCTTGCACTTTTTACGGAATCTTCCAATCCGATACTCGTAGAGAGAGTTATGACGATTTTCCCAAGGTCACTTCTTTGAAAATGAATTTCAAGAGCATGCAAAAACCCTTACTTCCACAAATCATATCTCCAAAAATATTGTGCAAATTGGATCTGAAATTTTTACTGCAAATTTTCCTCTCGTGATTTCTCGCTTCGCCTCATAAAATTTCAGCTTCGAGCCTTCGTAAAAAAAATTTGGAGTGAAAATTCCGCCGTCACCTATTTCGTATAGCCGAACTCTTCCATGAGGAAATGAAGATCACAATTTATATGAATGCTTAAGTTGAGAGGGGCTTCAACAAGTGAACGTGGGAGGGATTTTAGAGCATAAAAAATATTAATTATTACTTTTAAATGACTCCATGCCCCAACCCCATGGGGTTTTAGCCCACTAACCGGGGTACAAACTTCCAAACATGAATATCTCTCAAACCGTGAAGAATTACATGGCGTACCATATATCAACGGAAACATCTCGACAAGTAGAAACCATCAAAATCATTATTGACCCGTAATATATTAATTGGTAGGTCAAACTTCCCATTCAATATTTGGTTAGCCCCCCAGGCCGCTTGGGCCGACATCAATGACAACCGCCGATCAACACACTCTTTCATCCAAAGAGTACCAAAATCACCACATAGATATTAAGACACGGGGCCTCGACCCTCTTCTTCTACCGTTTTAATGTTTCATTTAGTGTTTCATCTACCTCCTCTACCTCCCTTTCAGATATTAAACTCATGAGAAAAACGTTGTTGTTGGTTTTTGATCTGGACATCCGTGAATTGTAAGTTGTTTCTCTTGAGATATAGTTCTCTGTGGTAAAGTTGTAAGATAGGCCGAGGAGGATGCTTTCGAGACTGAATATCAATCTATTGGACGATGTTGTACATGACTGTGTTGCTCTTTAATATGACAAGCACATTTCTTTGGATCCCGATTTAAAGCAAATGGTGATTTTTTCTTAATTTGTCTCTATTTTCCCCTCCGTAATTCATTACATTTCATTTCCCCTGGTAAGAATCAGAAATATGGCTTAGACATACCCCTTGCATGTTACCCTAATTCCCCCCGCTTCTTCTTTATATTTAATTTTTTCTACTACATGTGTTATCCGAGTACTAATTCAAGATATAATTTAACCAACAGTAGTAGTTGTTATTCACTCAAGTACGATGTATGAATTTATGAATCGTTTCAGATTTTCTTCGGTTGGGTTTTAATTGAAAGAATTGGGATACCGGGAGTCTAGGATGTTGTTTCTCATTTCACTAGGGTTTTTTTCAATCAATTTAACCTTTCTAAGTTCCCTAAGTTGATGCTGAAGCATTGAAAGTTCAAAGCCTTTCTCTGATCTCAGGTTTTCACCTTTGTGTTTAAATATTTTATGTTCCTTCCTCGTCCGAAGAGTTAACCTTTAGGAGGTGGATTATAGGTGTCTAATGGCATATCTTGTCCCTAGATTTGATTCCCGAATGGTCACTCGGAGGTTTCCTTTTCATTCACCTTCATTCCTTATCATTTTATACCACACTATCATCTTTAAGATCCTATGCTTTAGATGACTAGCCCAATTGAAAGCCTTGAATACCGAATAGCAAGTAAACCCTTTCATGACTCCCATTGCCCAATGGTCTTGAGTGCTCTCTCAAGTACCCCTCCTTTGCCTAAAATCCTCTTTTGCTCACCATTTTTCTTTATATTGAACCCTCCCTTTTCCTTTTTCCCCCACAACCAAACAAAAAAACAAAACAAAACAAGCCTTGTGCCTTATAACTAGCCTAATACCTTCAAATCAAGCTTCAAAGACACATACCTTTGCCTTATAGAGAGATCCCTCTTCCTGGACCTAGTAGGGCTAGATCCTCGAGGTCTAAAAGTGGTTTTGATGTTGTCTCATCTTTTGGGTATTTCCAAACTTGCCAAAACATGGGAACCCCAACACCCTTGAGATCATATCTCCAAAGACCATTTTTCTTCCAAAATCGCACTCTTCTTTTTCCTTCTTACGACCCGTCTTTCCCATAGATAGTAGAGTGGGGGTGTTTGTAGATGTTGATGCCGTCCACCGGCACACATGGGCCCTATGTGTATCAATTAATCCTATAAGTGCTTCGCCACAAGAAGGAGCCCGCTCAAGTTACTTATGCTATTGCAAGCCTTACCTCTTGTCTTACCATCCAATGACCTGTGATAGTCAAGACACCCTAAAAAGAACACCCGAAAATTCAAAATTCTAAGAGTCCCGAAGAAGACATTGGGTAGCCCGCTTCAAGTTTGTTAGAGAGATGCGCAGGTTATTACCTCTCGTCTTACCTCCCAACAATTGTGTCACCGGAGTGCACTCTAAAAACAAAATTCCCAAAAATTCACTTTCCTATGTCCCATAAAGACATTGGTGAGCCCGCCTGCTCGTTAGAGCATTGCGTGTACCTACCTCTTGTCTTACCGCCAGGAATCGTGTCGTTGGAGACACTCTAAAAAAACAAATTCTCGCAAATTCACACTCTTAAGTGTCCCACAAGACATTGGTGAGCCCACTCTAGTTCGTTAGAGCGTTGCGCAGTTCTTACCTCCTATCGTCTTATCGCCCGAAATTGTGTCGCCGGGAGACACTCTAAAACAAACAAGTAATTACACCTCTAAGAAACAACTCGATTGGATTGGATCGGTCACCGCCATCCCTTAAATGGTGCCAAATGTTAGTTGTATTAATCACTATTGAATGATTAAAACAATACACAGCAATTATCAATTCAGTGGACATCTTTTATTTCAATGACAATTGCACCGTCCGTGCGGATACACCCAACCAGAAGCAATTCCAAATAAAAGAAATCATTTTTGGAGTAAATGTTGGAAGTAAATCACTCATGAAAAAAATTATCTACAAGATTGTAATCACACTTCAATTAATCTTTCCTAGCATGCCACAAAATAATTACCCAGCCTAGTGTCTCTAATCTACATGTGTAACAACATACAAAATATTGAAATTGGTGCTGTATATATTCATTACCTGAAATAGCAACAACAACACCTCTACCGATGCATAAACCAAAATACAAACACATATACACAACTACCTTAATCACTTCAATCCCTCCTAATAAAAAGAGCCCTTCCTCCCTAGCACGTTGTAGAGAAAGAAATTAATGGAAACTAAATCAATAATGCATGTAACAATAACATGATAATCGTATTAATATGAGAAAATTTACAGAGCCAAAAATAATTTTGTTCTCCGCTAACCTTTCGACCTCAAAGGCCAAGAACGATATATTGGTTACATCTCGTAAGAAAACAAGGAACAGATCGACTATGAGAATCTTATGATTCTCATACTAATCGAAATAGAATACATATGGTTATAACCACTTCTTAGTAAAATTCCGACTAGAAAATTATAGATTACAATCAAAACTTCCTAGGGGTTGTTATCCAAAAATACAATGCTTTTAATAACTTCTACAAATATCACGATAAACCATAGCTATAGCATAATAGCTATAGAAAATTTCCAGCAACAGGAGTTGACAAGATCCAATCAAAGGTATAACCGTATCAGCTTTTCCTTAAATGGGTCCGTAATGTTAAAGTGTAACAATATTTTTTTCTAGCGGGTCCGTAACAATAAATTGTAACATCATCATGGTGTAAAAAGCTCACTATAACATCACACCCTTAACCACTCCCGTATACCTCGTGCTCGAGATCTTTGGTGCCATAAAATGACATCTCGAAAGACAACATAAAGACCATATATTTCTCCAAACATTCATCCTCAATTACTCACAAAAAGGTACGATATATCATAATAATTGATGAAATGGAAGAGCAATGAAGATGAGGTGAAACAACACAAGTTAGGATGGAAAGGTAGGAAAAAGAGGCAAACATAGTTCCATTGGTTATAGTCATGAGGAAAAATAGGAAACAAATGTAGGAAAAGTGTGCAAAACTAGCACCCAACACCGACTCTCTTGATTTCCATCCAAGTGGGTTGATCCTTCAAGAGCCGTTTTCATTCCGTACTGTACTAGTTTTTAAACCGGGAAAGAGGAAAAAGATGGTTCCATTGGTTATATTCATGAGGCAAAATAGGGAAAACAAATGTAGGAAAAGTGTGCAACCGGTACCCAAAGATCGACTTTCTTGATCTCCATCCAAGTGGGCCGATCCTTCCGTATCGGCTTATTTGCATCGTACTAGTTTTTAACTTGTTCCTCAATGGGGCACTCTATGTGTTGGTAGTTCCGCTTAAAATTGGCCCGGCGATAGTGCGCGATCCTTTTTCTCAGATCATACACCTATGTGTACAAAAGGTTACGAAGTGAAAACTCGTTGATTTCCTTCACCGTCAACTTCTTTCCCGGGCCCTTGACAATGTAGGCACCGATAATAAGTGGGAGGGTAGGCCATAGTTTCTTCTTGCCTTTGTTGAGGGTCTTTCGAACCCACTCGTCATTTGATAGCACACCTCTTGTAGTAGTTTGCTTCCGTGAAAAACTTGGGTAGTGCATGAGGTGCCTTGAAGATCCTCGAAGACTCGACAAAAGTACTTTCCGGGATAGGGAACCAGCTTTCTTACCTTGGTTACCGTCTCCATGGCCCTACCGACATGCAGTGGAGAATCTTTACCGAAAAGATGCCGTAGAGCACAGGGCTGAACTTGTCCGCGATGGACACCATATCTTGCTTGTACTCGGTAGCCCATAACACATTCAAATATTTATGGATAGGTTCACCATGCTTCGCATCCTAGTAGTGTCACCATTCCTCCAAATGGCACCTTGCGCACACTACATCTAAGAGGTAGGAAGCCATGTAAAATTCAGATGCACATCCTTCTTCTCGGTACCTAGGCTACCGATATGTTCACTTCCGAGAGCTTCGTATTACCAAATGTACCCGCTGAAACAAGTGTCGTAGGTGTTGATTGCATACATGAGTGGGACCCATGTTCCATTGAATGAAGCCAAGGCTCCTTCCCCGCCATACAATCTACACATCATCGTCGCGAGCTTGTGACCTTCTTAAGGCCACTCGCCTTTGTATTCCTAATCCTTATTTTCTTTAAACTTCTCGTGGTCCTCCCACCAGGCCTTCAAGGTTTCTTGCCCAGGTATTCTGTGTGGCGACCCATTCGATGTTGAAAGATTGCTCGCCGGTGGGGAGTGCATAGATACCTCTACATCCTTTCCAAGCAAAGTTGAAAAATGCGCTTCGCATGATTGCGTATGACCCAAAACTATGAATCGACCTTTCTCGAGGATCCATTTAACTACTTTCGTGCATGGGAAGATTGGTGGGTGGGCGCCCACATAGTGAAGCTTGAACCTTTTGGACTTGAATGTATACCGACGGTTCCGCGAGGTCCTCCCAGATCTCTTGTTTTGTGAATTCCTAATAGACTTGGTACCATGTCATGTTATCGCCTTTCCGAAGATATAGGTGGTGTCTCCATAGATAGGGGGAGTGTGAAGGAGGCACGTTCTCTCCCCGATAGCTCAATTTCTAGGCTTTTGTCTCTTCTCGATCGCTCGAGGACCCATCGCCCGAGGTCAAGATGGAGATGCATCCGAGCTCAACTTTGATATCCATCGGCATGTTATGAAAACAATCCTACGATGGCGCATTGAACGGCATGAAAGAAAAATAAAGGGACCGACTAGACCCACTAAGGTTTTGGATGTTCAAGCTAGGTTGCCGCGGGTCCTCTCCACTAGTCACTATAATTTGGATTGGGAAGGTCAGGACTTGAAACCTAGCAACAAGGTCGCATGGTCGCGAAGTCGTGACCGTGTGAATGATCCCGACTTTGCGACTCACAATTCGCGACCAATGACTAGGTCGCAAGGTCGCAAGGTCGCGAATGTGTGGTCAAATAACAGTTTGCGACCTATCGACTTTTCAACTCAACAATCAGGTCACGAGGTCATGAGGTTGTGAGGATGCGAAGTCACAAGGTCGACAAGGGCTTCCTAGGGAAAACTAAGAAATCACGACCCTGCTGTGGAAGATGTTTGGTGCCAGGAGAAAATCCAAGGAAAGGAGTAAACTAGAGTTGAAATCCTCACAAAAAAGGCCAAAGATGGACACCGTGATGGCTTGAGGAAAAATAAAAGGTCTAAAAGTGGTTCAGCATGATGGGATTATAAAAGTGAAGGTGAAACCCCTATCCGAAGTGATAGTGAGGTCCGGGGTTGCAAATAAGTGGGAAAAATGGCAATTAATAGCCAAGGGTTGAGGCAAAGGCAACAACAAAATGAAAAAGGAAACAATAGGAGGTTTAGCAACTTACCCGTAAACAACACATTCCGTTTGGCTCATCGTGCATCTCATTTGCTCCATCGTGTAGGTCAAATGCGACACATGACCCTTATATTTATAAATGGGTCGACATGTGGTCATTAATGAGGGTCGTGAAGTTGCAAATCGGGCCTATTCGGCGATGATAACCTTGCGACCTAGAGGTCACAAGTTTTGTGTTGCGTAGTCGCAAATGTGGAGTTTTAATCAATATTGTGACCTCGTGACTCGCCGCAACCCGGAGGTCGCGAGGTTTCAAGGTCACGTGGTCGCAGATTTCTAAATTTTTCAAGGGGCGACTTTGCTACCAACCGGAAAAGCTAGACATTGACTGGTTTTGAAGACACTCGCTAAAAGTGGAATTTCTCAAGGTTCATGGTTGAGGGTGAGACAAAGCTTTCCTTTATCAAAGCATTCAAGGGCTCGAAATTTCAAATGGGTGCCAAATTTCGCAGGGTGTTGTAGCTCTACAATAGGCGGCAGGATCTCGATAGCCGGAAAGTGGGCCAAGCCGAAAATCTCCAATAACAGAGCGCAAAGGAAGGATACCGGCATTACCAAAGGTGCACACAGATGAGCTAGGCCTAAAGGCCATAAGGAGAAATAAATCTAGTTTATAAATGATACAGCATGTGGGAATCGAGCTCCATCTCTAATGGCGTATGTATATGTGTGGGGCCCAAGGAATGTCTAAGTGGTGGTTTTTCATATTTTGGCAACCAAGATATTTCAAGTTAAAATCAAAAGAAAAGCATGTTGGGGCTAAAGGTTGTACCTAAGACTTGGTTGGTGTACGGTTGGTGACAATAGGGCCTTCGGAGATATACAAAGAAAGGGCGTCGTGAAATACCGGGGTTGGAAGTGGTGCACACTACCGATTGAGTGCCCGTAAGCCCAAAACGATTACAAAATTTTATTTGGGAGAAATTCTGATGTGAACCAGGGCATCCGTGCCTTCAACTTAGTGGAAACATATGATCAAAGGCATGGATGAGTCGAGCATATTTGGAGAGAATTCATCCATATTTGGCTATTATTCCATAATTGTTCATGGTCATAGCCGGATATGAAGAAGCCCTCGGGACAACCAGGAAAATGCACAAGAGAGTTGGTCGCTAGATTAATGGCAACCATAAATAACTATGAATTAAATATGAATAGGACCATGTTCTATTTAATGGATTAATGAAGCATGATCCATAGAGAAGAAAGTCTCCTTTGTTATCACTTTCATGCCACGAAGAATTAAAAGAAGGAAATGGATTAGGGACACTCATACCGCAGAATCAATGGGCTTTGATGGAGTGCTAAAACTAAAGCATGAATGAGAGGAATTCTCGAAGTACGAGATGAGCTCAGGCGTTAAGAGGAATGGAGGGCCATATTATTTGTGTAGGAAGACTTCAATAGAGGAAATTTTTTAATTTTTAGGGTCGACTAATATTTATTTCTGCATGATGAGACACTCGCATGAATATTCCGCAATTTAATGCAAATCGCGATGACCGAGTAAAATGAAGCCTATTCGCAGTTTAATGCGATTTCCAGAAGTGGCCTTGCACTTTGATGGAGCAACAACATGGAGAGCCATGCATAATCATGATTTGGCGATTGTGTTGTAGATAATAACAAGGAAAATAGATACAACATTGACTATTGCGTAGAAGAGGAACAAAATTGTGGATTTCGCCAGTAATTCTTGGGTACACAAAATTTGTGTTGATATTGAGTGTGTGAGGAGAAGGTAGCTAAGTGTTAGAGTTCACTATTTCTATAGTGATGTTGAGGGTAGAGACTCTAGCTTGGTAAGCAATGAAGAAGGTAGTAAAGGTGGAACAATAGAGTAGAAGGGAAGGATTTGGTGCAACATTAAAATGGGTTTAGATTTCTAAGCATTTTTTTAGTTCTTTGTTTTCGCCTCCGAAAATTGTATGAAAAATAGAATAATAGCTAGAGTAGGCAACGACTTGCATTCATAAGAGGTTGGTGCCCTCCGGAAAGTAGTGGATCGTTATCATAAGGACTTTGGGTCCTCTTGTGAGACTTCACAAAGAAATTTATGTAATTAAGTAGGCACTTAATTTAGATAATAATAACAAATATGTTTTCTCCCTTTGGTTTTCCACATAAAAATAATGGTGTCAAAATGTATGTCATCGTATTGATGGATTTTGTGTTCATATGTTGTATTTACTTTTCCACACATGCCCCGTATTAAAGTATGTTTACATCATTAATTGATCAATATTAGGAAAAAATTAATAATTGATCTTGAAGTTTAAAAACCTCACTAATTACCTAGATTCATCCCACCTCTAAGTAATTCTTATTCCAACAACCAATTATGCATAAAAAATATCAACAAAGAATGAAGTGAAAAATAGAAATATCACAAAGAGGAAACCATGCACAATAAATACAACAAATTTTCCTTGGGAGACCCAAAATTAGAGAAAAACCCATCAACTTTCCTTATAGGAGAAATTATTATTCAACAAGGTTTACAATTCCATATTGTCTAGAAATAAATGCAAAAAATCCAAGTCCAAACTTTAGTCAATTTGTCCTCTATCTACTCCCATATGTGGCTGCTATAGAAGAGATATGTGTGATGAGTGATGTGTAAAATGAATATTTCACATTGTATATATATACAAGTTTAATGGGTGCATTTATCGCAAGGACAATTCCCTTCATGAGTTGGGTAGACTTGTCCATTTTGAGCCTACATGAAGCCCAATAAATCTCGAATTTTTATTTTTATTTTCCTAAATATTCTAGGCCAACTTAGGAGGATTCTTGGCATGTAGGAATACATCCTCGGTGCTACAAAAAAATCAAAACTCTCTTAGAAATGGATGTATTCTCCTTATCGTAACAAATTTCTCCTTAGATGAAATTTCCCCCCCCCATAAGAAAATTTCATGAGCTTGCTATGTTGATGCATATATATTCATATAACTCCATATTGGAGTGGGAATCATAAATCCTCACATGCATGTGTATAGATCACTCCATCCCGGAGTAGGAAATGTGAGTATCCAGGGATTTTTTACCTATGGCCAAAATCCTTCTTGTGTATCCTTAGGTAAAATGTATCAATTTCCTCCTGGTCAAAGTCCTTATGACTAAGCCAAGTCCTTCAAACTTATTAGGAGAGAATATTCCCTTAGACCATTCACTCTCAACCAAGCACATTTATGGCTTCTCAAGTGTTTGACATAATGCCACTCCCGGTTGGGGATGGTCGTGTCAAGTCCCTATTTTATTTTTTGCTTACAAGCATTATTTCTATGTTATTAAACTTTCTAGAAGTTTCAATGAGTTCTGGGAAAAGACTCCGAGTCCCGGCCCAAAAAGTGGTACATAATTTGGAGTCGTCGGGCATAGAACTAAGCAAGTAAAAGTCCATAGTCGCAGGTAGGCTTATGCATGCAACTAGAATCCATAGTCGGATGGAGGCCTTGGAAAGGGAGAGATTTGGGCTCTAGGTCAACAAAAGAGTGAGTTGTTTCAGGGTTGGAAACTCGAGGGGTTGGGTTACTCCCCGGAGGTCTTGTGACACCTAAGGGAAGTTAGTAAGGTCTTAATTCTTTCAAATCCTTTTCCTTAAGGTCGCCTAGGAGGTTGAGTCCAATACAATTACCCTCATCTCATGTTTACCCCGGGTAGGCCGGTTAAAGTGGCTAGATATGCGAGGAGGCATTGCGAAGGTGGTATCAAAGAGCAGTTGCACTCTCTTTGGGTCAAATACAATACAATGGTGGCATTAGAGCATGTTTTTTCTCTTTTGGGTAAGTCTGATGTTGTCAAGGTTATGGTTTTCATGCATGGGATGATGGTATATAGTTGGTATGGTCATGCATGATGTTGTTGTGATGTTATGTTACTTCCGTGGATATGGTTATGATTATACATGTACGTGCTAATTTGACCGATATTGTAGATGATATAAGCCTCCCTTGAACATCACTAAGGCATGGATTTGATTTTGGCATATATTTGGTTTATCCGATATGGTATACTTGCAGGAAGAGGAGAATTCAAGATGAAAAGAAAATAGTACATCGATTTTCTCGTGACACTTCCTACGTATCTATCGATGAAGAAGGAGAAGAGTATTCTCCTAGTATATCAAATACATTGAGGAGCTTGAGGGAGGAGATCAAAAGTTGTAAAGGTAAATGATAGGTTGGTTGGAGCCTCAATAAATACTTGCAATGGCTCAGAGAGGAAAGTAGAGGTTAATGTAGTGATTCTTCATAGATTGTCGTAGTTGCGTAAACGGGGATATGTGAGAATAAATCAAGAGTAAGAAGAGAAAAAAATGGAGCCTATGGTAGCGTATATTAGTCCTAATACATATCGGGATAGAGGGGACACATTCAGGTGGCATAACAATGGATACACTTAAAAAGAGGACTAGTGTATAAGTATAATTCTAGTTCCTCATCCAAGAGAGAAATTTTAGAGACCACATAGATTCAACTAATCTTGAAATATGATAAAACAAAATACTTGAATCTATTCTAAAAATTGTAGAAACCAATTATGATCTTATAATCACTTGAACAAGAAAGAGAAATAATTTCAATCGCACAATAAAAACATGTATCTCGGGGAAAGCCTCAAACCTAAAACCTCCACTATTTGTATGTTGCATAAGTCAAGAATATTAAACAATACATGATTCTCTCAGGCTTGAGAGCTCTCTCCACTATCTCCTCGACTATCTCACCCCCCGTCCTAAGCAAGTTCGGTCCAATACTTTAACCAATTTCTTGCTCTTGGATGCCCTTCCTTGCTTGTGCAATCCCTAAATTGGGTTTCTCCCTATTAATTAGGAAATTTCCAATTAATTATTGTTCAATACATCTAAGGCCTTTCAGCGTACTCCATGCATGACCTCGTACAATTTTCTAATTATACAACCGATAGTACACTTCCCTTTAACTACAATCTAAAATGGGTCTTCCTTAGAACCGACATGAAACCACTATTTATAGAGAATTAATGCTTATTTGATTGATCACTACATGTGAATTAAATCATATTTAATTTCACTCGACCTCTCACTAGATCCTCCATCGCTAGGAACTAGTTAAACTTATTTTTTAACTCAAATAATTAAGTTAAATAATTAAAACTCAAAATAAATTGTAAATGGGCCCCATAAAACTTAGAGAAAACTCTACATTCCTTTAGTTTAACCTTTGACTAAAATTTATTGAGATAACTAAGTATTCCCGATTTAGTTAACTAGTACAAGCTCTCATTTGGAATTACAATTTCCTTTCTAATTTAATGAATGGAAGATTAAATTAGAAGCCTCTTCTTGTTGCCATTTTCAGCACTCCCTCTCAACAAGAAAGGGATTGTCTTCTACCCCGATTGCACCTTCTTGGAACTGAATGTTCCTCTTGAGACCGGCCGTCAAAATGTTTTCATCCTCGGTCCTCCGTAGGAATGTAATCTAATGACATAATCCTCCTCTACACATGATCTATGAGACAGGATATTAGACATCAATATGCAACTTTGGTTATCACAATAAATCACCACTGGATCCATCTCGTTGGACCAAACAACTCCAAAAATTATCTTCCTCATCCGTAATTGCCTCACAAGTTGCTTGAATAGAAACCATGTACTCTACCTATGATCAATTGAGTGTAACTGATCTCACCTTCTTGCTGTACCAGAAACCTGCTTTCTAACCCAATACTTAATATGCCCCCTAATGTGCTCTTCTTGTTGGATGGAATCCCTACCCAATTTGCATCCGTGAAGTTCTGGACTCACTCCCTCGTCCGTCTATACCATAGTCCAAATATGTAGTGCCTCTAAGGCATTCAACACGTGCTTTCCTTCTCTTCCAATAGATCTTGGTAGGCTTAGCCATAGTTTGACTAAGATGGTTAATCATATATCATATGTTTGGTCATGTGTTCACCAAGTACATGAGTGAACCCACAAGCCTTGCGTATGGTAGCTTCTACCATGTCGCTTGAAGTAATATCTTCCTTCCTCCAATTACCTCGCTAGAGGATTCTGGGGCATGGGTTTTTTGCTATCCATGTGAAACTTATTTAGAATCTTGTTGGCATACGTTCCCCCGAGAAAAAATAGTTCCCCATCTCTTTTCCAAATTTCCAATCCAAGGAAGTAATGCAAGAGCCCCATATCCTTCATATAAAATTCTCTTGCAAGATCCTTCTTGCAAGACTTGATGAGCTTCTCATCACCTATCAAAATCAAATCATCTACATAAATTACAAGATCAATAATTTTCCTTCTACCACAATATGGTAAAGGTTCGCATTTTTTTCACTTTTGGTGAAGCCTAACTCGATGAAGTAGTTGTCGATCCCGGTGTACCAAGTACGAGGAGTGTGTTTCTACCCTAAAACGCCTTTTCTAGTTTGCATACATGTGACTCTCTTTAGAAAATCTCAAAACATTATGGCTGCTCTATGTACACCTCTTCCTCAATCAATTTGTTGAGAAAGGCTATCTTTACATCCATCCGATGTATCCGCCATCCCATTTTCACTTTAAAGTGCAAGGATAAATATGATTGAGAGTACCCTTTGCTACTAGAGAAAAGGTCTCCCGCAATCAATTCCCTCCACCTCGAGAGAACTCTTAGCCACAAATTTAACCTTGTGTTTCTCCACACTCCCATCTACTTCCTCGCTTCACCTTGTAGATCCACTTGGATCCTACAACCGAAATTCCATCCAAATTTTGGGACAACTTCCAATGCATTGCTTCTAATAATGTAGTTAGACTCAACCATGGAATCAACTCAAACCGGTTGCTACACTCGCTTCCTTGAATGAGGATGGCTCAATCTCTATAGTCTCGCTAATAAGAGCCATGTAGCTAGTGTATCACTCTACACCTTCTCACTCCGCGTTGTGATGTGGGCACTCCCATATTCTCTCTAGCATCAAGAATCAACCTATCAACCTCTAGTGCACTTTATTTCGTCTTTGGATGTCTCAACATGAATGGGTTCTTCCACCGTTTTTTCCTTGATTATGGCTACTCCACATCTTTGGAGGTTCTTATTTTGGAGCTAAGAGCTCCTCAACCGCATGCACCGAAGCTCCCTCTCAAGGGAAATTCACAGGGGCTTCTCTTCATCTAATTTCACATCTCTTCTAACCACTATCATCTTGTGTGATGGAAAGTACACCCGATAGTTGTGAGGTGTATCAAAGGTACCCAAAAAATATTCCCAACTCAGCTTGTTGGCTCTAACTTTTTCCGGCATCTTTGGTTACATGGAAATAAATTGATGAACCAAAAAAATTTTAAGTTCGCCACATTTGGTTTCTTACCCGAAAAAAGCTTCCTCTCGGTGTACCTATCTCGAGAATCCGATAAGGACTTATGTTTTGCAAAATAATGTTGTGTTGCATGCTTCAGCCCAAAAGTGTAATGGTAGGCCCCGACTCATGGAAAATCACTTCTGTGTTGCTCCCACAATATTTTTTTTCTTCCTTTCCGAAACCCCATTTTATCGTGGGTTATGAGGTGCTATAAATTCTTGTCAAATTCCTTTTGAAGCACAAAATTTCTTGAATTCATTCGAGACATATTCTGATCGTTGTCACTCCCGAGAGTCTTCACCTCTTCCTTGTATCTTTCTCGACAAGTGCTTTGAACTCACAAAATTTTGAGAATGATTTATCTTTATTCCGCATGAAGAACATCCAACACTTGCGTAAAGAATCATCTACAAAAACACTCGTTACTTTTGTTTTGTTGTGGGAGGCTCTCGTTCGTTGATCCACACACATCTAAGTGAAATTTTTCAAGGATCGTCTTCACTCGACTATCCTTTTCATGAAAGGTGGATTGGGTGTACTTATCCAATATACACCCTTTGCATGTATCTCGTTTCAAGCGCACCCTTGGGAAGTCCCGTAGGAAATTGTTGCATGATCTTCAAAGTGCTATGGTGTAGATTGGCCAATATTCTATGCCATAAGTAAATGATGTCTTGACTCTACACCTTCTCCGTTTTCGTTCTCAAGGAAGCATAATCTTCTACATATAATTTTTAGAGGTTCTTGACCTAACCCCAATCTTCTTCACATGTCACGTAACTTTGTGACAAGGAACGTATTTCCTTTGCTAAATATCACATCATAGCCACGGTTTTCTAACATAGAAAATGAAACTAAATTCCTTCTTTAAACCAGGGACACATATGACATATTTTAATGTGACGAGAATACTGTAATCCCCTCTCGAAAGGTAACAATACCTATTTCAGTTGCGTTATACCTCCCAAAATCTCCCATATCGATGTGCATGTGGAGATCCTTCTCCTCCAAGTTTTTGAAGAATTATTTGTTGTTGGTCATATGGAATGAAGCTCCACTATCCAAGTACCACACATAACCTACCGATGACACCTGTATGCGATGAGAGTGAAATCCAAATTGAATTCTCGCTAGTGTCACCGCCGCTCCTCCCGAGGGCTTCTTGCTAACCTTCTTGTGCGTACACTTTGTGGCATAGTGTTCAAGCTCATGACAGAAGAAAACATTTAATATTTGAAAAGTCCTTCTTCTTGCCTACCTTACCAAAATATGATTTGGAATGGAATGCCTTCCTTTCCCTTAATTTTTCTTTTCCAACCAAGGAAAATTCTCCTCATCACTAGTATTTGATGAGGATCCAACTATGGTATTCGCCAAATCTTTTCTTATACCAAGTCAAACCACAAACGTTCCCACTTTGGTAGCTTCTCCTCTCCCATTCACTAAACTCGGTAGTTGTGCCGCCTTGGGAAGTCCTAGAAGTGCTAGGCTCACCAAATCATCTCGCAACTGCCACACCAACACTTCCAAGCATTAGGGAATTTTTAGGTCTAATATGGGCCTCCTAAGAAAAATGTACAACTAAAATAAAATTTATAAAAACCAAGAGGATTGAAGATGATGATGCCAACCATGGGAGATGATTCACCATTTTTGGAGTAAAAAAATAAAAAAGATAAAAAAATATAAAATAATAAACTATTTTTCAACTTGTATTTTTAACTTATATCCCTAAGGTTTTTCTCAAATTTCATGTGAGTATTCGGATGCCAACTTATTCGTCATCCAAGGAGTACCCATGCATACTTGATGGACCCTACATGAAAAATGAGAAATACATGAAAACTCGACTGCAATCACATGTTTCATGTTTTTCCCATTTTTCATGTAGAAGGGTCCATCAAAAGTATGTAATGTGGGTAATCCTTGGATGTGAGAAACACATTCCGCATTCAACGAGTGTTTTTTCTCAAATTTGAGTAAATCCGTAGGGAGATAATTGGTGAAAATACGAGTTGAAAAAATAGTTTCTTATTTTTTCCCCTCTAAAATTTGATGATGTAATCTAATCTTATTTTTTATTATTTTCACTATTATTTTATAATTTCCTTAGGAGGCCCATTTCTAGACCCCAAAATTCCCTTTAATTTCATCTCGACATTGAGTGAACTTCGTCAAGTATTTTGGTATTTGTTGCCCTTATCCATCTTAATTTTTCTCGAGCTTGTCCTTCAACTCCGCTTCGTGGTCATTGTTGTTCTCGAAAATTGTTAAGGCCTTCCATATAGAATATGGAGTTGCCTTTCCATGGAGGTTCGAGACAATATGACCTTGAACTCCTTCTAATAGAATCCTTTCTCGTCTTGCTACATTCTTCTTTCCATGCATCCATATTTTGAGCATATATTACTACGGTGGCCGGGGAATATCACCTTATGAATTCCTTCAATCGTTGTCTTCCAACATTGCTTCCACCATGTCCTTCCAAGCTAAGTGTAATTTGAACTACCCTCAAGGGCATATTTGAGTCTCAATCTACGTAAAGACATCATGATCATGTTGTTGGTTCTCAAGAGTAGATCTCCAAATTCAATTCACTTGTTGAAAACAAACTCGTATTATTCTCCTCTATAGTGATTCCTATTCTCGATGGCATGTATAAAATCCACATATATTCAACTGATCTTCTCACATATTCTAAAACAAAGTACTTGAATCTATTCTACAAATTGCGGAAAACCACCACATCACATAATCGCTTGAACAAGAAAGAGAAAGAATTTCAATAGCACAACACAAATATGTATTTGGGGAAAGCCTCGGCTAAAAACCTTGCTATTTTTATATTGCATAATTCAAGCATATGAAACAATAATATTCTTCTCTTATGGGCTTTCAATGTACTCGCACTATCTCTCGACCGTCTCTGTCCGGTCCGAACACTACAAGAAAAAAACACATTGGTGAGGGGCGAAATGTCACCATAAGCTCATTGGTGAGGGTCAAAAGAGCCTTCGTCATTAAAAACCCAACGTCACTCAAAGGTGGCGTCGCCGAAAGTATAGGTGTTGTGGTGACATTCAAGGTCCGTCACCACACACTTATAGTGACGGATAGTGACCGTCACCATTTCATATGAGCAATGGTGACGACAACAGCCTCCGTCACTCAAAATTGAACGTCACCAAAGGTGGCGTCGCCGAAAGTATAGGTGTTGTGGTGACATTCACGGTCCGTCACCAATAATGATTTATAGTGACGGATAGCGGCCATCACCATTTCATATGAGCAATGGTGATGGACAATAGCCTCTCGTCACCAAAAACCGAAACGTCACCAAAGGTGGCGTCGCCGAAAGTATGTGTTGTGGTGACATTCAAGGTCCGTCACAAATATTAATTACAATGACGATAGTGACCGTCACCATTTCATATGAACAACAACGATTTTTTGTGATGGACCTTTCATGGCCGTCACTATTGGCATATGGCGCACGTTCATCGACCGTCACCATAAACGCATTGGTGACATCAAGGTCCGTCACGAATAATGACTATAATGACAAACAAGGACCCTCACCATTTCATATAAAACAACGATTTATGGTGACTCGACCTTAATGGTCGTCACTATTGATGCACATATATGGTGGCATTCGTTGACCGTCACCATTTCATATTTTGGTGAGGGTCGAAAGCTTCACCATAAACTCATTGGTGATGGTCAAAAGAGCATCCGTCACCAAAAAACTCGATCTTCGTCATTCCATATATATGAATACTGCAGCACGATGGAATCGAACCACCAACCTCCTCGTCGCTTGTAAAGCAGGTGCTCTTCCATTGAGCTAGCACCCTTTAAAGAATTAGACTTTAAACTAGCAATTGCCCCTAAAGGTAAAAAGATACACCAAAGGAATAAGAACCAGGAAAACCGAAAGAACTCAAATTGTCCTTGCTCCTATTTTTATTCTACGACACTCTACAAAGTACGATCTTGATCTATGACGTATTCAGGAAGCGAGTGGTTCTAATTTAATAGTAAATGTTATATTAGATAAAACAATGAATAACCGAGAGGGCCTTACGAGCTAATTTTTTAATCCTTACACCAAAATCTCTTAACATAAGTCTATGGAACAACTCGTTCAAAGTTCAAACCGAAGTAGATTTTAAATGGAAAGCCTAAAACCAGCCTAAGTAGTTTACAAGTTAACATTTTGGATATAAATTATGTTCAATTTATATGACAAGTTATGCCACAACCTTGAAACTAGTTTCTTAGCTAAAAGACTTTCTTAAGTTAACAAATAACAAAGAAACTTAGCTTCTATGGCAAGCAAAATTTCTTGTTTTTTTCGAATGAGGGTGCATGTAACTTGATAAAGGTTGTATGAGAGTATCAAACCATAAATAGTTTCACTAAAACATGGAAATGACAAAGTCTTGTTAAGCAAGAAAGGTTTAGTTAAATATATGGAAAGCATCGAGCTAAATGATATAATTAAACTAAAAGTAACTATAAAAAAATGAAATTGCCATCATATACATCGCACCGTATGAATTTGCATCAATGTACCGAATTAATATGGATTTCAAATTTTGAAATTTTCCTCAAGATAACATTTATCATTAAAAATCTGATCAAACATGAAGTAATCTCATGAATCTTTCGTATTTATATTGCAATATCCATCTCGTATCAATAGATCCTAATCTTAAATATTCTTATAACTAGAAATTGCACCAAGAGGTGCAAAGGAACGCTTTAACATGGATAAGAAAAGTGGGGAGATTGTATAAAGAAATAACTAAGCGAAATATACTAAAAATGAAATACAACCCATGTGAGGCTAATTTAAATTCAATTGTTGTGAATTTTCGAAGTGAAAGAAAGTTTTTAACCGGTGTCCGGCAAGCGTGACTCACAAAAATTGTTATAGAGAAAAACTTGGAAGGGAAATTGAGGTTTGATGCTCTGATGATGTTTATGAAGCACATATTCTACTTGGTGAAAGTGGCCAATGCAAGGATTATTGGGGTTCGTGCTTCTCTATAGGCAAGATAATACTTTTGAGCTTGAAACAACTTTGCACAACATAACTTTCACTAAATGGGTGCAACACATATAAATCAAGAAATTCTGAGACCTTTAATGTATGGTCGAAGCAAAAACTCCACAATCCGTGCAAATGCTTCTAAACTCTATTTGAAAAGAGGAAATTAGTTTGATCCTTGAAGGAAACTGTTTGGACTAGATATTGGTGAGTTGATAAGCAACTCAAACAATTGGGCAAGAGATTATTATGTGGTGTATTTTCAAAGGGCTCAAAGAGTCATTACCTTCTAAATGGCTATATATTTTGGAAGATGGGTTTGAAAATACAAAGTAAGAAGAATCCCACCAACGTCAACAAATAAGAATTTGAGAAAAAACACCAAAGATCTCGCTAAATTTTGTTGAATGCCTCCGAGCAATGTGGTTTATCGTTTGCTATCAATTCCTCCTCATCATGGATTGCAAGCCCGCACAAAATAAGAATATTCTTATGATTGGTCTCCTCGTTCGAAGTGAATAATTTAAAACAATATACTCGTAACCTAGCACAAAATACAAACATTCAACAAAGTAAATACAGAAAACAAGAATATTAGTGGAAATGATGATTTTGGATTTCAACCAAGGAGCATATAAGGGCGAGGATGAAGTGCTTTGAAATTTTAGTAAGGAAGAGGAGTACGTAAAGGATGGACCGCAAAGTAAGTTTTTTGGAGTCTCTGGACAGAAGAGAAGGGAAAAGAGGCAAACTTCAAGTTCAAAGCACAGTAATGACCCCCCGGAAGGAGAGATTTTGATTCTCTCTTGTTCAATCTCAAACAGAAGTAAGCAATGTGCCTTTGGTCAAGTCGACATTCAATTGTCGGATTCTCTATGGGATGTATGTGATGGAATTAGCCGAGAAGTACCGGGATGGTTTCACATGAATATATCCTTTCTTCATGAATGCAATGATTATCGGAATTATGTTCAAATAAAAGAGATGTGTGCAAGAGGCTTTATAATGTTTGATATGCAAAGAATAGAATATTCAAAATATTACATCATATGAGGAGGAGACCTTTAAATCGCTGAATTTGAGACCTTTAAATGGGTGCAAATACATATAAATCAAGCAATTTGAGACCTTTAAATGGATGCAAATACATATAAATCAAGCAATTTGAGACCTTTAAATGTATGGTCGTAAGCAACAACTCCGCATCCGTTCAAATGCTTTTTCTAAATCCTATTTTAAAAGAGGAAATTAATTTGATCCCTCGAAGGAAACTTGTTCGGGACCGTACATTGGTGAGTTGATAAGAAATTTCAAACAATTGGGCAAAAGAGATTATTATGTGGTGTATTTTCAAAGGGCTCAAAGAGTCATTACCTTCTAGATGGCTATATATTTTGGGAGATGCGTTTGAACATACAGAAGAAGAATCAGCCAACATCTCGAATGTTTCGGGGAATTTGAGAAAAAACACCAAAGATCCGCCAATTTTGTTGAATGCCTCTCGAGCAATGTGGTTTATTGTTTGCCGTCAATTCCTCCCCGCCTGCGGATTGTAGGCCTCGCACAAAATAAGAATATTCTGATTGGTCTCTCGTTCAAGTGAATAATTTAAAACAATATGTTCAAGTGAATAATTTAGGTGCTACCTCCTCTCGAAATAGACCGTAACCGCTAGGTAGTAAATTGCCAGTTGTTGGGTTCAAGGAAATTTGAACACGAGTTTTCTCCAATTGACAGCCTATGCAACTTAATTTGTAGCCATGTTATTTCCCATTAAATAATTCCATGCAGAAATTGTAGCTCGCAGAACCTCCCTAGAAAGCATCATTCTCATAGATAAAAGGGCATCCATTCAAGACACCCTAATTGAAAGGACCACATCAATTGAAGACATTATTATTAAGGAGAATGAGAGATGGTGAATGTACAAGACATCATTATTGCACCGATAAAACAACCATACAAGGTGTCATAAAGTGCAGCAATTAATATTTGTCAAAGCCATCATAATTTTAACAAGAGAACATCTCGTATGGGGGAAGTCTCATTTACAAAGCCACACCAATGCCAAGAAGGGCATCAATACAGGAGGGCACTTATAATCAAGAAAAATCACCTAAGACATTAATCGTGACATCATTCTCGCCATAACCAAGACATTTCATGTCGATGACAAAGATCTCCGACATGATTCATTGTCACATAAAAGTTAGAACATCCATTTTTCTACCAATATAATTTAATTTCACAAGTTTCCCATTCCATGAAACTAGCCTCATCTAAATCAACTTCTTCTCAGTTGTACATCTCAGACATGTTGACTCCGTAATATGCATGAGTTTTTCTCCTAATGGAATTTGCGAATTTGTGATAGCAATCAAGAAGGATACCTCGAAAGGAAGTTTCTCATCAATGTGACCATCACCAAACTAGGTATTAACTATTAAATAATTTATTTGAGGTACCAAAACTCTCCCAAAGGTTGTAGATCCAATCAATAAAACTAAAAGAAAAAACCACAATCAGACCCGAAGATGAGGCAGCTTGACCGGGATTAAAACGGTACAATGCGTAAAGTATGAGACACTCATGGAGAACCCAGGGAACTCATGGCGAACTCGGTGGAGATTCCTATCATCCGTGACATCATCTAACACTATCCTGCTATTAAACAAATAACCTAGCAGAAATACACAATATAAATTGACAAACAATAGTTGGGACCCGGAAAATTAGAACCGCAAATGGTTGAATGGATGGCATTCATTAAAGCACGTAGACAATGGCAACCTAAAAGGAAATTTCTAGAAAAAATGCAAATCCCTTGCATCAGCGCAAAAAACATAAAGTTAGGCAGCAAAGTACAAGAATACTTCAAAGTCAAGACTTCATACTTCCGTATATGAATCCTTAGCAAAAACACCGCACTTAGGCAGTTTGGCAAGATACCTATTTCCGAATCTCTTATTCCTTTGTAAATGCATATGTGCCGACAGGTAGGGCTCGCTCGAGGGGTGGAACCGAAAGTGAATATTGAAAACCGACGAATAGGACAAATTTGCATGACTTAAATTTAAATTTGCAGATAGAAATGGCCAATGGTGTAAGTGAATCAAGAAAAGGGCTCTACGATTGTGAAAATTAGACAATGACCATATCAAAACCATCCCATTCTTAGATGCTTCACCCACAACCATTCAAGAAAGTGATATACATTGTTTCTCATAACAAATTTCATGTCTAGCAAGCACCCTAAAGAGGAAAAACTACAAGACCTTTAACCTTTTGATTTATACAATGGGCCCTACTAGATTCCCTTCGAAATCACCAATGCAAGAACTCATGAAGTTTCACTCTAGAAACCCTTGTTACAAGTCCCATAGGGTCGCATTGCAGACTACCCGAGCGCAATAAAGTTCAAATCAGCTCCATTTCCCATCTAATCTCAAATGTGCTAATCCTTCAATTTTTATTTTTATTTATTCTTTTTAATGCATATTTATTGTGATATTTCGTATAGGAACTAATCCTATCCTCTTGATTTTCCATAGATCTCAAGTTTCAACATCCAAGACACTTTTCTTTGGAGCAATGTGAACAAAATAATACATGGCTCATGTTCTCACCTAGTTTCATGTTTTTCTTGCGTCGTGTCACCTATCCTCGTAAACTTAAAGATATTATTGGGAACGAAAAGGGATTTAACTTTAATCATTGAAAATAATGACGATGTTCTCCGTTCTAGAATATAGCTAGAATATATTATGGTCTACAACCCACACAATCAAATTCCCAAGAACAATCTCTAAGGATAGTTATTAAGCATCAACCATGCAATTTGTTTGGTCTCTAGAAACACACGCAGCCCTTCAAATAAATTGCATACTCGTTCTCATTATAAATCGATAATGCCAATTCTTGAAGTCTATGGTCTCGTTCAAGCAACCAAACACAAACAAAAGAGGAAGCTTTACATGGAATGAAAGGTCTTTGCAACTATGGCATTACCTCAACAACAAAGCGATCCCGTATCTTGTCACTATGAGCTTCCATGACTCCCTTTAAAATCATAAACCCCAAGCCTCAAATGATGTCACTCATTTCAAGGAAGAGCCCCCGCTTCTCACATAGCATCTACAAAATTGGTAAAAACCAATAGAAGATAGCATGACGACTTTAAACCATGTCTCAAAATAACAAAATTGAATTATTGAGTGCATATAAAAACCTTGGGCATCTAACAATTTAACCGACCTCTATAAGCGATTCTTGGGCCGACTTCCATGTTCTCCACTATGATAGGGAACCCCATAGTTTGACGACCCAATTCCACCGACCAGCTTGCACCACTTTCCGTGTTACCTTTTAAAGAAAGTCACCATCCTTATCAAGCACCTACATAGTTTCAAGGAAATAAACAATTATACTTGAATGCAAGTTTACAACATATTTATTTTTTAACTCGTTGGAAGAAGCAATTTATCAATTGGAGAAAACAATCACCGCACTAAGGACAATACATAAAGAAGCACAAGAAGATCTGAATTACAATTATAAATCCCTCGTAGATTAGAATGGTCAATGTAATATTTTAAAGCACCAAGAAACACCAAGAATGGAGATGGAATACCAAATAGTATTATCTCAAGGAATAGGAGGAAATGCAGAATATTAGCTTATACAAATAAAGCTAGAAACTTTAGGAAATAAAACAAGAAATATTAAGATTAAAGGTAGATATTATCCTACAACATCAAGTGCAGTAAGGTAAAGAAACCGAGATGTGAGAATAGCACTTACGTTTTTGTAAATGTTCATCCTGGTTTTTGCCGACCCGCATGGAGGAAAATGCACGATTAGCGAATCAGGCGAAGCTAAGAATCCTCCAATTGACCATCTAGTAATATGTCGATTCTTTATGCTCCTTTTTCTCCATAGTTTGTTTTGCAACCCACAATCGAATAGTTCGTTTTGAAACCAAATACGAAGAAGGCTAAAAATGGCATGTGCCCAAGAAATTTGTATTTTCTCTCAAGTTCTTTTTAAATGAGTGATTTCTAGGGCTATGATCTAATAATAATATAGAAAATTCTCATTTCAATCTTTAAAAATATAAAAATTTAAACTTCGCACATATCAAATTTTTATGTATTCAATTTTTGTATGGACAAGATTAATGGTGCAATCCGAAAACAATAGTCACCGTCATTGGTAGGACTAAAAATATATCTACTAAATGGGCCTAAAACATTTTATGCATAAAAAACAAAGTGAATCTCTCTTCATAA
Source organism: Pinus albicaulis (assembly GCA_034641835.2). Taxonomy (NCBI): domain Eukaryota; kingdom Viridiplantae; phylum Streptophyta; class Pinopsida; order Pinales; family Pinaceae; genus Pinus; species Pinus albicaulis. Next base: position 466,190,363 of record CM076569.1, read on the forward strand.
CCAAATATCAATTTTTGAGTTCTTGAAACAAAATAGAAAAAAAAATCAATATGTTTTTTATTTCTTAAGGTTCAACCATATTCCTTCACAATCTAAACGAACATAATCCACGTTCACGTCAACGTTGACATCGACATCGCCCATATCTTCTTCAATTACACATTTTGTGTCTTTAAAGTCCACAACATGTGACAAATCGCATACCGGTTCATATGATGCATTATTTCAATCCTTTTGGAGGACATGTTAACACTACATACCACCAAATTTCAATCGGATCTTGTACATAGAATAATTGTTTAGCTTGCGATGCTAGAATAAATGGATTTATCTTGCCAAATGATTTTGGCTTAAAAATTTCTTCATATTCACCATTGTAAAACCCAAATCATCAGTTTTGATCCCTCTCTTATTGTATACATCAATCCAATTACATTTGAACAATGTGTACTCCATACAAAAAATATCCAATGTAATTATTTCTTTCACCACTCCATAAAATGTTGTAGTTTGAAGTATAGGGTTTGCATCTTTGGAAATTGACCTCCCTATCATTGTTTGAGCTTCCATACACACGCCACTATTTTGGGTGGTTCTCTCATTCTCCATGCTTTTTGTATGGAATCTATAACCATTGGTTAGGTATCCCTTGTACTTATTCATGAATTTCCCCGGGACCACGCGCTAGCCATTTAAGTGTATCGTACACATTTCCATCTCCTCCACCCGTATAGTTTTAGATTTTTAAATGTAGTTAGAATTGCTAAGCATTCAACCTCTAAAAAAATATTTAATTTCCCGCATGATAATATTCCAATGTAATGATTTTTAAGTACACTTATAATATAAATAATGTACTTACTCGTTGTTTTAACCACTAGTAAATTTATGGTCAGGAGTTTCTGCAATAGAGCTTCATCTTTTTTTGTTTGGGTAATTGAGTTGGAAATCTCCATTTTGTGCATCCTAATTCAACAATTATGGACAATAGATATGGTGGTTAATGTGTTTTGATTAAATATGAATTAAAAAATTAAAGTTCAAATATCTTAAACCTTAAACAACCTTAAACAAACAAACAAAAAAATTACAAAAAATAAATATGTAACTTACTCTATCCATGGATCAACTTCGTTTGTGTGAAATAGAAACCCACCTATGGGCTTGTTCTGACCAATGCCATCCAATTTCCGAAGGAATTGGAGCAAAGAGTAATGGCTTCATCAAGGATAACTTCTTCAACTTCTCATCCCACACTTCATTTCGACCATGTGTGGATCCAATAGCTTCCATACCTTTCAAGTATCCTCCACAAAACTTTATTGATTCCTCCACAAACATAGCTTTCAAGAATGCATCCTTCCGTGCCTATTTTTGTTCTTAACATAACTCTTATATACTTTCATGTTCCTACAAAATTAACAAACAAAAAAATTAAGTAATGTCAAAATCTTTAAAAAAAACATTTGTTGTCTTGATAAAAGTAAAGTTTCACGTACCTCTTAAAGGGGTACATCCATCTATGCAATCGGCCCACAATATCGAAGCTCACGTACCAAATGTACATTCAAATGCAACATTATATCAAAGAATGAAGGGAGGAAATACTTTTCAAGAAAGTACAATGTCTCCACAATATCATTTTCTCAGCCTTATCAAGACTCTCTTACCGAAAACCGATTTTGCACAGATTTGCCTATAAACGTAACAAAGCTTGGGTAAAAGCGCCTTTCGTACAACAATTGGTAACACATGACGCAAAGCCACCGGGAGGAGTTGTTGCATTAGAACATGGCAATCGTAAAGCTTACACCATGGAACTTAAGCTCTTCCATATATATATGATTTTTTGGATTAGAGCCGTAACCGTTTGGCACCTTTTAACATGAAAAGAAATTATGACATAGGGTCTATTTCTCTTTCTTTGAAAGTATATGTAAAAGGTGTGGAAGGAATATTTTTTGTCCTTTAACTTCGGCCATAGTGATTTCCTCAAGCGCATTTTTTGCAAGTCATCACGTGATTTTTTCCCATCTTTGGATTCCCTTTTATATCCGTAAGGGTTCCAAAAATGCTTTCACACACATTCTTCTCCACATGCATTACATCTAAATTGTGGTGTATTAGGAGTTTCTCGCATTCCAACACATCAAGAATATCGAACAATATTTAATATGGAAAAAAAGATAAATATTCAATTCAACCAAGACATCTAATCACAATGAGGTCAACTAAGCAAGTTGTGTCCAATAATTAGGCATGGTTGATCATGGGTCTACATACCTCCGAATATGGTAGATTGAATAGAATTTATTGTTTCTTCCACACCACAGCATCGCTTTTTCACATGTTTTACATCGTTTCTTTTTCTTTTATTTGATTCAATCTTCCCCATATTGCTTCCCTTTCCCCTTTGTTTCCTTAAAAATATCCGACACTTTCACAATTGGAGGGGCATAACGATGCTCCTCCTTCCCATTAAACGGTGCCTTTTGTGAGCGAAACTTATGACGTTGAGGAAGAAATCTCCTATGTCCCATGTACACACATTTCCGGCTACAAATCGAGGTACTCGATTCGTGTTCCTCCCACATATGGGACATGCATTATAGCTCTTTGTTGTGCAACCACCATATTCCCCATAAGCAGAAAATCATGGATCACCCACATAAGAATTTCCTTCATGTTAAAAATGGGATGAAGTTCTACTATAAGCATCATATGTCCATACCCCTTGGTCCCATAATTCCTTTAGTTCATCTACCAAGGGTTCCAAATACACATCATTGTCATTTCGGTTGCTTAGGACTGTATTAACAATGTTAGCATACAAAAATTCCTTTTTGTGCACAACCATGGTGGAAGGTTGTATGTAACTAACACTACGTGCCAAACATTGTATATGCTGCTCAAGTCTCCAAAAGGATTAAATCCATCTACTCGCCATTGCAAGTCGTACATTGCGAGGTTCGCTAGAAAAACCAGGCCATTTGTCATCAATAGTTTTCCATGTTGGGCTATCAACAGATGGCGCATTTGACCATCATTGCTTGCATTCTCATGATGCCACCTCTCATTTTTTGTGACATATCCGTAGAGCTATAATGAAGAAAAAAATAATTTATATAAAGTAATATCATATAATAACACTATGACAAATGGTAAAGATAATACAAGAAGGGGAAAACTTGAATAAAAAATTATAGTGTTCAAGATCATACCTATACATTCTCTTTTTAGCCTTGGTGCTATGGGAAAATATCTTAACACTCGGTCAGGAACACCTTCCGCACCTTTGAGATTGAGCATCCACCTTCCATCGAGATTTTCCACATGTTGGGTATTGATTCATTTTCATATCTTCCTCGATATAAAATGAAATCATTTGGACATGCGTGTATCATATCATAGTTTAACCCCAATGATTTTATCGCCTTTTTGCGAAAGATATGCATCCGGAAATGTGTTATCTTTAGAAGCACCTTTTTTTGCAATTTTAACATTTGGTCAAAACTTGTATCAAACCATCCACTCTTCACTTTCATATCGTAGAATTCTACGTTGGCCGACGCTTTGTGAAGTCAACACAACCTGGGTACAATGGCCTCTTGGCATCTTCGATAAGCTTCTTATATTCATTAACTTCATTTAGTACATTTGTTGATTCCAACCCCTCTGTTAGTATGAATTCTTCGTCGAGGTGTACGAAAAAGAACCACTTTAGCTACACATAACTAATAGCCCTAACAACAATAGAGGCTGCCAAACATCTTCAGATCTGCGATTAGTAGTAAAAATGCTGCAACAAACAGATCTATAAATGAAAATACATTAAGCAAGAAAGCAAAGGTTTTGCTCCATGCATCCAACAGACAAGACAAGAACACGATTTTTTGAAAGAATTTTATTACAGGCACCGGGAGGAAAAAAGAAGGTGTATCCAGCCTCTCCTTAATGGGATGGGTTCTTTGTAGTCCTCACTTCTTCGTATCTAAGCTTCTCTCTTGTAGGTGTAGAAAACCCAATGCAGAAAATAGAGCTCAATGGGAGCAAATGGTGAAAATGGGACCAAGTGTATAGATCCGCAGTGATCTAGTAGGCAACAAAAGGTGAAGAATGATGGGGAAACCTTCCTATTTATAACAAAATATTGGGTCATTCTAGATCTTGGTGCATGATTAAAATAATGTTAACCAAATCTAGATCCAATTCTTATGGAATATTTTATTATTATTTGTTGGGTGGAAAGGGTGTTTGACTTGGGTCAACTCCTTGATTAGCGAAAAATAAATAAATAAATGATTTATTTATCTTTTTAAGGAAGTGGTTAAGACAATCAAATAAATAATGATTTACTTGATTAATAGTGGGTGATTTGGTCATATTTAACAAGGAATATTATCTAAATAAGATTTAAATAATTATTCCTAGAAAATAATAAGAGAACGGTGGTTTATCTCATTAATTTCTTTTGTTTTGGGTTAATGATGACTCGGGAATAATAATTAAATTATGGTTTAATTAATTATTCCATGAGGAAAATCAAACAAATATAGGTTTGTTTAATATTTCCTTTTGGGGTTTCCTAATTTAACATAGTGAAAGTTAGCTTACTTAGTAAACCGGTCTTACAGTGTACTTGGGTCCATCTAATGATAAAAGGTTAGATGACCAAAAATGGTGTAACAACATTGCCCCCAACAAGGCGAGTGTCGGAGCAAATCGTATGACCGAAGTACGGTTGTAAGAACACAATCACTAGACAACAAAAAGGGATGTCGTAGAGAGAAATGTGAGGTAGATAGTGTGTCAAGGACTGACTCCCCCGAGGAGACGAGACTCGTGTGCAACAAGTCTCTTTTTTATGAGAGGGTACCCAGGTCAAGGCGGCGGGGAGCATACCTATGCCCGCCGTGACAAAGTACAAAAGAATAGTGTGTCCAAGAACAAGGGACCGAACCATAAAGCATGTACCGGGCATAATCGGGGGAGCGTATAAAAATACAATGAGAAATCTCACATACATGCTTCGTGCTCGGGATAACACCAGGACTAGTACAATAATATTTGGAGTACATGAGATAAATACAACCCAAATGCCCCCCGTAAATGGGGAAGGGCTCACAAAATCCGACCGATACATGCAAATCGAAGTGGTGGCCGCAAGTGGCTAAGGCCAACATCATCAAAAACTGAGCCGCATCGAAGGTCAAGGATAGGTCATCCGGGCATGTGGGGGCCACCAGTGGCCACCCTCATGAGGGTTGAGACATCTCACACACACCGGAATCATCAAGAGCCGTCAGCCGGGATCACCTGACCGTCAAGCATACGAATCTCGATCATGCCGAAAGGAGCCGGAGAAACAATCAAGTCAAAGGGAAGCGAGAGATCCCCCCGCCGATCCAAGGCACCGAACAAGAGTGGAAGTCGAACCAAGGCACACCGCCCTCTAGACTCGCTTTCCGGAATGAATGTCAAGGGATGGGAGGAGGTCCGCCATAGGTGAGGCAATGAGAGATCCTCTAACTAAGGCACGAGAGAAAACAATAGAGCGACTTCGACAGATCGACACTAATGATGATAGTGGAAATGGGAAGGACCGAGTAGCTAATGGACGACTTCCCTTGTGAGAGCATAAAGAGCATGGACGACACGGCAAGGATCGACACAAGATCATGAGGGATAGGGGATGCTGAGACCTGGAGGTCATAATGTGCGACACAAGAGAGAGACCAAGCAATGAAGGATGGAGGGCTATAGTGAGGTGCGAAGGGACGTGGTATAGACTCCATGGATGCTCGAAACAAGGGCGACTCGATGGTGGTGCTACGCAAAGGGCCCCAAGGGGGGACCATGGAAGCATGAGTACAAGATGGGAACCATGACGAAAATCGACACGAACATGGACAAGTAAGGGAGCAATATGGTGCCCCAAGTACAAGTGTCGTAAGTGAGGAAATTCGACGAAGGAGCTGTGAAGTGACCCTTCTCCGGGACAAAAATGTGTCCATGTGAAGTATCAAATCACCAAAAACTAACAGAAACCCATTTGGGAGCTCAGTGAGAGCTTTTCCAACCGGTGCCGACGGTTTCCGTCGACCAGGCTACGGTGTGGTCGCAGTTAGCCGAAAGAAGAAACAAGTGGTTCTCTTTTAATAAGGCAGCTTTTCCCTCCAAAAGCATTCATTTGCTATTGTTGTTGTGGTAAATGTGAGAGGAGGAGAAGGCCCTGGAATCTTCACAAGCAATGTAGCGGACAAACCGACCGTTGGAATCGAGATCCGTCGCCTGGAGGTAGGAGGCCTAACCCTTCTCTTGCATTTTGATGGATTACTTTTTCGCTTAGGGCCCAAACTTCAGAATGTTCCTCCTTCATATCTCTACGGGTCGGTCGCACTTTTGTGGGCAAAAAGTGCCAATTTGTATGGTGCTTGAGGGCAAAAAGTGCGACCGGTCCGTAAAATGTGCGTAAAAACCGCGACCCGGGAGATGAGGGGGTTTTGGTGTCGTTTATGGCCGGAAGCCGGGTTTTGATGTTTGGTTATGGTTTGCCCGATCTCGAACGCCGACAAATATGAGATGTGTTTGTGCGTGCGGCGCAGTTACGGCCGAACGGGAGAGAGAGATCCGGGGACACTTCTCGGGACAGAGATCCGAAAGTGACTGGGGCGTCCGTCGTGTATTGGCCGCATTTGGGGTTCTTAAGTTTGTGGAGAACCCATTGATGAGAGCAGGGAACCGACATCGGCCCGGATTATCGCTTATTGGGATCCGCATTAGGAGATCTTTGTGGTGCAGGGGCACATGATCGAACCGACGGTCCACAGACGTGTACCTCTCGACCGGTCTCCCGCCACCGGGGATGGTGGGAACACACAACAAAGGTTGCCGCGGGGGCGACATCATGGAGTTCGTGAACGCCATGGTCGACCGGGTCTCCAAGTCAAGGGGACTCGAATACCGACGGGGATCTAGAGAGGCTAGAAACTCGTGGTGAAGGCCGGCACTGCGGCCGGCGAATCCCGGGCAGCTGTGCATTCCATCACATCATCAAAGGGGACAGATGTTAGTGAAAGTGGCATGGTGGGACCTACTATGGGTGGGCCCAATGTCGTTGGTGTCGCTAAAGGAGCGCTGTCGCTATGCAAAGCAAGTAGTGAACCATGACCGCGCATATGGGACCTTGTTGTGCGCTCGAGAAGATCCCGACCTTGAGGCCTCATGTATAGCTTCCGCATGGGGGTTCGAGAGAGCCTGTGATGCGCCGTTGGGGACTCGGCCACCGTGCGCAGGAGGAGGAGGGGCGGCCGGGCGCAGCATTTCGACCGCATTTTTTGCCCATTGGGACCGCATGCTCTTGTACATAGACGACTATCCCCATAGTGGGATGAGTTATTGTGGGAGATCCCACCGCCACTTCCGCCTCGGTCGAGTCCGGGGCCCGATGGTAAGTGAGCGTATTGCTATACTTGTATGGGCATGTTAAAGTATTTTGAAGAGTAGAGTAAGGTAATCGATTCATGTACTTTTTGGTATGCAGATATAGCATCTCCGTGAAACCGTTCTGGACATATGTGGACTCACTCCACAGCACCGGGAGCCACAGATCGAGAGCTGCCGCGTAATGAGGATGCACCGCCCCGTTGGAGGATATCCGATGTAGATGCGAACGGCTGTTGACCCAGTATCGCAGCGCGTGCGTGGACTTGGACGACCGCCTTATAGATCCGTGTGTTGGTGTACCCCGAGGTGGCGAGGTGCTCGCGTGCCGCATGGCGATAGCTTCGTCGTGCGATGCGCGATTCACAGTCGCGCGCAGCCATTGCCCGGATCCCGTACAGTGATTGTGGGTGGGGCATGTGGTGCCCCCTAGTACGTGCATGTAGGGCGGGCGGGTGCCCCCGTGATGTGGGCGTAGGCATGGTGCCCCCCTAGGATGTATGTAGGGGCGCATGGTGCCCCCAAAGGATGTATGTAAAGGTGTGGTGCCCCTAGTTTTTGTCTTGTGTAACATGTCATAAGCATTGCCATATGTATCGCAGTAGATGGACTTAACTACATGTTTTGCGACACATATAATGGATATGCATCGTTATGGTTTTTTATGAATGTTATTGTCTTGAATGAAAATGCATGTGATAAATGCCGCCCAGAACTTGGTTTGCAATACTATCTACATAGTGATTCTCGTTCTCGAGGTACATGGTTGAAAGTTATGGTTTCAAATGCACGTATCAAGAGTTTCACTCGTAAATAGCGTCTAAACAAGACAGGGTTATGCACACGATAAACACCATTCAGCTTGCATTACAAGAAGTAGGGGAATCCAAACGAACGTGCAGATGGAGTACGCGATGCAAGAGGGCATCGGCTAAGAGACCACGCAGACCGCATCGTATTCGGCCCGATTATTGGTGGCGGTGACCCCACGGCACTCGTTGGAGAGAACAAGGGCATGCAAGGGGGGTGAAAATGGCCCAACTCGCCGCGGCAAGATTCCGGGAGTAACGACTTGCACCATCGGCGTAACCGATAAAGGTGGACTCGAGGTCCTTGTGACATAATGGTGTCACAAGACAAAAATGAGTAAAAGATGGAGACGCGACGGCAGCGTGAGGGATGTAAAAACATCGAGCGCAACTCGCGGGAGGGAGTGCAAGGGGTGTAGGATGACGATGACTCTCATACAAGTCGAAGGGTTGTATTTGAGAGCTATCGGAAGTATGGCGCGACTCTGGGCCGGCGAGGTCTGTTGTGGTATGGGTGGAGGAAACCGGGGTATGGGTGGAAAAGAGGAGATCAAAGCAACTATTGTGGAGTGATGCAGTGGGGCCGGGCTCCGTGTGTTCCCGTGGAGAAGGATAGGTAAAGAATGGTCGCGGTAGGACTCTCCGTCATCCGAACACTTGGGGAGGGATGACAATGGGAGCGGAGGATCTCGTTGGTCGAAGCATACCGCGCGAGGATGGGAGAGTGCGTATTGATTCTCGTTCAACCCTCGTACTCTCGAATGACCTCTCTAAAGAGGCGCGATAATGCGTCAGGAGGACAATGGTGGGAGTAGTGGCCATGGGACACCGCACAATGCGCATGGTTTGTTGGTGCTGCGAGAGTCTTGGGGTTCTTGGCACGGACGAAGAGGAGGCTTCCGGGCCGTAGATTCGGGGAACGCGACTTTAACCATGGGTTGGATACGGCAACTCGGGACAAGCATGGGTGGCATGACCGCGACATCGCACAAGGCGTGCCGGTGGCCGGCGGTTGGGGAGGGGCTTCGGCCGGGGCCGTGGTGGTCTTATTTTGGTGCCCCCTTACGTTTCTATGCGTTTTTTCTCGTGAGTCGTCACGACGGGGTGAGGATCCCGGGAGGTGGCCGGGGGCACGTAGCAACGGAAGAAGCGAGGGGACCGGCTGGACCCGTGTCAAAGCCATGTAGGGTCGGGGGTGACCAGGAGGGGTGGCGGCCGGGGGATCAAGGTACTGCACCTCCACTGCCCAAGGTCGTTAGGAAGGGAGAGGGTGGCCATGACGGGGACAAGAATATACCTCGGGAGGGGAGCTAGGAAGGGGATCTGCCCGCAGGTAATGGCCGTGAGGGACGGCTCCAAGATGGTTAAGGCCAGGGGGGAACCGGCTTCGTGGGGTAAAGGGGTTCAGTGATACCACTCGTAGGAGGAAGGGGCCGTAAGGAGGAGGTCCTAAGTATGAGAAGTATGGCTAGGAGCGGGTTGCGGAGGGCGAAGGGCGTTGCGGACTAGCCGAAGCAAAGCCGTTTGAGGGTAGCTCCGAGACGATTGCATCATGCAAACATTTGACAAGCCGGGACCGGTGATAGGAGGAGGGGAAGACAAGGAAAGTCTCCAAGCAGAGGGAGTCCTTGTAAACGCCGGGGGAGACACCGGCTCTCTCTCGTGGAATCGACGGCTTGCTTGTTGGCTACAGAAGAGATGGTGGTCTCAGTGGGAGTGTCCGAGAGGGAGGCTCATGATATGTCAACCGGTCAATGGTGACTATCTTTCCATTATGGGGGAAAGACATCTTGCGAAAGACCGCGATGGGACAAAGCGTACATAGCATAGGTGTAGCTCCGCCCAAAAGAATGTTGTAGTCGAGTGGGGTGTCAATGACTTCGACGTCAACGCAAAAAGTCTTACCGGCGAGGGTGATAGGGCACTACGAAACAAGCCAATGGGCCGGGAGGCATGACCGTCCCACGCTCTAAGGGTGATCGGGAAGGGGCTGTACTGGGGATCCGAGTTGCTTCCAAACCGGCGGACATCACGCAGTGGATGCCCCCTCGTCAATTATACACCGGAAACGATGGCGTTCCGTATCTTGACCGGGATTTGGAAGGCGACGAAGGAGGGAGGGGAGGGTGATCCGATTGAGTGGCGTCGAAACAATCATTTGGTCGTCGCCAGATCTACACGCCCACGGCCGTATAGTAGAGCCTTTTGGGGAAGGGTACCTAACGGGAGGAGTCTCCAGCAGGGAAATGGTCAGCAGTGATTGCGCCAAATCATCTACTATGCTATACGACCGAGCGGCTCGGGCCGGAAGCAAGATTTCTGCCGCAATGGTCCCTTTGGAATCTTTGGATGAACCTCAACTTTGGGTTGAGGGATGTGTAAGGGGCCACTGGATGTCGAAAGAGGCTCGTAGAACTCCGAAGAGGAGGCTCGGCGTGTACGGAGCAAAGAGGCTTTGGGGCATCGGCGAGACCGAGTTTGAAGGTGAAGATCGACGGAGGGGTTGGGATCGACCATCATAAGGATCCGGTAATCGCAGGAACCGCAAAAGGGAAGGGGGGGCGCCCACCGGTTGTCGTGTTGGGTGGCCACGAATCCTTGTTGAGGGAAAGGATCTGTGAACACAAACTCGGCCGGGTAGTGGCCACATTAGGTGGAGCACAGAGGGGAGGCGTGTCATTCCGCGCAATGTGGCTTGGAGACTCCCACACCGCCGCATCCGGGGTAAGAGGGGACAATCGTGGGTGTACGCATTCATAAAACACCGCCGCAACACGAACAAAGGCTTGTTGGTGCGAAGCGGCCCGTCCGCTGGGCCCGACCGCTTCGTTATTGCCGCGCGGCTAGGGTCCACACCGAATTGGGTCCCCGGGTACTGTGCGTATTGGTTTTGGTTGCCTCTCCGCCTTTCGAGAAGAAGGGGGATTAGTCGCGCCCTCGCCGGCAAATACTTGCCCCGGGAGGGGCCGTAGGCGCGGCGGCTGCTAAGGAGGCAAGGGAGGATAGGCGCATATGCCGGAGGAGCCGGCGCACTGTGCCGCGATAAGGGTAATGGGTAGGGTGGGCAACATTAGGGTAAGCAGGAGGTTGGGCAAAAGGAGGAGGCATGTGCCGTATCCTCGGATAAGCATGTTACCTAGGGGAAAAAGTGCCGAGGGAGCTAGCCCCTCCTCGAGGGAGACCATAGCCCATAGAAGTGTTGGGCGTATGGATGAGAAAGGGCTCCAACGATACCGTCGGCGGAATGAGATGCTCCCGGGCGTTAGCGCCACCTCGGGCCTCGGGGATGTCGTGGAAGAACGTATAAACATAACCGTACCGAGCGTAGATCAAGTCATATTTCAAAGCTATTTGGAGGGCGTCTTTCCGCCTTTGAGAAAAATGAGGCGACATCTTGCCGATGGGAGTGAAGGGTGCGCAGAACCACTCCATGTAAACCCGATCTTCGAAGGGAGGGGCTCGACATAAGCTCCGCTTCCTTCGTCGCCATTCCCGAACATGGGCGGAAAGGCGTGTTGAAGAGGCTTGCTTAAAGGAAGTCAAGAGCTTCGTGCGCATCGCATCGGGAGGGGGGAGCCGGAAGTACGACAAAAAGGCTTGGGCAAGAGTCTCAAAGGTGTAGAGTGGGTAGAGGTGGCTTGTTCGACATACCATTTAGAAGCTTCGCCGTAAGCGTGCGTTGGAACAAACGAAGACGGATGGAGTCATCGGTGGTAATGGAATTGGAGGAACACCACATGTGGAAAGACTGGACATGGTTGGTTGGATCTTTCTCCATTAAGGCCCTCAAACTTAGGGATGTCCGAGGGGAGCGTGCTGGCATAGCGGGCCGCTAGGCATTGTGGTGGATGGGGTCATTGATCAACCGATGGAAATCGGGGAGGCCGAGGCCCGCAATGTACGGCGGCCACGGGTGGCCGGGGAAGTTCCCCGTGGCGGTTCCGCTTAGTAGTAGGGCCGCATTGGGGCCGGGAGAACCCTAGCGTTAGGCCCCGGACCGTACATGGTGAAGGGGCAGGAGAACCGGGAGGAGAAGGAGGACCCGATGAATCGTGAGGAGTCGGAGTGCGGACTCGGCGTGGACCGGCTCGACAACGCGGTGCGGAGCAGGTCGATCAAATCCGTAAAATTGAGGGTGAAGGCCAAGAAGTCTCCGGAAAGGCGCCTTGGGGGCGCAATGATGACAGGAAGAAGGAAACCGACAAAGGCAAAAGGGGACAATCAATTACTACTACGTTAAAAGGTGTTAGTTGACAATTTATTTAGAGTCTTTTTCCCGGCGTGTTAACCAGGCGCTTCTTCACTTAGGGTCGCGTGTGTGGCGTGCGTTAATTTTAATTTCAAACCCTTTTCGTTTTGAGAGCAAGAAAAAGTGTGCCGTGTAACCTAAAAGAAATCCGCATAGAACAATATAGATTGCCGAAACGTACGTAACATTTAACAGCCTAAGAATGCATCAATCTAACCCAAAGAGGCGGGCCTTCTCAAAACTACTCTAAAAGAGGGCAAACATCAAGTCAAAACACACATAAAAAGAGCTCAATGAGATCTAGGGTCAAAAGGGATAGGGATCCGGAGAATAAGGCCGGCAGAAAGGGGTGGAGATCAGCGAGCCAAGAGACCGCAGGCAAGGTGGCTGGAAAAGGAAGGAAATCAAATAAAAATCGGAGGGGGTGAGGCGAGGCCGTCAAAGGAGGTCCAAACAAAACGACAAGGGGTGATTTGAAAGGAAAAGAGGCTGATTTCAATGGATCCGAAAGGGAGGTAACAGACCGGAAAAGAGGGGGCCGAAGCTCAAACCGACGGTCAAAACATCTAAAACTCTTCCACAAAGAGTGGAGGGTACTAAAGCCCTCGTGGGCCGGGTTCCCACTTAGATGAGTAAACAGATCAGATCTTGGTCAAGGCGGGCCGAGACAGTAGGCCGGGAAGACCGACAGTGTCGGCAGCGAACCTTAAAAATTGCGTGTACGTCGAAAAAGGTGTCGCGCTTCGACCTGATCCGAGTGTGCCGCGTAAAACAAGCCGAGGCGTGCTCCGGAGGTCCAGTGCTCTGTGTTTAGGCCAAAAGTGCGACCCCCCGTTCCGTTGTCTCGGCGGCGTATTTTCAGAAAAGTTGTCGCCCCCGCCGCGCTCGGTGTCACTTACCCGCGCAATAGGGCCGTAAACACACTCGAAGTTAGAAATTTTAAGTTTTTAGGGTTTTATGTGAGAAAAAATGACATAAAAAGAGGAAAAACCAGCTTGAAAAGAAGCTCCTAGGGCCCTAAGTAGCCGGATATGTGAATATGAAAAACGGCGCCGTCGTAATTTAAAACCCGTGTGGAGTCGCCATTTGTTAGTATGAATTCTTCGTCGAGGTACGAAAAGAACCACTTTAGCTACGCATAACTAATAGCCCTAACAACAATAGAGGTCGTCAAACATCTTCAGATCTCGCGATTAGTAGTAAAAATGCCGCAACAAACATCTATAAATGGAAATATTACTACAAAGAAAGTAAAGGTTTTGCTCCATGCATCCAATGACAAGACAAGAACACGATTTTTTGAAAGAATTTTATATTACAGGCACCCGGGAGGAAAACAAGAAGGTGTATCCAAATTTCTCAATGGGTTTTGTAGTCCTCACTTCTTCGTATCTAAGCTTTCTCTTTGTAGGTGTAGAAAACCCAATGCAGAAAATAGAGCCAATGGGAGCAAATGGTGAAAAATGGGACCAAGTGTATAGATCCGCAGTGATCTAGTAGGCAACAAAAGGTGAAGAATGATGGGGAAAACCTCCTATTTAATAAAATATTGGGTCATTCTAGATCTTGGTGCATGATTAAAATAATGTTAACCAAATCTAGATCCACCTTTATGGAATATTTTATTATTATTTGTTGGAGGGAAAGGGTGTTTGACTTGGGTCAACTCCCTTGATTAGCGAAAAATAAATAAATAAATGATTTATTTATCTTTTTAAGGAAGTGGTTGGAAGATAATCAAATAAATAATGATTTACTTCGATTAATAGTGGGTGATTTGGTCATATTTAATAAGGAATATTATCTAAATAAGATTTAAATAATTATTCCTAGAAAATAATAAGATAACTATGGGTTTATCTCATTAATTTCTTTGTTTTTAAGTTAACATGACCGGGAATAATAATTAAATTATGGTTTAATTAATTATTCCATGAGGAAAATCAAACAAATATAGGTTTTGCTTAATATTTTTGGGGTTTCCTAATTTAACATAGTGAAAGCAGTTTTACTTAGGGTAAAACTGGTCTTACATGGTGTACTTGGGTCCATCTAATGATAAAAGGTTAGATGACCAAAAAATGGTGTAACACCCTCATTATCACAATTCTCATTGATGTTTTGATTAAGACATCGATTGGCATCATTCACTATTTCAAGCATTTGATCACTGACAATGGTTGCATCATCATCATCATCATCAATTAGAGGCTCACTATCGTTCCTAAACAATGTTTCATGCTCATCACCTTGATTATCATAATCACGTTCCACAACATGTTCATAACCCTATTAATAAGAAAATCAAAATTTATGTTAATAATTTTATGGTTTTTATGAAAATTAGAATCAATAGCATTTGGTAAACCTAGTCAAATAGGACCCTTGACTAATATGAAATGGCTTACCAAACTTGGAGATGAATATGCTCGAGAACTTCATGTGGCTCATTTTCGAATGTTGCCCGTCCTTGCCAATAACAGATGGAATCTAAAGGAGACAAAGAAAAAAATTGAAGTTTGCACATATAAAAATAAGTGATATCTTTATTGTAAAACATATAAGAGTAAAACTAGATCAATTCAAAAAATTCAAGATACCCGAATGGGAATGCTCTCTCCATGGAAATACCAAATGTTATATCGTTCTGATTATACCATCACAAATCAAGTGCTCTCGTACTTTATCAAATGTTTGTACTTTCACTATGCCACATTTATTACATGGACATTTTGTGGACATCTTATTCTTGATCGCTCCTCGGAAAACTTTAAGAATTTCAACCCCATCTCTATATTCTTTTAGTGTTCTACACATAACCAATTTACAAGTCATATAAATTTAATTGAGAAAAAGTTACCACCTATACATTTTTCACATATCACGATGAATAATCAAATATACAACCACACCTATTTTTCAATTTCATCCAATTTCTTTTGTCCACTTGATAATATGTTCCAAGGTCCTTTGAAATTGCGTCCGCAAAGAGCTATATAAGTTAGTTGATACTAAAGATAGATAAAAAGTGAACTGGAAGATAGATTAGTTAACTAATTGTCAAGAAATTCGCTATAAGTGAAAAAATAATTTCGTCTCTATACATTTGACCGAGTAATTTGATAATTGACTTGATGAAAGATTAAAGAAGAATATACATAAACAAGATCAAGAAATTAGCATGAAGAGAATTTTATTAGACTAAATTTCACAAGATTCTCAACATGGCATCGCAGCCAAGGTATGTACCAAAGAAGGGCATATTATGGCACTTAAGGATTAGACTGCTACCAACAACAACTCAAATATCTTTCGGATAGAGAAAAGTGATGGGCTCGATCTCTATTACAATCATCAAAGAAGAAGGACCCTTGCGGAAGGAACAATGAAGTATAAATGTAATATTCCCAATTAGCAATGGCTAATTGGAATATTCTATTTTGGTCAATTTTTCCTTATGTGTAGTTAGATTATAAATAAAAGTGAGTAGAGGGGACATAACTCACTCAAAATAAAAAGTGCGTCCCTAGTAGACACACGTTGTAACTTAAGTGAGCCAAGGGGGCCAAGAGACCACGTAGAGAGGGGGCCCACGTAGACCACATGGAGGGACCTGTGTGCCAAGATGGAGCACGTGGAAAAGGGAGGTGTCACGTTGGAGGAGGTGAGCCTTAGGTTTTGAGAGAGGCCAACGCTATAGAGGGAGAGCCTCCTCATTTTGGTCATTCGATGTTTATGATATTGAGCTAGTCGCTTCGACTTCTTGAGCATACTCGGTTGTTTAGCTAGTCCGCAAAGATCGTTTAGTGAACCGAGTGTCTCCGTTCGAAGATCTCATCCTCAAACACGGGGACTTTGAGTGCCTCGGGGCTTGGGTGAGGTTTTCCCATTATTATTTTGGCAGTGAGGGTTGGAGCTTGATTTTTCAAAGGAGCATGGCATCCACGATCACAAGTACCCCGAGAGGGGGGACGTAGTCCATTTTCGGGGAGCCCGGATTGGGTTTTCTCGGAGGTTTTGAGCTCGAGATTGAGCAAGGGGCTAGCCCTTTCCGTGGGAGGATTTCTCTGCGTAAAGCTGGCCGTGTTTTGGTGGTTTCCATTCAAATTTCGGGCCACAGAGCCTCGGAGGATAGCGTAGATCCTCAAGGGGGTGATTTTCGAGGGTCGGTCATTCCGTAAATGCTCGGGTTTTTCGGTTTGGTGAGTAGAGGTTGATTCCGTAGTTTCCACTATTCGAGTAAGGGAGAAGCTCCCGTATACTCATCTTGTTCCACAGAGCAACACAAGGCGGGGGCTTTTCAGGGGCAAAATAGACGCGTACTTCCAGAGAGTTGTTAATTCATCAACATTCTGAGATTATTTCTTCGCTTGCTCTCGAGAAAGTCTAGGTGCCATCACTTCCGATCACCTATTGTACTCACTTATATTTTCAAGATAATAAAATGGCTCAAACATTCTCTACTTCTTGGAGACATGTTTGTGTTCTATATATATATGCTATTGTATAAGCCACTTTCGCGCGCTATTTTTCTCTTGAGCTTTCCACACTATACCACTTGGTGTGTTTTCCCCATACTCTTGTATCGCAGTCCGGAAAGGGCCGAGGCCTCCGTATCCACCTCTTTTCGCAGGTGAAATATCCGGTAAATTCCCTCCCGGGCCCATCTCCGGTTGGAATTTTCTTGTGTTTTAGAGATATCTCTGAAATGGGATATTACAAGGGTATCGCAGCATAGATCTAGCTCACCGTGGAGCTATTTGTCTATGACATCAAAGGTAAAACCCTACATCTCGCTACGAGGTAGGAACTAAAAATATATTGAGTATAGGTTGGAGAACACCTACGTAGAGAGGGTGAATGTGCTAGGGTGGTGGACGAACAAAAAAAGCTAATGGTAGATGATAGTGAGGTGCCATTTGGGGAGGCACTCCCACCGCGTGCAGATCCGGCGAGACAGACGGAGGTGATGGGTCGAGATTCACCGTTGTGGAGGCTAGATGCCGAAACCCCGAAGGGGTTTCCATGTTGGCGAGGGGTCAGCACATCCCATCATTTGGACGGAAAGGGATGCCACTCCACACTGTGCATCACATGCACCCACACGGCCCACTATGCCCACCTTCTTCGGTGCGTACGTGGGCAGTGGAGTACAAGATGAGCTAGAGCCTCGGTCACATGGGTGACTATTTTGCCGAGTACCAAGCATATGGGCAGGAGTTCGTGGATGCCCTTTCATTTAGACATTTTGTTCAGCTCAGCCGGATAGACAGACCGCGGTGATCACTGCTGCAGAGCACCGCACACGAAGCAAGATGGGGACACACAACATACAATGAGCCGATTCCATTTGCCAACGTTTGATGGCTCATCAAATTGGGCTTCCGACAAAGTCTTGGGTATAAGCCGGATATATATTTCCCGGCCTAACCGTATTTGCGTAGCCTGAGGCCATCAAGGTGGCCGTGTTGCATTTGGATGGTGAGGCCCAAGACTCGGTGGTTCCATGGGGTGGTGACACTGGCATTTCGACAAGCACCACATATGTCGAGTTCACCCGAGACTCATAGAGATTTGACCGGAGGGATCCCAGGTATACTTGTTGAGCTGGATTTATGGGTTCAACAACGGGATCCCGTAGATGTATATTGCAGATTTCCGAGGGTTTCGGATGGTGCGCATCTATCCGCAAAGATGATGATTCATGTTTGTTGAGGGGTTAGCAAGAGCCACTTTGGGGTCTAGCCGCATCCACTAGACCCACACTCCGTGATGCTACTGCGGACCCGGGATTTGCAGGATGCCTTACCCAGGACTAGGACACCTTACCCCCAGAGACAAGCTTTCCAACCAAAGGGGAAAGGATGTGAGGATTCCGCCTCCAAATGGGAATCGGTGGTAGGTGCCGCCTAGATGATGATGCCAGGAGGGAGCGAAGAAGAAGAGGTTGTGCTTACCCGTCGTATCGTGGGCACTGGGGGACAAGGAGCAAGCAGGCAAAGCACATTTAATCGGCATCTTCTCCGAGAGCAACTTGGGAAGAGGATGAGTATGAGGATGGAGAGGCAAGAGACAACAGACAACAAGTAAGACCATTTTCCACCTCCACCTTCGTATTAAAAGGAGGTGCATCTTTTGCACCCACAGGGGGAACCCTTGCATCATTGCGAGGAGTACCCAAGTATTTGACATTGCGTGTCCGAGGGACAAGACGGGGGCAACGAGTTTCGGTTTTTGCAGACAAGTGGGGCAACCCACAACTTCATCGATGGCCGCATGGTTGAGTGAGAGGCATACCAACAGAAAAGCTTCGATGGATTCTCGTGTTCAATGGCTAATTACTTTGGGGAAGGTCACCGCGTATCGGGAGGCCTTGGAGATGGAGTGGGATGATAAGAAGACCGGGAAGCATCGCAGATACGTGGGATGCACACTTACCCACCCCGTACTATTTCACCACCTGATGAGCGATTTCTCCGAAGGGAGACATAGTGGGCGCTGAGTTGCGTACGTAGACAGTAGGACTACCGAGCAGACAGCTTCATCCGTATATACGGGCCATCCTCGGCGATATGGATACGGTGCTTGGGGAGATACCGCCGGACAAATGCACTCGCATCGCAGGTTTGAGCACACTATTGAGCTAAAGTAGGCATCCAGCCGTTATTACCACACCCTATAGGCACTCCAAGCCTATCTAGATGAGATTGAGCGAGCCATCTAGAAGTTGTTGGCCCCTGGATATATTCGCCTAGCACTAGTCCTTTTGCTTTCTTCAAAGGTGTTGGTGAAGAAGAAGGACAACACATTGAGAATGTGCATTGATTACAGGTGGCCTCGAATAAGAAGACCATGAAGAACATGTACCCCATATTGTAGATAGATGAGCCGATGGATGAGTTGAGAGGAGCACAGCTCTTCTCAAAGACTAGACTTGAGATCCGGTACCACCAAATTCGCGTGAGAGAACAGACATTCCCAAGACCGCTTCTCTGTGTGCTATTATGGCCACTTTGAGTTCTTGGTTATGCCTTTCGGGCTAACCAATGCCCCAACTACTTTCCGCCTATGCATGAACCATATCTTCCGTAGTCATCTGAGGAAGTTTATGTTGGTCTTTTTCAATGATATATCGATATATAAAGCAGACTTGGAGGAGCATCTCTCCAAAGATATAGAGGCAAGATGCCGCATATCTTGGAGGAGCAATGAAATATGCTAAGCTCTCCAAGTGTGAGTTTGGGTTGACGGAGATGTTGTATTTGGGTCACATCATAGGAGTGGACAATGTGAGGGTCCACAAGGAAAATATCGTGCTTACCGAGATTGGCCTGAGCCGAGAAATGTGACTTAACTCGAGGATTTGTTGGTATCCGCACTTATTACAAGAAGTTCATCAAGAGTTTCTTCGTTCGTCGCGCCCCGCGCATTTGACAAAGAAGGGGGCATTTAGTCGACCGCATACAACACACGGCCTTTAACAAAGCCCGAAGGAGGTTATGAGCAGCTACCCAAAGGCTTGCGTTGCCAAATTTGCCACCTTTGTTTTGGAGTGTGATGCATCCGGGAGAGGGATCGGCGCGCTTGATGGTGGAGGCCACCCTATAGCCTATGAGAGCCGGAAGCTCCTTCCTCATGAGCGGTTGTATCCTATATACGACATGAGATGCTGGCCATTATGCATGCATTGGCCAAATTCCCAAGGAAGACGCTAGTGGGTAACAAAGTCTGTGGTGAGGACCGATCACAACAAAATTGTGTTCTTTTTGGAGCGTGTACCACTGACAGAGAGGTTGCAAGGATCAGTTAAGATCTAGGCTTATGAATTTGACATTGAGTATGTCATAAAGAACAACGTGGTAGCCGATGCACTTTCACGCAGCACTGCCCACGTTGTTCGATGAGTTTGGATACATATTGGAGGTTGGGCTCGACCCTTGGTGGAGTGCTCCAAGGAAAGCAAGATGGCATAACAAAGGGGACCGCATAAGGAGAAGTCCGATGAATCACTTTTTGATAGCTAACATGACTCCGGTGGATGAAAGTGATGGATGATTTGTGCCCTATAAAGCTAAAAGGTTGGAGATTCCTCAATATCGAAATCCATGACATCGAGGACAGTGGATTCTTCAGTGAGCAACTAGGTGTCTCACCATTGTTGTTGGAGGTCCCTAATTAAGAGGGACTTTGAATTTATTCCACTTTGATTTTTCTTTCTCTTGATAGCAATGGAGTTGCGTTTGGTGTCGCGTATTTATGGAGTGTTCTTTGTTTGGGTTGTTCTCGGGGTTATGTGTGACATGCTTGGCCGAATGACCTATTGGAGACTTTACGGTAGAAGCATCCGTTGATCGCCGTAACGCCACCATTCATTATCTCTCGTTTTGGCTTGTCTTCCATCGATCTATTAATGTGTTCTATCTCCTTCTTCGCATTGTGTGCCCTAATCTGGAATGGCATAGAATATGTTCGTAAATTAACATGGTATTAGAGCTTTATGGGGAAAAACAATGCCCAATTTGTGTTGAATTGCAAATATCCTATCTATTGATCCATTGTGCAACATAATCACAAGTGAATATTCGTGGAGGAGAGACTAATTCCTTCCGTCTTAGCCGCAACAAATGAATTTCAAGAACAGGGAGGCATAGATGATTGTTTTAGGGTCAATTTAGGAGGGCCGATGGGACTTTTCGTAGGGTCGAGGTAGGAAAGACGTCTCTATGGACTATTTGATGGGTGGTTTGTTCATAAACAAGAGGTGTCGGCGTCCGTGAGGTTTCACCGAAGCCCGCTGCTGCAGATTAAGGAGGTTCAAGGACCTGCCATGATCAGGAAAATGTACCGTACCTGCTGCCTAAGTGTCATGACCTTCAAGGAAGAGAGGATGTTTCAAGGAGAATTTATGGGCAAAAATTAAAGGGGTGTTAGGGACTATGGTTCTGCCCAAACCTACCCGTATTTGGTAAAAAGGGAGCAGACCCTAAAAAGGGAGTCAAGTATGCATTTTGGGTGCATCTTGATGTATGTTGGATCGTAGTTTAGGGTCATATTTGCATCGCTATCTAGCATGTGGAAGCCAAGGAAGAAGACCGCCTTGCTGGCCAGAGGACAAAATACTAGATTCAAGCAATGTCCGGGCATATTTTAAGGGTTTAAATATTGTTTGGGTCCTAAAGGACAACAAAAGGAAGTCGCTTTCTCCGAGCGTACTTGGGCATGATTTGAAGTTGTGGTGCTAGGCCACAGGCATAGCACATAGGTCGGTCAAATTAGGAGGGTTTTCAAAGAGTGGATAGCAACCTAAGGAGGCATTATACTGAAGGAACCCCTCCTAGGTAAACCGCAACCGTAGAAGGTATTTGTTTGCCGACCTTGATGAAAGTAGGGTCACAGACATGCCCCATCTAACAAAGGCAAACTATATTACAAAGTAGTGTCTTGTGGAGGTGTTGGGTCCATGATTTATGGGGCAGTTGTTTGGATCATGTGCTTGTCATCTTTATGATGCGAAGGTGACAACGGATTTGGACCTCGTTGTCATAAAGGACTTTGTACAAATGTATGTGACACACTTGGCAATTCATGATTAGATCATTAGTAAGTATTCGGGCGAGGGCGCAAGACCGGAGATATCTGAAATTGGTACGCCGATAGAATGGAAGCGTATGCTACTATATTAGGGAGTCGTTGGCGCAAAGGATGTATCTACGTTTTGACAAGTATGTATCACACTTACTATGGATTGCACGCTCTTTCCGTTGCAAAGAAGATATTATTCCGGCATGCAGAACAAATCAGAGATTGCACAAATTGTATGTTCATAACGCTCAAAACCAGAAATTTAACTTTGTCACAAGCTTCAATTGTTCAAGAACTATCTAGCAAGTTTGTCTAGTCACAAGGCAACATATCGATGTCATAGAAGGCCTAATGGCTCCGGGAGTTCGTGGTACTCGTAACTGAATGATGCCCTAATTCCTACAACAGAACTAAGAGACAATCAAAATAGGGAGAAATTCTAGGGTGAAGGCAAGCCACATTATTGATAGAAATGATTGTTAGCAGCAAGCCGAGAGGGTCGACATGGATTGTCGCTAAGCCCTAACTAGATTGTAGAATACAACAAGGTACCAACACATGAGAAGGTATGTTTTTGTGTTAAATTGTTGGTCCTAGTTTGGACAAGCTTGGAACATTTTAGTATTGTACCTACGGAAGCGAAGAAGGAGGGCGAAATGTGTTGTTTAGAAGACCCAACTGCAATGATTGATGATAGGATCAAATTCATGCAACCCGTGGGAGCCATGTGTTGGGGTTCTCTTGGGGTGTTAAGAAACCCCAACTAGGACCATATCTCGCAATGAAGTAATGGGTGTCCTAGGACAGATCAAGAGAGAAGTCTCGTGGTAGCCACGAGGAGGATTTCTAAGTGTGAGGATGCCCTAGCTAGAGGTAGATGCTACAACAAGTATTGGTCACTCATGGTCCTGGGCTGGAGGGCAACGTGAGAGTGGGCCAAGTGTGAACGTGGATTGTGCATTTATGGTATGTTGGAGGACAAGCAGTGATAGTACCCATGTTGGGGTTCCTGTGCACCAACTTCATGGACCCTGGTTGCAAGGGTCCATCAACTAGGGAGCGCTTTGTCACTTGTGTAGCCCTAGACTTGTGTGTGGAGAACTTCTACATCGATGATGGGCATTCCTCCTAGCCTATGTTCATTGTGGGATATAGACATCTTGTAGCGATAGGTGGTAGCCCTTCATGCCCTATGTTGGCCTCTACCTGCAGCATGTGAAGACCGTAGTGGTTTGAAGTCCCTAAGTAACCGAGGAGCAATAATGAGAAGATTGAGAATTTTTCACAAACGAAGTTGTGAACAATTCAACATGAGTTCTATGTGTTGTGCCTTTGATGGACCAAGGCACAACTAGTGAGAAGATTGCAGCGGCTTTGGTGGCTAGATGGACTTGGAGCATTGATAGAGTCAAGAGACGCGCGCACGGAGCCGAAGGACCGAGCCGGTGGTTGTGGCATGACCGAGAAGATCCGAGAGAGAATGCGACACGACATGGTCGCAGTATCTTGTTGAGGGCAGATTGGTTGTCGATGGACCGACACCAAACCCGCTTATCTTGTATCAATGGGTGTATGAAGGCCATTATCCTTGGTATGGGAGCCCTAGACTCGTTGTATCATATGTTGATTAATATAACAAAGTTGGGTTAAAAATTGTAAGAAGTTTTCTATATATTTTGTGCATTGGTAGATTTAACGTTTTTTATATTTTGTTGTGCAAGATAGTATCATTGTGATTATTGGTTTGGCAAACTTGAAAGATTTTAAGACACTATCCTAGACCCAAGATCGTGGAAAAGCAACATGGTATCGCAGAGTATTTGAGCTACTTTAAGGGATAGTGAATCGTAGCAAGGCGAAGCAACTCATAGGGACTTGTGGGTGTCTAGATCAAGGAGCAAAAGGTTCAGCTAAAGAAGAGTCTAGGTTGGCTTGATGTTAATAAGCCATGTGACAACTTGTCAAGCCAATGTGGACACCCAAATGAAGCCTTTATATTGCGTATAAATATAAGGTGAGGTAGGCTAAGATAACATCCAAGCAAAAATATTTAGGATTAAAACACCTTTTGATGTAAGCCACAACTCTTCTGAAGAAGAGAAGACCTAAGCCTAAAATGACTCGTTTTGGAGGTCGCATTAGAACAGTAGCCGAGGAGAAATGCGTAAATACGTTGATAGTAGGGTTGTTTTGGTACCAAAAGGGGTGGCATATTTATTTTTTAAGAGAGTCGCAGTAATTATATTTATTATAGAGATAACGCATGTTCGTATGAGGCTTTGTTGGAGGGGCCGTAAGGACTAATTCCTACAACAAAAGTAAGGGACAATCGCCGTATGAGAGCAGCTCTAAGGAGTGCTCGGTCTTGCTAACCACAAAAAATATGATTGATTTATAAAATCTTGTCAACCCTACCGCCGCCTTCTACATAATTCGGTATATACAAGTTTAAATATATTGAATTTTAACAATAAAAGTCATAGATACTCAGAAAATACCTTTAGAACTTATCAACACACACTCTCCCTCTTGAGTTGTCGAAGGTTGCAATTTTATCTCCATATGCTGGCAACGGACCACATGTTTTCGTTCCAAATTGGCAAGAGAAAACCCCAAAATCAAGAGAATAATATCTCAATTAAAGCCGGAAAAGAGTTAAACCAGATCCGATATAATAAAATCGCGTTAAGAATATAGTCGAATCCGTAGTGTCGAAGAATAGAAGGGTATGGCACTCGCGCCTAACTCCGTCCCGAACCCGGCCAAGTGAAAATAGTCGCCCGAAATTATAGTTTCGTAAGTCGCCGAAATTAAATTTTAAGAAGCCGCCCGAAATTAAAGTTTAAGAAGCCGCCCAAAATTAAATTTTAAGAGGTACCAAAATCTTATAAAGCAATTGCAATAGTCGTTTTGATTTTCATAAAGTTTTAATTTTATTTCAGCAAAAGGAGGTCATCTAGTATTTTTAATTGAGCAAAAGAGGTCATTTCTCACATCTAGGAATAAATTTTAAGAGGTCCATTTACTAGAGTTTAGACTAGCGGCCAAGTTAGGATTTTTAATAGATAGTAAAAATTATGTAAAGCAATTGCTATGTTGGTTTTGGTTTTTATTAAGTTTTATTTTTTTTATTTGAGTAAAAGGAGGTCATCTAGTATTTTTGTGGTCATCTAGTATTTTTGGTTTTCATTAAGTTTTATTTTTTATTTCAAGAAATGTTAATTTCAATTCAAATAGAAGCTAATATTTAATATTTAATGAGGCGAAGACTCATAAAGTAATAATGTTAGTTTAATTAGAGCATTAATAAAACTATATTAGGGAATATAGTTTTTACACTAGGAGCTCGTGCATGCTACTTGATCTAGACTCGGTGTTTGAAATTCTGACTTTGCCCTCCGCCACCATGCCCCCGCAGTTCGATCTCGATAGGGAACCACCCCCCCGCCGCTCCTCAAAATGATGCGCACTCTCCTCATGACGAATCAGCCGCTTTGTCTCTTTGGTTTCCTCAATGGGACCTCCACGATCACGCCCAACTATGACAAAATTCTAGGAAAAAAACTAGATGGAATACCATAAACCACTCGCCTCCAACACTCCCACACAGAAAAGCCCTCTAATGGGAGCTTTCTCCTTTTCATTTACAACTCCTTATGTGAGAGAACACTACAAGCTCCATCTCAACATGATGAAGTGTAGATATTGTGAGTAATTCAAAAAACAAGGCTTCGTGAATTATTCAATTGTCTACATTTGGTATACATGATAATAATGGCATTACCCACAAACACATATCCTCGTAACTTAGCATTTAGTTCTCTAAGAAACAATTAATGTTTCTAATATGCTCGCTAGAGATGAAGGATTCTCCCGGAGGTCAATTTGTTGGTTTGGGGTGTTGTACTTTTAGTAGTTAAGGGGTTAGTAGTTAAGGTGTTTAGGGGTGAAGGGTTAGGGGTTAATGGTCACGTGTTAAGAGGCTAAGGATTTATGGCTTAGGAGGTTCATGGATTAATATAGGTTAGGGTTAATGTCATAAGATTTAATGAATGAAGGGGTATATGGGTTATGCTTTATGAGTGCAGGGTTAAGGGAATATGGATTGGGGGTTAAGGGGGTAGGGAATTTAGTGGTTATGGGTTATGGGCTTATGTTTTGTGATAATTGGACTCCTAATCCCCCTTATCACCATTATTTTGGGTTCCCTTATCAATTTCTCTCGTTGTCTTCCCTCTAGGTCCCCTAGGCCTTATGAAATTAGGTCCTAAGCCCCCTTCTCATTCTCTCTAATGCTAGGATTATAGATCTTAGTAAACTATGCTTGCACCCCCGACTTCTACACATACATGCTACCCTTGTGTCCCCTTGGCCTCGTTCAAGACACCATAAGATACCCCCCCATAAACTTTTTTGTTATGTCATTCCACTTTTCCTAATGTTATGACCCCCGAAATTTGGTCTCAATGCCCCTACAAGTACACCCTTGGGCCCCCTTGGCTAAGGGCGTAAACGTATTAGGGGTTATGGGTTGTGATAAGGGAGCCCCTAATCCACTTATCACAACTGTAAATAGGCTTATGAACACCATATATATCTATTGTAGGTGTTGTGCTGAAAGAAATAATGAATACAAAATTTGTGGTCAATAGAACAGGGAAAAAGTATGCTAGAAACATAGTAGAAAATTTTGGAAAAAAGGTTGTAAGTAACCCGGACTATGCTCCCGCTCTTATCTCCTTAACCCTGCTCTTCTTTAAACTCTTTAAACCCTCCATGTAATAGGAGCTTGTTCCTTTTCATTTACAACTCCTTATGTGAGAGAACACTACAAGCTCCATCTCAATGTGATGAAGTGTAGATATCAGGAGTAATTCAAATCAAGTCTTTGCAAATTATCCAATTGTCTACATTTGGTATACATGATAATAATGAATTACCCACAAACACATATTCTCGTAACTAGTACCTAGTTCTCTAAGAATCAAGTAATGTTTCTAATATGCTCAATTAGAGACGAAGGATTCTCCTAGAGGTCAATTTGTCAGGTTTGGGGTGTTGTTTTCTGCAAACTTTGGATACTTAGTGGTTAAGGGCTTCAAGGGTCAAGCGTCAAGGGCCAAAGGGATTTAGGGTCATAGGATTTAGCGGTTAAGGACTCAATATTTAGGAGATTTAGCTATTAGTGGTTAAGGGGTTAGTAGTTAAGGTGTTTAGGGGTTAAGGGTCAAGGGTGTTAAGAGGATAAGGATTTATGGCTTAGGAGGTTCATGGATTAATATAGGTTAGGGGTTAATGTCATAAGATTTAATGAATGAATGGGTTTATGGGTTATGATTTATGAGTGTAGGGATAAAGAAATATGGATTGGGTATTAAGGGAGTAAACGTATTAGGGTTACAGTGGGTTGTGATAAGGGAGCCCCTAATCCACTTATCACAACTAGAAATAGGTTTATGAACACCATCAATATCTATTGTAGGTGTTGTGATGAAAGCAATAATGAATACAAAATTTGTGGTCAATAGACAGGGAAAAGTATGCCAGAAACATAGTAGGAAATTTTGGAAAAAGGTTTTAAGTAACCTAGGGATCGCACTCCCGCTCTTATCTCCTTAACCTCGCTCTTCTTTAAATTATTTAAACCCTTTCGGCAGAGCAATTCGTTAACTTTTTTGGATGGAAGGAAAATCCATGAAGCAAAGGGGGTAGCTCAAACCCCTCCACAAAATTTCAAAAAAGAGTGGGAAAAAAGGAGCTATAGTAAAAATTGACCTCTCTAAGGGCGCCTATGATAGGATCAATTGGATGTTTTTAAGACCTTATGGAAGGACACACATCTTGGCTTCCGCAGGGGAGCTCAAAGGTATTGAAGTAGCGGTCAATCTCAGGTAACCCATCTCCTCTATGTAGATGACATCTTAAGTCGTCTAGCATGAGTATAGAAGACTCCGTTTGTTTAAAGAAGATCTTAGAAATTTTTCTAAAAGCAATCGGACTAAGTATAAATGGCCAAAAATATTCCCTCGACCACCGTAGGGCTCTCAAGGGTGGAAGTGGACAATAAAAGACTACCTTTCACTTTTGAAGTTAAAACTCTATAGGACTCTTTAAGTATCTGGCTTTTTCTTAAGTCGGATAATTATCGGATTCAGGATTGGAAATGGCTCTAGCTAAAATTGAGAACAAAGATGAATCACCTGGAGTTTCAAATGGCTGTCCGCAGTAGGGAGGTTGGTTCTAACAAAATATGTGGTGATGGCAATTTCAAGCCATCGGGCTAGCCTCATTTCTTGGATGCCAAAAATTATTCTCGATGAAGATCAACAAAATCGTAGTGCATTCCTACAAAGGTGCTCCAATTTGGAACACTTAACCCTTGGGTTGCGTGGGAAAAATTAGTCGACCAAAATGTTAGGCTGGTTGGGGAATAAAGGACCCTTTCCATTCTCGTCTCTAGCGGCTAAAACTAGCTTGGAGACTAATCACCACGGGAGAACCTCCGGGACTTCGGTAAGAAGGAGGAACACATATACCCTATGCCAACTCTCGTCCGGCTCGTAATCGCTCAAAAATCATTCAAGAATTCGTCGATGGTGTGGAAGGCTTTGGTATAAACAGAAAATTATCGAACAAGGTTTGGCCTAGAATGTTGGGGATGGGAGATTGGTCGACCGGGTCGAGATTCTTAGGTGGGCCGTATGTTCTTTTTGTTCTCAGAGACGTGATTGAGCACCTTAATATCATTAAGGTGCTCAATCACTCTCGTACTTGTATGTATACCCCTAAGATGGGTTATGCTTGGTTAATGTCTCGCCTATGGCACTCTCTCATACTTGTATGTATACCCTTAAGTCAAGCTATGCTTGGTTGATGTCTCGTAATGGGTGGAGGATCCCCGTTCTAAAGGGTCAAACCATTGTGGAAGCGAAAAGGGTCGCCAGAAGACAAGATTGTTTTTCTCGGTGTATTCTTCTCGTAAGATTTTTATTGAGT
Source organism: Pinus albicaulis (assembly GCA_034641835.2). NCBI lineage: Eukaryota > Viridiplantae > Streptophyta > Pinopsida > Pinales > Pinaceae > Pinus > Pinus albicaulis. The sequence goes on from CM076569.1 coordinate 466,219,442, forward strand.
TGCAGATATGCTAAAAAGTCAATCAAAAAATAGGGACATTAGAACCAGAGACCCACACTTCTGGCCGTAGAGGTTACTTTAGAGTTGAACATGACCTTGTAAGTTGTAATCAAATTTATTTTTTTTTCACAATCACCAATTGCAAATATACTTATTCACACCATTGTAATTTTTGTGACTAGAATCAAACTTGCAATCAAAATGATGCGCCCGTAACTAGGGCTGATGTGTGGATGAAATGTCATACAAAGAAGGATGGCACTCCAATGTCATCATTTAGTGCACAGAATAGTAAGTTCCCGAACTATTTTTGTATCTATTTAATTTTTTTTCTTTTTTAAATATTAATGATGTTTCGTACATGTATTTATTGAAATGTTGTCTTTGTTAGAAACAAATTGAATCGATACAAATGATTCAAAGGTCTCCTGCATATGCAACAAAGGAAGATGCCATTGCAATAGTTTTGGGGCCCGAGAGGAGGGGTCATGTATGTGGGGTTGGCTATGGAGTCACTCCAATCGATTTGTTTGGAAAATACCGTGCTTACAAGAGGCAATTACATAATACAAGAAAAATTTAAAGAAAAAAGACAAGGAACTTGAAATGTAGCTGAAGGCAAATTTGTTGAAGAATTAATGCAATGGAAAGCCGCCACTGGGAGAAGGAAAAGAAAATGGTCGAGTTAATCCGTAACCAACCAACAATGTAAGAATTACGTGTAGGATATTTAATTGTTGATGTATGCCATCTTTGAAGATTGAAATTTTAAAATAACATGCCAATATGAACATGATTGTATTGTTGTAGATATGTAATTAATGAAATATTATTTATGTAGCTTAACCGTTCATCTTCTGATTTCATGGTATCACATTCAAACTATTTATTTTTTAGCAGATTTCCTTAAGTCTTAGTCGCTCAGAACAAACTCCATTGACTTCGAGACAACCCGTTCATGACCCAATTGGTGACATAATAACACAGGTAAGTTTTATACTTTGTTTATTTTATTTTTTAATATTATCTTTTTATTCTATGGAATCTTACAAGAATTTGTTTATTTGCAGTGGTCAACCGCAATTACTACCTTCAAATACGTCAGGATTGAACGGGAAAAAAATGTTCACTTACATATTTTAATGGTCAAGAAGGTTGCAAAGGGTTACATAAAAAACACCGAACCAAATTTTGTCATGCCCAATGGAGAAGTATTAGGAGAAGGATATTATTTTGTGTGCCCACAATCAATCTTGGTTGATTCGGATTGTGAAATTAAGCTTAAACGTAGAAGTAGTCAATGCGAGCATTTAGCAACATGCACTTAACACTTTTATATGTTGGAAGAGTAGTGACATTGAATTGATCAATGATTGAGAGAGAACAATGAATTGGTAAATTACTATCCCAAACATTTGAGGATTCCGGACGCATTGTGATAGCTTACTTGTGATTAATATCAATATGGTTAAGATGCTGGACACATGATTACTATTATACTTCTCTAAGCTATATGTTTTTTACATCAAAATGTACCGCAAATGTTCTTGCTACCGTTTGGTTATTGTTTGTAAGCCGGATATATAAACCTTATCACGCTCGGATATATACCGTCTTATCATACTTTGTAAATGTTGTGTAAGGGTTTCAAGCTTCGTGATTTTTGATGAGATAGCCGTAATCCCTTTCAATTAAGGCTTAAACAACTATGAAACCATTTAAATTATCCATCCTCAGCTTGCTAATGATAGATATTTTCCAACTTCTTTCTTCATTTTTATTATTCTTCTTATTCCTTTGTTTTTTATGCTCAAGGAAGCACACATTTGGCTTATCAGCACATATGCACTCTCTCTTACACTTTGGAATCTAAATTGATAAGTTGGAACAAGTCCTTATGAGCTTGCATATGCTAATGAGAGCTTACTCTCTATGTAATATTACTTTAGGAAGGTTAACCGACCTTGCTTTATGAATAGCCCTTTAGCCTTTATCTATAGAGAAGTATTTAATACATTTTATTGAATAATAAAATATATAATGAGACAACAAAAATTGTCACAAAAAGACAAGACAGTGAGTAAAATGCAATGTAGAAGTTATACTCATGATAATCAGGAAACTCTATAGGTAAATTGTAGTCACAAACTGAAGCAAGTTAAAATTCCGTATTGTAAGGTTGACCGTGCATTTTATTTCAAAGTACCGCAATTCTCTATCATATATTTTACTCGCCAATATTTGCCCGCCGTGAATACATCATTCTTTTCCGCTAAAAATTAAAATATTTCTCAAAGGATGGTATGTCTTTTATTTGCGGTACATTCATGCCTTAATTCATAACCGATTCCAATTGCCGAGCACTCTAGTGTTGCAAACACAAGCTCAATATCTCTCTTAGAGCACCGAAATTTTTTCCAATATTATTTTAATTCTGTGTTGGTTACCTAATTGGAAAAGACAAAGGAATACACAACAAACACCCATGCAAATTAGAAGGCTCCAAGTACACCTCGCAGCCATGGTTGTAGCTAGTGTGAATTTCTTCTTCTTTGTCTAAAATGGATCCGGTTGAAAATTTTCACAAGATGTGTTTTCATCCGGAAGTCGCAAATGGGAATTTCGTTATTGAACAAGATCATTTAACATTCTCAAAGAAGATGAAGTCAAACATACCATAGGAAAACTGCAAGAATCAACAAATGGGAAACTAATAATCACGTGGATCTTACTTGTAGCATTTTGAGCATTAATGATCAAACGACTCACACCAAAGCAATGCCAAAACACCAATGGGGCACATGTGTGTGAAAATAAAGCCGTGACCGTGAGATTTGTCCGAGGGAATTTCACCAAATAAAGAGGAGGTTCCTAATAATATGTAACAAGCACAATAATCACTTGGAATTCAAGATATTTAACATTTATGAATATCCACTCGCCATCCTAAGATATATCCGAGGAAATTTTCCCAAATAAAGATGACAACATAAGATGTGATCAATGAGGGCAGACACCAGCTTGAGGCACCAATGTATATGCGTCATCGCCTTGATTGCTTTATCAGTCTAATCTTATGATACCGGTCACTTCACTCGACAGTAGGGCTCCGTATTAACCTTGCATAATCTCCATACTACCGCAAGAGAAGACATGAAAGAAATATTCGTAGTTGATAACAAAAATTGCAGTTTTCTTTCAAACAGGGAACAAAAAGTTAAAGAAAAAGTCATTTATCCCATACAAAAACAGATTCACTTGCAATTAGACTTTTTGTTGCTAAAATAACAAGGTATAGATGATTTTAAATGCAGAAAGCAAGGACACCACCACAGGAACATTGGAAAAGGATTTCGGGCTTGAAAAGAGGATAAAGAAAATCCGGCAATTTCATTTGTTTCCACTATTTCGCATTCTTCTAGAGGTTCCTAGGCTCCGGTGGTCGCTACTTAACAAACGTCCCCGTGAACAAAGCAATTCATTTCATTCACCAAAGTTCCAAAGAGTTTTTATCTTGAGTAACAATAGGAATCATAAGTAGTCAAGCATATGGAATGACAAAACTAGATTGCCCACCAATTCCTACATCAAAAGACACTACATTTAGTATGGAATGACAACAAATGATCTCTTAAGCATCTTAGAATGTTCACAGCCATGTGTGGCTACATACCAAAGAAAAGAGGGCATGCACTTGATGACAAAGTTGTCCAACGTATCATGACCGGGTTACAACTTAGAATTTGAAGGGATATAATATCTTATAATCGCATCAAACTTGAATTGATTGTCAAGTGGGGTGTGACTGGCGGATATTCACGTGTGAACAAATCAATGGAAGTCAAGACATCGTATGGAATGGAAAAAAATGATCTCTTGAGGATCTTCAAATGTTCGCATAGATGTGGCTATATACCGCAAATGAGGCACACACTTGATGACAAAGTTGCCAAACGTATCATGATTGGTTACAAACTTACAACTTAGAATTTGAATGGAAATAATGCCTTATAAGCAAGATCAAACTTGAATTGATTGTCAATGGGGATGTCACTTTACGTAAATGAGTCACTTGGAAGTTAAAGACATGAGACACATGAAATGAAAATTCAAGTCTACTAAAATGTGGCTTAAAGCGCTCGGAGACAATAACAATAACACTATGGGATGAACAAGTTGTAGATAACCCAAAAGTGGTTGACCATTCTCCACTTTGAAGGTCAATTAAAGCACGTAAAGCTATCCAAAAGTAAAGAATTCTTATGTTATGAGACGATTCCAAGAAATGGAGGCTCTAAAATACCATCAAGCATGAACAACGCCAAGTTGATTCCAAGAAATGGAGGCTCTAAAATGACATCGAGGATGAAAATTTCAACTGTGTAAATAAGTCCATAGAGTTGAAAAAAACATGAAATCAAGGCAAATCAAAATGAATGATGGTCCGTGTTTAGTAAATGAGCCCCGAAAGATCAAATACCAAGCAACAAGAAGCCATGTATTACAATGTAAAAATCAACAGGATCAACAAAATAGTATATCAACCAATAGTGACCGATCACAATCAATTTGAAGTTCTACTTGAATGTGTAAACCTCTAGCCGTAAAAGCCTTGAAATATTATGGGTATGCATTCTAAGTATACATCACAACCCTAGTCATGGATACAAGCCCTTAAAAACCATCACAATGGAATGAAGTATAACTAATCGATGCCAAAATGTATGTGGCCCCCAACCACACTTCCATATGGCAGAAAGCTAGATGGAAACACTATTTAAATTGAAATTCAAAACCGTATGGTACCAAGCCCGTTCAAGAACAAAAGAGTTACACCCAAGATAACATCCGAGCATGCACCCGTAATGCATGATGGCCATTATGGTTTTTCTTAGGGGTCCGAGAGACTTTAGTTCAACTTCTACATTTGAGCATGCACCTTAATGGCCAAGAAACCAATAAGAATGCAAACACCACACACATACCCCGTGTATAATCAAGCAGTAGTACTTGTAGTTATTTAATGTGAATGCACACTTATTTGCATAAATCGTACTATTCTTAATAAAAATACTACAAATACTTCAAGTGTAGATCACCAAGGCCCCTAATTGATATATGGAACTTGAATGTACGTGAAGCCGCAAAAGCCTTTCCAACAAACTCCCTCCTAGTAATTTAGAACAAATTTATTTTTCAAGATATATCTCAAGTCCTTCAAAGGGAGTTTATCTCTAATGCCAAAACTTCCTCAAGTTTGCTACCTTTTTGTTAGAATCATTTTCAAAAGACCAAGAAAGCATACCGCAATGATTCTCGAATCATTTTGCATTTCCAAGAGATATCAAAGAGTCCTTAAGCATGGGCTTATCTATAATGCCAAAAGCTCCCAAAGTGTTTCACCATTTTTTTACAATCATTTTCAAAAGGTCATTTCTTAAAGCATACTACAAATGCTTAGAATCATTTTAAAAGCTAATTGGGTCATAGTATGGAATGTGCACGTCCAATGGGCTATTTAAGCATACCGCAATGCTTTTAGTCATTTTCAAAAGGTACTTGGGTCAATATAGCATGGAATGTGAACTTACAATGGGCTATTTATGAATATCTCAGGTGCATAACCTCGCCCTTGTAGACAAAGTTGGATATCTCTTGAGGACATTTTAACCAATTTCCATCAATGGATTTTGGGGCTTTAAAGGGTATTTTTAGTGTTCAGTATTTCTTAATAAGGTGGTTCAAGGTTTAAAGCCTTCACATTTTGGTATAATGCATTTAAAGTTTTAGTGGTCTAAGATTTAAGATGTAGGATGAACTAGCTCAAGGACATTGGATACTACTACTAACCCGAGGTCAACATATCAATGCCTGAAACACTTGTGAAGTCTAAATGCCAAAGGTCTATCTTACATCAGGACTCATGTGTAATTTCAATGTCAATGGAGGTTGAATGTGTCAATGTTAAGACCAATACATCATGGAAATATGTCAATGTATCAAACTTGTCAAATATGATATCCTTTACCAAGTATACTCAAATTTCCAAGGTCATATCGTTAGTAGGGTAGATAGGTTCTACCGTCTATATGTACTAATGTCCACAAATTTGATGCACAAATCAATATTTCGTGGTCACATAAGGTAAGTGTTATGGCACTATGTTTTGGTTCATAATTGCAATGAGAGGTTTTGGTTCACGTTTCTCACATGTTATAGCATTTCCAGAATCCCAACATGGCACACAATCACCCTCGCCTTTTACGTCGCTTACTATGCTCGCTAACATTAATATAAATGTGATTAGCACAAATAATATCCAATCAAAGACAAATCTCTATTGTGAATAATGTGAATGCACACTTACTTGCATAAATCTCTATTGTTCTTAATAAAACCACAAAAATACATCGTACATCGTAAGGATGTTAGCACATGACTTAGTGAGGAGACTATTTCCAAGTGTTTAGAGAAAAGCTTGTACTCCTCAAAAAAATCGCAGTATGAAGCGTAGTATGGATATTGAAGTCAAATGCAAGATTTTCCGTGCATTTATAATATCCGTGGGGAAGACTTTTCTTTGAATGGCAAAAAGAACTAATATATGTCCAATTTCTTGTCCATAAGTCTTGAAATGTCGCTAGGCCGGAATTATCAATTTACAATTTCACACCAAGTTACCTTATATTTTTCAAGGCATAATGCAAACATCACTCGAAAAAGAGAGTAATCAAGGAGATTATCAAAGAATGAAGCAAAGTTGGACTTTAAAATCGTTTTGTAGATTTATAGGTTTAGTTGGTAGTTTTAAAGTGTAAAATTTTCTCCTTCGCATTCAAAAACATATGGAAACCCTTGCTAATGATGGTAACCGCAGTATGAAAATGATGGTATGAATTGTTTGTACAAGAAGAGTATTTAGAAAGATATGAGTCAAATTTTTAAAGTGCAAATACAAATATCATGAGGCCTACATCAAGCAAAGGTTGCTTTAGAAAAACAAGTGTCCAGCCCGCAATATTTCCGTCATTTCATAGCAGTGAAAATTATGGCTCACGTATTTTTTTTCTCGTTTCGTTAGGAAAATCTTAGGATCGTGCTTTGATGAAGCAGTAAGCCCTTCCTTGATTTTCTTTCCTTGGGCCGGTGTTTAAACTTTTTGTAGTGCAACTTCCGTATATGTAGATATCCTTTGTGCAACTCCGCATTCTCATGACTATTCCTTTGATAATGTTCTTTTGTTTTTCTAGTTAATTATGCTTATAATATTCCTTTCTACATATATGACTAGCGTTAACCATGTGCAACTTCCCCTTTGTTAGGAGCTTTGTCAAACTATTAACCATATGCAACTTTGTCAAAATGTGGTCCAACACTACCAACTCCCTAATGAACTTGGAATCTTAGGAAATTGTATTGAATATCAATGTGTTTGAAATGGTTATGACACATTGGATTTTCATAGAGCTTGATGTAACTTTGATTCTCACAAGAGAAAATATTGGGCTTCAACAAGTGATTGGTTGACCTCTACAATCAAGTTGCAAATCTAGATAGCTTCATAATAAGAATATGAAACTACCATATACTTTGCTTCGCTGGAACCGAATGCAATTGTTGCTTGCTTCTTGTTGATTTGATAAAAATGATTTATAAAATGATAACAATGATGTTTAAAATGAGCCTTATGATGGTCTACTTATACACATTGATTGTTCACGAGGTGTTAGGTATGTTTATAACATCATCGCCCTTGAAAGCTTTGTCTGAAAGCACAAAAGAATTAGAATTTTTCTTTAGTTAAGCACATTTTTGTGGTGGAATGAAGTTTATCGTATATCTATTTATACTTTGTAGAGGTTTGAATTTGTTTGTCCTTTGAGTGTTGGTGAGGTTTCTTTGTATTTTTGCATCATAGTTTCAAAGTCTTTTCGACGTGATTGTTTAACATGAAAGCTTTATGCTTATTGGCAATATATTTGAAATAATTTGTTGATCAAGAAACTCGTTATGGTTAATTAAATTACTAATTAGGTACTACGTAAAGAGGATGATGCCGAGAGGGCTTGCTTGGGTGACTCGGGGAGCAAACTCCGGAGGTGGTCGACAAAGCTCTTCTAAGTCACAAATCTAAAGAGAAAAAACCTGTCATGTATATGTGGTTTCTCAACCCGTCGTATGGAAAATCTTGGCACAGAGTGTTTACCTTTCCGTGTCTTCTCGAAAGTAGGTTGTCTCCGTTCACATAATAAGATCACTACATGTAGGTGATGGTTCTATAGTAAGTTCTCAAATTTTTATCTTCAGAATGTCTAACATAGATGATCGTGTTTGAACACAGGATATACTGATGAATTTGGAGATTTAGGAGCAAAGAAAATTTTCACATTCCCTAGGTCTAGCCCCATTAGGTCACCTAGGGCAACAATTTCCTAGGAATCTAGCTAGAGGAAAACTTATCTCCTAGAGGCAAATGCGTTGTTGGGTACCCTCACTCTCCTTAAAACTTGGGACAATTCCGACTTCGTGGAATATTCGTATACCTCAAGCCCTAGCTCTCAGATCAAGTTTTGCCTAGGTGGTCCCAAGGATAGAACCTAGTAGGATCAATTTGACCTATCGAAGTAAAAACTCTTGTCTCGATCCTTTCCCCTAACCTTTCCAAAGATAGGAACATCATTGGTTGCTAAATTCCATCCCCGAACCTAGGTCAGTCCACTTGGCCCTTGTGGTCCCATTTAGTGTCAAAGGCCTTTCATCAAGGACCATTTGGGAATCCAAGTTCCCAAAGGATTTTAGGATTGAGAACTTCCTTCATAAGTATTTTTCTTCTCCTCAACCCTTCAATCCTCTTCTCTCCCTGAAGATAAATTCACTTGCTTAGAAGGAAAGCAAGTTCCACTCTTTATTTTATCTAGAGAAAGGGTTTCGAGGTCACTTCCCACCTATTCATTGACCAATACTCTACAAGTGACTTCCTAAACTACCGAGACTCACCCATCGGTGAAATTCGAAGAGCACGAGCCTTAGTTGTGGTGACAATGGCCAAGCCTCCATCGTTTCCCTTGTCCTAGCAATTGCCCTCTTAGGAACACCTTTAGGTCCACTACTAGTTTGAGTGGTAACAAGTTGTTCACAATTCCATTTGTGAACAACCTTTCGTATGCCCACTTTTTCCATATTACAGCTCCAAGATGAGAAGTCCAGGGCTATGGAGGCTTCCCTTCTTCTCTCCTCGAATCAATCCTCTACAATATAGTGAACTAGGGCTATTGGTTCGCCCCACTCTGACTACTTTAGTCCTTGAAAGTCCGCACATCCTTAGGCCCTATACACCTACGCTTCTACCAATTTTGTTGTCCTTCACCGAACAAGAGTCAAGGCTCTTCTTGACAAGAATCTAACAACCCTCCAACCGTACTTGGACTACCATCAATCTGCCCAACCACAATCAATTCTTTTTACTGATCTAGGGCCCCACAATATTGTCTTCATCTAGGTCTCTTCAAATCTGCCACCTAACAAGGGTTTGAGTCCTCTCAAGATCACTATTCTTGTGTATCGCCAATTTGATCTTTGTTGTCCAATCTACGAATAGATATGAATTACTCCTCTTATCATACTTCTAACAATCTGTAGATGACTGAATTGGGGTCACAAATCAGCCACTAATAGTCCATTTAGTAATTTTTTATAGGTTTCTTCAGATATTTGTCTAAAACTCTATGGAAAGTCCACCAAAATCAACTCCTCTGCATGTCAATCCATTCTCCATATGACACATTTCTTCGCATGCTCAATCTCTCGCTTCGGTGTTCCACCCTCCTTTGGATCTATTGTCTCCACACATACCGAATCCGCAAACCATCTTCCATATCCGTGGTCTTTATTGCGAAATAAACCTCGCTCTAAGGGTCACAACCTCGTCTTCTTCTACACAAATTTGTCACAAATTTCCTAAGGGCATACCTTATGAACTAAACATGCTAGGAAACTCGTCCTAACTAGGGCATTATACTTATGTACTTCTAATTGTTGTAGAACAAACCCTATCCACACATAGAAAAAACACGTACTCTTGCCTCCATAAGAGACTCGACCTAGCTCATATGGATCCATAGATTTTAAGTATTTCTTTGACTAAATCTTGACATGAACTTCAGATCTCAATGTCGACCCTCAAACTAGGGTTAAATCATCAATATTACACCTCGTGTCGACTTCTATTATGGCTCTAAATTACAAGCAGCAAGCCCTCCTCCATTTATGCTGTCTTATCACGACCTTGCGGCCTACTAACCACCACAAGGCAAGATGGTATCAACCCTCTCTTTCTATTTCATGGAGGAAATTAGAACTAACGGGATTCAATCTAATTTGTAATGTACTAAAACAAGATATCGAATCCTTCCTACAATTTGTGGAAACAACACACGATCACACAATCACATATAAGTAAGAGAAACAAGTTATCAATCGCACAACACAAGATGTATCTAGGGAAGCAACTGCTCAAAACCCTCTATCTCTATTTTGTATTAAGTCAAGGAATCATGAAACAATACAATGCTTAATCTCTCTTTTGAGATTCTCAAACACTCTCCGCCAATTGTCTCCTCGGGCCGATCTAGGAAAAATCGGTCTAATACTTAGCCAATTCTCACCGCTCTTGCTCTCACGCAATTCCTATGGAATTATCTCCATATTAATTAGGAAAATCAACCTCCTTGATTGCACAATCCATCATGGCATCCCAATGACTTTATAATTGCACATGGGAAATTTTCTATAAATACAACCGATAGTTATGTTCCTCCGAACTCGTGTTACAATAAGGATGAAGGGTCTTTTTATTATTTAAAAATAAGATAAAATCCTAAACAATCGAAACCCTAACCCGAGGAGATGTAACACCAAGAGTTTATGGCCCCGTTGGGGTTAGTTGGGCAGCCAACTCTCTCGGGGGGTCGTAACTTGGTCATATGATCTCGTTTGATGCACATGATACCTTGTTAGAAAGATCTCTTCGAGGACTACCTCCAATGCGATTTCTATGAAATCGCTAAACCTTTCTTGCCCAAAAAACGTCGTTTGGGGCCTCAAAATGGCTCCGGAAGTTCAGGACCCGAAAACTGATACAAAATAGTAAATCGTGCTATAATTAAGGAAATTGAAAAATTGAAAGAGACAATGGCGAGGGCCCAAGTGGAATAGGCGGGTGGCTACCAATATCCACCTCGATCACCTTAAATCCTATTTCTCGAGCTAACTCAATCATCATGACTTAGTTAATCGACACAAGTTGTTATGAGACGAAATTACAATTTATTGTCCAATTTATTTAAGGAAAATAAATTAGACGCCATATTCGTCACTCCCCCCCCCCGGTACATCAAAAATTCCTCACTAGTGTGGGTGCATTTTTTTTTTGTCCTTCTAGTTCCAATTTCATTATTTCTTGTTGCAAATTTCAATACTCCCTCTCAACAGAAAGGAATTCAATCTATCTCAATTCGTACTTTGGAATGTTCTCGCATGCCACACTTCTCTAGTGTTGTTTGCACCGCAAGTCCTAAAACTCAATGCTCCCTTCGAACAACTTACTCGCATAATGCATCCGTCATCGTAACCTTCGACCGTCGCTAGCTACCGCATCCGTTCTTAGTATTGGATTCTCCGCGCCGTCGCTAACATCCGCATCCGTGCCCTTTGAACTATTGCTAACTCTAATTTGTGATCCAAACATTTGGACATCTCGACTCGATTTCTTTCTTTGCCGACATCCGACTACATCAATTTAACTCGATCCTTCCCTACTACTATTGTACCGTGGCTCCTCGTAGCCAGGTTCGATCCATGAGATCACACGCCATCTCAATGGACCTGCTCCAAATTTCTTATCTTGGGATTATGTCTACACATCACCCCACCGCCTTACACCTCCAGGTATGGCTGCTCCCTCTTCTCATCCGGCTCGAAATTTCCCCGTGAGTGTCTCCTCGCTGAGTGGATGCTTCCACCCGCCTCCTCTCTCGCTTCTCCAATTGTGGCAACTACTCCACAACCTTCTCGAGACCGCTTCTCATGAAGATTCATGTTAAGAGGTATTTATGCTCCCTTTAAACCACGAAGTCTCTAAATTCTTCCTTTCTCAAAGCTTTGGCATGCATCTCGGGTACCTCAATTACATATAGGTTCTTGACTCGCGTACGTGTAATTGTCCCGACGTTACAAAAAGTTTCTCTAAAAGAGTTTATTTTTAAATCGATGATATCTCCCCATCCGAGCTCCGATTCGACCGATTTTTTTTTTTTCTATTTCGGTATAGATTTTCGGTGTTAAACCATAAATAGCCTATTTGTTTTTGAAAATTTTACACCAAAATATTCAAATATTCTATGCAAACTCGCCGCCCAAAAAAATTTCTAATACCATGTAGAAAATCTAACCAACAAGATTCAATCTAATCTTGTAATATACTAAAACAAGATATTGAATCCTTCCTACAATTTGCAGAAACAAAACACGATCGCGCAATCACATATAAGTAAGAGAAATAAATTATCAAACGCACAACAACATGATGTATTTGGGGAAAGAAACTGCTCAAAGGCCCTCTATCTCTATTGTGTATTAAGTCAAGGAATCATGAAACAAAACATTAATGCTTAATTCTCATGAGACTTCTCTGACACTCCGTCAATTGTCTCCCGTTGATCTAGGCAAACTCGGGTTCAGTACTTAGCTAACTCGATCTCATTTCAGCCTCGCCTTGCTCATACAATCCTAGCTAGGGAATTAACTCGCTTATTAATTAGGAAAATCAATCTTCCTTGGATTGTACAATCCATTATGTAATCCCAATGACTCTATAATTTCACATGGGAAATTTTCTCTGAATACAACTCGGTAGTTATGTTCCCTTTAACCTCCGTTCAACCGGGTATTCCTCGAAACCGACATGCATACAACTATTAATAGCGAATTATCATTATATGATTGATCACTCATTGTGAATTAAATCTAATTTAATTCACCGGACCTCTCGCTAACTCATAACTTAGTTAGAACCGCTAAACCGATTTTAACGCATTTAATTGAGTTAATTACACTTGCACCCCACTAATGCATCATAATTTCAACTCGGACCCAAAAAATATTAGAATCCCTCTAGATGCCTCATCTTAGACCCTCAAGTACTTGAATTTTTGAGCTTAACTCGGTCACCATGACTTAATTAACTAACACAAGTTATGATATGAAATTACAATTTATTGTCCAATTTATTTAAGGGAAAAAATAAAATTAGACGCCCCACATTCCTCACTCCGGTGCATCAAAATTCCTCACCAAGGTGGGTGCATTTTTTTGTCCTTTCGGTTTCCAATCTCACCGTTTCTTGTTGCAAATTTCAACATTTCAGAATTTGGATGCGTCTTCACACAAAGACACCATTGAAATCACATGCCCGTATTCTCATGAGAAACCCTCTCTTAAGCTCGATCTCCAAGAGAACCAACAATATGCCATCCTACTTCCTAGCGCAAACCGACCCTTAAGGTATGTAACATTCTTCCGAACACTCACGATGATCTCGTTCTTGGAGGATGATCATGACCTCCTTTAGTAACCCTTACTCGCCCTCGTACTCGAACTACTTTAGGACTACATCTCTCTTCACCCCCTTTATGTGCTAGATAGTGGGAATACATGTCAAACATGCTAATATGTGCTAAGTGATAAGGCATGCCAAGATGTGCAGCAAGGGTGTGTCAATGCATGTCAGGGAATGTCAAGACAACAAAAGGGAGAAAAAAGTTAAACTACAAGGAAATGAACACATAAGAGGTTTAATAAGTCATCAATTTACCTTTTCCAAGAGGGGCATGCTAGGCGCACCAACACTAGGCAACAATAGGTGCCAAGTGCAAAGTCTTAGTGCATTCGAAGTGCCAAGTATTCCTTTGTTGCTTCTCATCTACTTTCCAACAACTGATAATCACAAATAAATTTAATATTAAACCATGCCAAATCATACCAAGGCATCTCAACGTATTCCACACATGCTAAGACTTTCCAAGCACCAACACGTGCCAAGCGCCAACATGTGTCAGGAACTAGTGTTATGCATGTTATGAAGTGGAAGGGAATGTTGAAGAGTGCTAAAGTGTGCTAGAGAGTGATAATGCATGTTCATGAGTGTTAAGGATTACTAGGAAAAAACATTAAGGGAGAACTAAGTAAAAATTCATGAAAGTTAATGAATATGAGGAACGTGCGGCAGAGACTAGTGTTAATGAGTGTTAGTTGTCATGCCAAGGAGGGACTGACAAGGTATGCTAAGCATTGGTAAGACATGCTAGGGAATATCAAGGCATGTCAAGAATTCCCAAAGTGTGCTTGGGAGTTCCAAGGTGTGCTAATTATATCATGTGCCAATTAATAGTGCCAAGATATGCCAATACATGCTGGGTGCTAAGGATGTGGTGCAGGGGACCAGGGTATGTCAATATGTGTCAAGGCAACAAAAGGAAGAACCAATAAGAGGGTTAATAAGTCGGGACTTTATCTTTTTGAAAAGGGGCATGCTAGGCACACTAATAATAGGTCCCAATACATGCCAAGTGGCATTGTGTGCCAAGTGCTAATGTATGTCAATGCATTCAACCAAGGTGTTCTAGGGCATGCTAGGGACTATATGCAGCATGCCAACACATGTTAGCAGAGTACGATGTTGTGCTAGCGCATGTCACCATGTGCTTGGGCGTAAGTGTCATCACAAGATGTTCTAGGTACAAAGATGTTCCAATACATGTGGGGTGCTAAGAAATGTTAGTGTGTGCCAAAGCATTAATTTAAGGCGTGCCCAGATTGGTGAGGATCGTTAGGTATTTCTCATTAATAGAATTTTCAAAGCTTGATTATGTATTAAATAATATATTTCCTACACACAATAGTGGAACTTTATCTAAAGGGAATTTTCTAGATAATAAACTTAATATATATGAATAATATGTTGACTCATAGGAAATCTCTATTTGACTAGTTATTACTTGAGGGAAATGATACACACTAATTACTTCTAAAAAATTCACTGACCCTAACCACTATGGCTTTGGACATATTATAAAAAATACTCCATAATAATGGTATTAAATCGTTAACTTTTGACAAAAAAATATATTAATAGGTACATAGCGTCATCAAAAACTCATTGGAATGATCAATGATGACGACCATTTTTTGACCGTCACCAAAAGTAACAAAACGAGCATTGGTGAGGGTCATTAAAACTTCGTCACTAGAAGTGTCACCAAAGAGAGAATTAGTGATGGGCCTTTAACGACCCTCACCAAAAGTGTCATTCAAAATGTCTTTGGTGACGTACCATAAAGGACCATCACTATATACACTTACAGTGACGGTTTTTTAATGATCAATGATGACGGACATTTTTTGACCGTCACCAAAAGTAACAAAAAGAGCATTGGTGAGGGTCATTAAAAGTTCGTCACTAGAAGTGTCACCAAAGAGAGAATTAATGACGGGCCTTTAACAACCCTCACCAAAAGTGTCATTGAAAATGTCTTTGGTGACGGACCATAAAGGACCATCACTATATACACTTACAATGACGGTTTTTTAAAGGCCGTCACCATATGTGACATTGGTGACGGACCTTAAAGGTCCGTCACAAGCATGACCCTCACCAATGTGCTTTTTTCTTGTAGTGTACATGGGTTATGGTTATGTTAATACAAGTTTAACGATAAGTGCGGGTTTACGCTAAATGCGCTTAACCCTGCTTATCACCTACTTAATTTAATATTAAAGTTGCGCTTATGCCTAATTAATCACATACTTATCTTGGCAGTTCCTTTGGCGGACCTGCTAGATTTGGCAGACTTCCACATTTAGGGGAGTTAGCTGGACATTTTCCAGATTTATAGGAGAAATTGTAGGAAAATTGGTTTTTCCATAATGGAGGCAATACTCGACCAAATTGGGTGCAAGGATAGTCATTCTTGACATATTTGATGTTTTGGAGCCATTGGAATAGGTTGAAAAGGCATAAGAGGCCATCTACATAGGTTTTTTTTGTCGCGAAGATTTTCGAACTTTGGTCCACAAGGAGGGAAGGCCATGCCCTGAGCATCTGGTAACCAAATTGAGTAAACAAATAGTCATTTCTGATATATTTCGATGTTTTAAACTCATTGGAATATGTTCCAAGAGAATTTGATGCATGTAAACAACCTTTTGTGCGAATTTGAGCTAATACAAAGGCCCAAGGAGATGTAGCCCAGGAGGGGTGAACTCTACCAAAACTCTGTTTTATTGTATCATTTTGTGTGGTTGGCTGTCATTTATGTTGCTTTTGTTCAAAAATTTAAACTCATGCTTTATTCTTTCAAAAACACTCATAAAATTCAGTTTTAATTCCTCTTTTGACAAACATAAGCAACAAGGGAACTTGCACAATGGCACATCAAGCATAAGATCAGTGCATAAGTTTTATATCTGAAAATGAAATTAGCACAAAATAACTAACATTCAAATTCAGATAAAGTTGGTATTAGATCCTGGTTGAATGACAAGGTTATTTTCTTGATAGTTTATTTGATCTGAAAGGAGTGTATTAGTTCTACTGTGCTAAGTGTCCTTTCAGTTAAATAAACATGTACAAATTATCTCCATAAATTTTCTTAAGGTATGAGAGTTTTAACCATGAAAATTAGAAGAATTAGTGAACTTTAAGCATGTAAATAAGATTTAAAAAAATTGAACAATAGTGCAAAATAAAGAAAAAAATTCACACATAAGTTTTACATAGTAGGAATGATGAAGCAATTCACCCCTTCTGGGCTACTTCTGTTGGTCCAGCTCCCAATGACATGTCCCTCTTTGTCATTATTCTCAAAATTGTAAATTACATTTGTTTTCAGACCCCTAATAGCTGTTTTCTCTTCACCAATGGCTCCAAAATGCTCAAATTAGTCTAGGTAGACTCTTGTTTCACCAAAATTGATTGAAAATTGACCTCCCAATGCATTTTTCCCAATGAAAGCTAGAAAAGCTCCACTAAATGTGGAGACATGTAGTTAACTGAAGATAAATTGATGGATAAGCTCCAAACTTAGGGGCGCGCTCCAAATATGTTGGACAGTTTAATTCGGCATTAAATGTGAGTGGTGGTGTGGTCACATGCCACCCATGCCATAACCTCCGCTAGCCATTTGAAATCTGCCGTTAAGGTTGGAACTGGGAGTTACGAGGTTCCGTAATATTTAATCGTCTATCTTAACTCTTAAATCTTGCATGTGAAAAATCGTCAACCCTTACCACTGGTGGTTATGGTTCCAATCCCTGTCGATTTTAAAATTATATTCTATGGGTTTTTTTTGTTGGCGGGTAGGGCGAAGGCCGCGGTCCTGGCGCATGGTTACATGACAGGCGGGCTAGCCTCCCAAGTCCTCAACACCAAAATAGTTAACTTTTAAATATATATGGTGGCCTATAGGGGTAAGAAACACCCTGCAGGCGGATTAGTAAGAGCTCTTGCGGGCGGATAGGAGGTCGTGGGTTTGACCCTTAGGAGCTCCATAAAAATTTTTACACCACCATTCTAAGGACACGTGGCGACCTGCGGGCTTGCCACGTGTCACTCAACCATTGGCTCCCACATAAACCCATCAATGGTCCAGATTATCTTCGTACCATCAACATTCAATGGCCCACAATGTGCCACATGGCGCCATCTCGTTGGCTCAGAAGAAAATGGAATATTCCAAGAATATTCTGCTGACTGTACCTGCAAGCTGAATGGGCATCCAATCACCAAAATTTTGTTGTTTGGGAAAACAAACAGAACACGATATATTCCTCATACGAAATCAATTTTTTGAAACGTTCGTGGTGTCAGAATCACAACAACGACATTTTCGGTCACTTAGGTTCAGACCTATTTCGAGTACTTTCATTTTTGAGCATATGACTTGATCTCCTTATGACACCTCCCCATTGGGAAGCTTTTGGGACCCCAAAAGACTTTAATCACCTGTTCAGAAGATGAGGGAACAACTCCCTCACCTTTTCCACTTCCATCCATCTTGCCTTACTTGGTTTTCTGCCCTTGAGCTCAATCTGAAGATAATCAACACTTCCTCTTTTAGAAGTGTGTGTCCTCCTGTCAAGGATGGCATCCTCCTTAAGCTCATCCAGAAATTATGGCAAGAAATATTCTATTGATAGGAGTCGAATGTCACTCCCTTGATCATCAATCAACGAAGGCTCATATAAACGTAAATTCTCCACATTGACAATGGAATACATTTGCATATATGAAGGCAAGTCAAGTTGAAATGCATTATTACCAACTTGTTTAATATATTGAATGGACCATAACGAATAGGCTTGAGCTTTTTACCTTCTCCTTGCATCCTTTATTTGCTTATGTGCAACCATACTTCATCTCCTTCTTGAAACTTGTGATCAACTTTATGTTTGTCATGCCTCTCCTTGTACTTGCTTTGACTCTTCTCAAGTTGTTCTTGAACTTGTTAATGAATAATTTGAATTTTCTCAATGAACGTTTGAGCCTTGTCAATATCACTATGCCCATAAATTGCAACATCATTCTCATAGATGAAGTCTAATGGCGATTCCGGCAAATACCCAAAGCAGGCTTCAAAAGGTGAAGTATTTGTAGAAGAGTGCTTGGCCCGGTTGTAGGCGTAATGAATGTAATGCAGTTGTTCATCCCATAACTTGGGATGCTTGCTACAATATCATCTAAATAGATGCACAACAGTTCCGTTCACCACCTCGGTTTGGCCATTGGTTTGCGGATGAAAAGTAGTACCCTTTTCAAATTTGTGTCCATCATCTTCCAAAGAATGGACCAAAAATTCCCAACGAACCTGGAATCCCTGTCACTAACAATAGAAGTTGGCAAACCAAATGAACCCATACATGTTGAAAATAAAGTTCAGCAGTTTGTTCAGTAGTAATGGTTTTCTTACATGGCATAATTATTCACATTTTACTAAATCTATCCACAACTACATAAAGATATACATGTTGTTTTCTTGACATAGGTAGACCTCCAACAAAGTCCATGGAGACACTCTCCCATGGCCTTGATGGTACCAGTAGTAGCATGTATGACCCAAGCTTCCAATTGCTAGGCTTTCTTGTAGCACACATAGAACATCCTCTTATAAAACGTGACACACTATCTATCATGTGAGGCTAATAACAATACCTTTGTAGACGTGCCATTGTTTTTCTTACCCCAAAGTGACCAACAATAAGAGATGAACGAGCCTCTCTCATGACACTAAGTCTCTCTCCTTATGGTATACACAACTTGCCACTAAGTCTCTCTCCTTGTGGTATACACAACTTGCCCAAATGAAACAACAAAATTTTATGCAAGTGATAATCATTTTCCTCAACTTGATTCCCTTCACTCAAACTGGCATACACATCTTTAAAATCAGCATCAAATGCATATTGTTCTATGTAAATCTCATGTATAATAGAATCATTTTTAAGCAAAGTAGAAGCACTTATAATTGGCCTTGAAAGCATATCAACAAATTTATTAAAAATACCTTTTTGTACCTTATAACCAAGTGAAATTTTTGAAGAAATCCCATCCAACTGAAATGTCGTGATTGCTGCAATTTTGTTTGCGACTGCAAGTACTATAGCGGTTGGTAATCGATATGAATAATCGTCTCTTTACCCATCAAGTAGTGTTTCCACTTCTTGACACTTTGTACCAATGCATACAACTCTTTTTCATATGTTGGATAATTTATTACAACACCATTGAATGTTTCAGAATGAAAAGCGATAGGCTTACCATGCTGCAAAAGTACTGCGCCCATGGCATAATCACTAGCATCGATCTGTATCTCGAATGAATGTCTCAAATCAGGTAATGCAAGGACCAGGGCTAAACTGATCTTGTCTTTTAAAGCTTCAAAATCTTGCTGCTGTTTGCCTCCCCATTGGAAGCCTTTCTTCACAATTGTCACTGCATGCATAGGAGCTGCTATGGCAGAAAATTTAGCAATAAAATTTGTCCAATATTGAGCTATGCCTAAAAACATTCTTACCTCTGTTACTGATTTGGGAGTGGGCCAATTCACAATGGCTTCCACTTTATAAGGAATTCTCAATGCGCCTCTTCCTACAATGTGTCCCAAATAAACCAAAGAAGTTTTTCCAAATTCACACTTAGACATCTTAAGAAATAATCACTCTTTCTTCAAAACATCAAGTACTCTCTTTACTTGCAAGACATGCTCTTCTCTTGTTTTGCTGAAAATGAGTATATCATCTAAATACACAATCACAAAATCATCAAGAAATTGACGGAAAAAATTATCCATCACATGCATGAAAGTCGTCGGTGCATTACACAAACCAAACGACATAACCAACCACTCAAAGAGTCCTTGTTTGGTTTTGAATGCAGTCTTCCATATGTCACTTTCTGCAATTCTTACTTGATGATATCCACTTCGTAAATCTAACTTAGTGAAATAATTTGCTTCTTTCAGTTGATCTAACAAATCATCTATCCTTGGGAGTGGATATTGACTCTTTACCATTATCTTTTTCAAAGCTCTGAAGTCAACACACATGTGCCAAGTCTCATATTTCTTCGGAATCAAGACTATAGGTGAACCGCATGGTGAAGTGCTTGGCCTTATGAGTCCCCTGTCCAAAATTTCCTTGATTTGGCTCTTTATTCCAACATTCTCCATTATCGACATGTGATACATGCCGATGTTTGGAAGAGGACAATCTTGTTGAAACTGAATCTCATGTTGAATCTCCCTTTTAGGAGTCAAACTTGTTGGCTCCTGAAAAATCTCATGATGTGAATCAACTACATCATAAAAATATGATTTCAACTTAGGATCAAAATCTTCAAACATCACATGATTAACATTAGCTTTAGGTTTAATGATTATAAGAACAAAATTATTACTTGAATTCACTAGCCTTTTTACCTGTCCAACATTTACCATTGAAATATTTGTCTTCTTGCGATATGCTCTAACAATGTACTCGCCATATTTGAATAAATGGTATTTGTTCTCATGGCGATGGAAGATAGCTTTCCTGTCATACAAGTAAGGACTGCCCAACAAAAAACTTGTAATATCAATCAGAACCACATCTAATTCAATTGTGTCAACAAAATGTGCAGTTATTGCAAAGCACAATATGCACTTCTTTGAAACCTGTAAATTTGCATCCTTGAAAATCTGCCCAAGTGGATATGGTTTTGGATGTGGAATGGTCTCAAGTTTAAGTTTCTTGACCAAGTCTTTAGAGATTAAATTCGCTTGTGAACCACTGTCAAATAATGTATCAATATTGGTATGTTTGGATATGACTGTCACATGAAACAATTCAATTCTCTCTTCTTCATTTGGAGCTTCTATGTGACAGTTTGAAGTACTAGTATTGGGTTTTGTTTCAATTTCTTTCCCCTTTATATTCTTAAATCCCATGGTTGTAATTTTAGTTTCATCACCTGAATCTTGTCCTAAGTCATGTTGAGTTGTAGATGCAGTTTTTTTCTTCCCTTTGTTATTGTTAAATTTGGGTCTCTTTTTAGGATGTAGTTTCCAACAATTTTTCTCTTCATGGCATTCTCTTGAGAAATCTTTAAAAACCACTTTCTCTCCCTCTTTCTTGACAGATGCATTATTTTTTCCTTTTCCTTTTGAGGTATTCTCTTTGTTTTTCCCCTTAAAAGGCTTGTTTCTACCCTCTTCAAAAGTATTTTTCCCTCTAGCTTCTAAATGTGTAGCTTGAGCATATACCTCATCTAGGCTTATAGGATTAAACATGAGCATAGTATGTCTAAGGTAGCTATGTAAGCCCCCTATGTACTTGAGCAAAGTATCTTGACTCTGCAAATATACCCCTAATAAGAGAGATCTTCTCCTAAATTCTTGGGTGTAGTCTTGTACATTTTTCCTTTCAATTGTATAAAATTTTGCTAGTTCATTATGGCTTTTTGCATGTGATCTAATGGATAAAGATGTTGTTTTATTGTAGTAATGAAATCAGTCCATGATAGAATAATATTACCATGTTTTTTGATCTCCTCTTTTGTCCTGGCTTCCCACCAAACAAGAGCTGCACCTTCCATCCTCAATGAAGCTAGTTGGATTTTGGTGTCGTCATCATGAAGTTTCTGAATTCTAAAATAAACCTCCAATTGCCTAATCCAATTATCAAGATTTTCTACATTGATTTCACCATTAAAAATTGACAATTCAAACTTAACATCAAGTTTTAGAAAAGGAATTTTACCAGTGTTCTTTGAATTGTGTGACTGGTGTACTAAAGATGAAGTAGATATGATGATGCTGAGGGTGAGGATGGTGAATTTCCACTGCCTCCATTTCCTCCATTGTCCTTATTTGATTTGTCTTCATCATTGTGACCTCTTCATGATCCCTGACCTTCCTTGTGAAGTTTGGATCCTTCTCCTTCTGGTCTTTCATTCCTTTCCTGATAAAGGACTCTCACCTTTTCAGTCATGTCAAGGAATTCTTTCCTGAAGACTCTTTCTTCCTCTTTGGGATCCACCTCTTTATGGGTTTCTTCTTCTCCTGGAGGCATTCTTGATGCTTCTTCTGCTTCTCTTGGAGGTGAAATAGGTAGTGGAGAATGTGGCAATATTGCCCTCTTTTGCTGTGGCTCACTTTGATAACCTCTTGCTTCCACCAATTTGCCTTCTCCTCTCTTAAGCTTGAGCCTAGTAAGCATGAAAACCCTTGCAAACAGTTAACAAATCCTTGCACATAAAAACACAAGAGATAAAACTCTAGCTCTGATGCCAACTTGATCTGAAAGGAGTGCATAAGTTATGTTGTGCTAAGTGTCCTTTCAATTAAATAAACATGTAAAAATGATCTCCATAAGTTTGCTTAAGGTATGAGAGTTTTAACCATGAAAATTAGATGAATTAGTGAACTTTAAGCATGTAAATAAGCCTTAAAAACACTGAAAATAATTGTTAAACAGAGAAAAAACATTCACACAGAAGTTTTACATGGTAGGCATGATGAAGCAGTTCACCCCTCCTGGGAAACATCTGCTGATCTAGCTCCCAATGGCATGTCCCTCTTTGTCTTTATGCTCAAAATTGTAAATTAAATATGTTTGTAGGCCTCTAATGGCTGTTTTCTTTGCACCAATGGCTCCAAAATGCTCAAATTAGACTAGGTATACTCTTGTTTCACCAAAATTGGTTGAAAATTGACCTCCCAATGCATTTTTCCCATTGACAGCTAGAAAAGCTCCACTAAATGTGGAGACAGGTAGTTAACTGAAGATAAATTGATGGCTAAACCCCAAAATTAGGGGCACACTCCAAATATGTCGGACAGTTTAAATCAGAATTAAATGTGAGTGGTGTGGTGGTCACATGCTACCCCCGCTATAACCTCCACTAACCGTTTGAACTTTGACATTAAGGTTGGAACCGAGAGTTACGAGGTTCCGTAATGTTTAACCATCTGTATTAACTCTTAAACCCCACATGTGAAAAATTTTCAATCCTTTTCACTGGTGGTTATGGTTCTAACCGCTGCTAGTTTTAAAACTATATGCTACAGGTTTAACACCCATGTGAACCAACTTTGTCGCAATGGTTTTGTTTTCTGGCGGTTAGGGTGAAGGTCGCGGTCTTGGCATATGGTTACATGACAGGGGCATTGTCCTCCCAAGCCCTCAACGCCAAAATAGTTAACGTTTAAATATATATCTATAGGGGTAAGAAACACCCTACAGGCGGATTGGTAAGAGCTCTTGCGGGTGGACAGGAGGTCGTGGGTTCGACCCTTCGGAGCTCCATAAAAAAATTTACACCACCATTTTGAGGATACGTGGCAGCCTGTGGGCTTGCCACGTATTTCTTAACCATTGGCTCCCACATAAAACCATAAACGGTCCAGATTAGCTTCGTACCATCAACATCCAACGACCCACAATGTGCCACGTGGCTCCATCCCATTGGCTCAGAAGAAAATGGAATATTCCAAGAATATTCCACTGACTGTACATGCAAGATGACTGGGCATCCAATCACCAAAATTTTACTGTTTGGTAAAATGAACAGAACGCGATATCTTCCTCATATGACATCGGTTTTTCAAACCATTTGCAGCTCTAGAATTGCAAAGATGGGACCTTTTCGGTCACTTAGGTTCAGACTTGTTTCGAGCACTTTCATTTTTGAGCATATGACTTGATCTCCTAATCATTTTTAAAGTTTTGTGCAAGTTAATGGTTGCAATTTTGTGACTTTGACAAGGTTAAAGTTGTAGAAAGGTGAAGGGAAATTGTTGGTTGCAAGTCCTGAGATTAGGACTAGAAGAAGGAGAGCTGAAAGAGCATCATCCTCACCCAAAATTCCACTCATATCTCCACTTGAATAACCTCAAGTTTTGTCTCAAGACGTTGAGATTGAAGAGGCGCAATTTGTACAAGAAGCTGAGTTGATTGAAGAGGTACAAGCACCAGGAGTTGAACTTGAATCCTTAGCCATTATTTCAAGTGTTGAAGAGAATCATGGACATTCAGAAAAAGAATATGTCAAGAGAGACTTCAAGGACATTCAAAGAATGGTTAAAATCATGTTTGATGCATTCACTGCAAAAAGAGTAGGAGGAGGTTCTAAGATTCCATATGGAGAAGGAACTTCATATGGTAAGAAAGATGAAGAGAAGAGTTAAAAGGGTAGCGGAGGAAAGCCACCTCCATCTCCACCATATTCATCATCCTCATCATCCCCATGTGCATCATCTTCCACTTCCACCACAAAAACCACTCACACTCACTGAAAAGCCACAAAGGGAAAAACACCATTACTCAAATTGGACATTAAGTTTGAATCACCCATGTACAATGGCGGGGTAAATTCAGAGAGGCTTGAAAATTGTATACGTCAATTGGAGGTGTAATGCAGAATTCAAAACCTTCATGAAGACGACATAAAGATCCAATTGGCTTCATTAAGGCTAGAAGAAGCAGCATTAGTTTGGTGGGAAGCAAAGACTCAAGAGGAAATGTGAATCCATGGTAAGATATCCATTTCTTCGGTTGAGTTTATTTCTTCCATTAAAATATAGTTTTATCATTAGCCTACATGCAAAAAAATATTATGAGTTGGAAATTTTTTAAGCAACTCAAGGGTCAAATAGTTCAAGAATATACCCAGGAGTTTAGAAAGAGGGCTTTGCTATTAGGAGTAAAATTGAATTCACAAGACACACTCTTGAAATATATTGGGGGTTTACATTCTTATTGGAAGCATACTATTCTTATGTTTAACCCAAGAAATTTAGATGAAGTTTGTGTACAAGCCACACACTTAGAGGCAAGGGGAAAACAAGGTATGGAGGAGAAAGGTGAAAGTGAGGGTAAAGGGAAAGGAAAGTTTTTTGGAAGAGGAAAAAGAAATATCTCTGTAAAAATAGAGAAGGAAAAATTCACATGCAAAAACTGTTCAAATACTGGCCATGATGAAGACCATTGTTGGCAACTTCATCCAGAATTGAAACTAAACAGTCTGAAAGACAAAGAGAAGGGGAAAATTGTTGCTATTGCTGAACATGACTTAGGTTTAGATTCAGGAGATGAGACAAAAATCACAGCCATGGGTTTGAAAGGTAAACATTTTGCAAACACAAGTTCTTCAAAATTTTCAAATGATACTCAGGATGAAGATACAACAATAGAACTTTTCTACATTAGAGTTGTCTCTAAACATACCAAGATTGATACACTTTTTGATAGTGGGTCACAAGCTAACTTGATTTTCGAAGATTTGGTTAAGAAACTAGGCCTTGAAACTATTAGACATCCAAGACCATATCCTTTTGGTTGGATATGCAAGAATGAAAACTTTCAGGTTACAAGGAAGTGCTTACTAAGATTCTCCATTAACTCAAACTTTCTTGATGAAGTTGAGCATGATGTGGTGCCGCTTGAGATATAAGGTATTATATTGGGAAGTCCTTATATGTATGATAAGAAATCTGTATTTCATCGCCATGAGAACAAGCATCACTTATTTAAGGATGGTATTGAGTACATAATTAGAGTGCATAAGAACAAGACAGGGTTGTCTCTTGTACATGCAAGTGAAATGAAGAGGATAGTGAATGCAAGTCAGAACTTGACATTATTGATGATAAAACAAAGAGATGTATTGAATCACCGTTTTGAAAAATATGCTTATGCTTGTCATGAATTGTCTCAGGATGTTAACAGCTTGCCTTTGAAAGAAGGTGAAAAATATTGGCAACAGTCAACATTGGTGTTGAGAGGTATTGGAAACAAGATGTCGATGCAAGAGGGTGCAAATGTAAAAGATAAAGTGATAAAGCAACTTGGAAAAGAAGGCATGGGTTCCACAAATATGGTTTATGGTTTCCAAAAGGTACATAGAAATGGCGAAGATACTTGGTTAAGAGTCAACGCAAGTACAAGGCAAAAGCAGCAAAAAATCGCCATGGTGGCAATGTTCAAGGTGAGAAAGTTTCTAAGTTTTCTTTGATTGTTGACCAAGGTAGGAAAATGATGGTTTATACAAAAATAGATTGTTGTTCTGCAAATTCAGAAATACTGTAGCATGACGGTGTCAATGACAGCAAGAGAAGGTTGCAAGAATCGAGGAAAAAATTTATTTTTTATGAAAAGTTCCAAATGATGAAATTGGGAAAATTTCAATGGATAGAGATTGGAAGGGCGAGGGAACAATCCCCTCATCCACATAATCAGTAATCAAGAGAGATTTTGGGGTCCAAAAGGCTTCTAGTGGGGAGGAATGATCAGAGGCTCAGTATTTTAGCTAAAAAATGAAAGTGCTCAGAATTTAATGTAACCAAAATGAAATTGATCGACCCATTGCAAGGAATCCAACACAACTTGTTTCATTGAAAACTGAGTTTGGATGAAGGAGTTATGCTATGTTGATTGTTGTTCACAACAAACAATTTTTTATTAAAAATTTGTAGAACAGGTACAGGCTGATGACATGGTAGCCCAGTTAGCATTCAGGAATCTTCTTTAGTTTTAGTCCAATGAGACTTTGACATGTGTCATCTCCAGATTCACCAATTTTTCTTGGGGAAGTTGAATTTTTCTTCTATTTCCTAAGTTTGGAATTATTACTATGGTGGATTATTTTATTGGTGGAATTTATAGGCCAATGGGGATGGACCATGTGGCGCAGCCGAGAGCCAAATAAATCCGAAGATAATCTTCAGTTAGTGGTCTCAATATACATATTAGACAAAGGTTTGAATTATACCATGGAAATGCATATAATTCGCAACACACACACACACACACACACACACACACACATATATTTTAAACCAAAGTTTTGTGCCATGGTTGGAGTCAAAAGTCAAAGTCACTACATTCAACCATCTCGCATCGATAGTTTAGGAGCAGAGGAAACAAGGCAACAACAAATTATTTGCGATTTGCGATTGTGTGGTAAGTGACGTGGTGATAAGGTGGGTCCTACCAATCACATCGGGGGTTTTTAGGAGCAGGAAAAATAAAGCGTTAACAAGGTGGCTGAATTGCGATCTATGATATATCGCATTGGGGTATCACAATTGCAAGATGGAGCATAAAACATAGAATGATTTATAGTGGGGCTGCAATCTGCGATAAGTGTCTACGATGTGATCTGTGGAGACTGAAATGCATTTAAACTGAGTTTTAATATGTAATATGCGAGTTATGGTTATGTTAATATGAGTTTAACGATAAGTGCGGGTTAGCGTTAAACGCGCTTAACCCAACTTATCACCCACTTAATATAATATTAAACTCGTTCTTATCCCTAATTAATCGCATACTTATCTTGGCGGTGCCTTTGGCAGACCCTCTAGATTTGGCAGACTTCCACATTTAGGGGAGTTAGCTGGACATTTTCTAGATTTAGTGGAGAAATTGTATGGAAAATTGGTTTTTCCATAATGGAGGCAATATTCGAGCAAATTAGGTGCAAGGATAGTCATTCTTGATATATTTTGATGTTTTGGAGCCATTGGAATAGGTCGCAAAGAAAGAAGAGGTCATCTACACATGTTTTTGTTGTCATGAATATTTTTGAAGCCCAAGGCCGCTAGGAGGGAAGGCCATGCCCTGAGCATCTGGTAACCAAATTGAGTAAACAAATAGTCGTTTCTAATAGATTTCGATGTTTTAAAATCCTTGGAATAGGTTTCAAGAGAATTTTATGCATGTAAAAAACATTTTGAGCAAATTTGAGCTAATACAAAGGCCCAAGCTATGGAGCTAGACCAAGGAGATGTAGCCCAGGAGGGGTGAACTCCTTCATAAAAACTATGTTTTATTGTATGACTTTGTGTGGTTTGCTATCATTTATGTTGCAGTTGTTCAATACTTTAAATTCATGCTTTATGCTTTCAAAAACACTCATAAAATTCAGTTTTAATTCCTCTTTTGACACACATAAGCAACAAGGGAACCTGCACATCAAGCATAAGATCAATGAATAAGTTTTATATCTGAAAATGAAATTAGCACAACAATAACTAATATTAAAATTCATATCATGAATATAAAAACATTTTTTTTATTAATATAAATTTTATTTGAAAAAAAATCAGTTCTAGCATAACCATAAAACATTGTTTAATTTAGTAATATCATAATTGTACATCTTTTATATTACTTCAAAAACATCAAACATATTCAATTGTGTAAATTATTACTACCAAATTAATCATTGATTTGGTGCAATTATGTATACTTATTGTTTATGTAATATAAGTATTTTACAAATCATGTTGAACCATTCTAAAAAAAGATCTCCATTAGCTTGGTCAAACCCATTAGCTATAATGTATTTTTAAGAGAAACACTCTATCTCAACTTTCAAAATAATGAGTTGCATTAAAGGAGGACCTTATAAATAATGAAACACATTTGAACCCAATTTTAAATATGAACTTGGGAGGATTTTAACATTTCAAGCATTAATAATGTATGGAGCATTATTATTGGAGGATTTTAACATTGAAAGATCCAAACCTAGTTGTTGACGTGTGAATTTCTCAAACTCATCAAAGGCATGGTAGACATACATTTGAGATTTTCATATCCAACCATCACATTAATCCATTTTCTAATCAAATCAATAAATATACCCATTGTATAGAAGCTAACATTTATCACAAGAGTATCAACACTAAAGAAACGACATAAAAACTATCAAAATAAAATAAAAAACAATTATTTCACCCACACAAATGAGAAAAGTCAATTCTATTACTTCTAAAGACCCAAACCTAGTTGTTGAAGTGTGAATTTCTGAAATTCATCAAAGACATGGTAGCAATACATTTGATATTTTCATATCCAACCACCACATTAATCCATTTTCTAATTAAATCAATAAATAGAACCATGGTATTGAAGCTAACATTTATCACAAGAGTGTCAATGCTAAATAAATCACATAAAAAATCTCAAAATGAAATAGGAAACAATTATTTCACCCACACAAACAAGAAAAATCAATTCTATTACTTCTAAAGACCCAAACCTAGATGTTAGAAGTGTGAATTTCTCAAACTCATCAAAGACATGGTAGTAATACGTTTGATATTTTCATATCCTACCATCACATTAATTCATTTTCTAATAAAATCAATAAATATTCCCATTGTATAGAAGTTAACATTTATCACGTGAGTATCAACACTAAAGAAACAACATAAAAACTCTCAACATCAAATAAAAAAAAAATATTTCACCCAAACAAACAAGAAAAGTCAATTCTATTACTTCCATTGGACAACTGAAAAGCCCTTCAATTTGATTACTTTATCCCTATAGTTAGTGTTTTATGTAGAATACCAATGGACTATGGATATGGGCATGCTATGTGAGTCTCAAGCTTTGAGCTTCAATGTTCATGATTTATAC
The DNA here is from genome assembly GCA_034641835.2 of Pinus albicaulis. Taxonomy (NCBI): domain Eukaryota; kingdom Viridiplantae; phylum Streptophyta; class Pinopsida; order Pinales; family Pinaceae; genus Pinus; species Pinus albicaulis. The sequence continues at coordinate 466,249,460 of CM076569.1, forward strand.
TTAAGGGTGCATAATGCAAGTTTGTGTGATGTTAATGTTGGCAAATATAAGCTTATTTCTAACACATCCAAATACCCACTGTGGGAAAGTTTGTGCTTCGCTTGGAGTATCAACACTATGGGGCAAGTCTCATCTTAGTATCTTAGTATTATGGAAACCACATAGTTTGATATTGGAGTTTTAGCCAACAATATTATTGGCTTCTTTTATCTTTTACATTCATATTTGGTAATACTCATATATATATATGGGGGTAAGTTTTTGTTTGTAAGTCGAAGTTATATTCATTCATAAAAAAATAAGTACATCAGTAGCAAAATGCAGATAGTCTCACCATGACCAAGTTTTTTGACTACCATGATCAACATATGACAAAGAAACAAAAGAAGAACTAGAGACGTAGTCCATAACTTAGGAGGCCAAAAGCACCAAAAAACACATAAAAAAAGTAAAACACCTGTAACCATGCTCAATTATTGGAGGTAATAGAAGCAGGATTTCCCAGAGGAGTCCTTGGAGGAGGAGGAGGACAAAAGGAACACTGTACATGCTCTTCGAAGTGAGCCATCCATGACTTCAGCTTCTACACCTTCTCGGATAACAGATTCTAGCCTCGCCGACCACCACCATCCACTCCCGAATATCACAATGAAAGTAATTCATCTTTTTTGGTGTAGTAATGAGCTTTGCATGCTCTTGCTACCATGCCCTCTCTAAGGTTTCCAAGCGGTCCAATACCGACTAGATCAAATCCCGACAAATTTTCAAACAATAATCACACTCCATCGTTTCCCCACGCCCAGGTCGTCTCGCCTTCCCCCAACTACCTGTGCCACCTCGACGCATCGCTCGACCCCTATTTGGAGTCTGCGAGTTGCTCCCCCCATGTCTAGGAAACACGCCACCATGACCACCACGAACCCCAGAAACCGCCCGACCCGAGCTATTGGAAATGCGAATACCTCGACTAGAACTTGGAGACATCTCTACTACCATTGGCGCCTGCAGGTATGACCCTTGACTGGTTTCTTAGCAAAAATTCACTTATTCGAGGGAACGGGGCGAGTGTTACTCGACTCAGGGCACGTTATTTCAAGACCAGTGGTGTCAAGTAGGGGAGAAATGAGCCAACAATTATTAACACACACTAGAACTATGAATTTAGAGAGACTCCCCAACCACGCCATAAAGTATTTGAACAACCTGACCATGATAATTACAGGGAGACAAGATACCAATCTAGCAGCAAGATATTAAACCATCGACTCACCATCCCGGACCCCTTACAGAATGAACAGTTATCGAAAGAACCGAGGACAGATGCAACTCCGCCTCAAAATTTGTGTAAGAATGCATAACCTCGAAGGAAAGCTGCTTGGAAAGCAAGACCAGTTGCCCCATATATGCAAAGGAAAACTGAGAGCAAGGATACCCAACCACCCAAAATAGGGCTTTTGGGTTGACCCAAGCACTAGATGCCAAACCCTTATCCTGCTCAAAAATTCTAAAGACAATAGACGAGAAAGGAAATCACCCAAATCAATGACCCTCATACTAGGGAGGGGGCACCGACCACAAAAGCACGACCATTCCCAGACATGGTGTCAATTGCAGAGGTTACAACTATTACTAGAGCTCAACCGATGTCTATTAGCCTACCACAAAACTCAACCTACATGGCATACTAGAAGAGCGCCACCCTCTATCTACCAACAATGTTCACCCACTCCCACTGCCAGCGAGGGTGATGGGAAGTTCACACAGATTACATTAACACCTCCCATGCTTAGAACGTCGTGAGAGGACATGGAGACTGACCCCCGCACCAAAGACCAAGTGTTACACATTATCGACCATGCGTAGATTTTCTTACCACGTTTATCACCCCAATCAGGGAGATATGGGTAAATTTTTAATTCACCAGTTGTATTGATGATTTTTAAAAATTAAGTAAATTGTATTGGTGACATGAATATTTTAGAATGATCAATATTTAACGATTAAATAAGTAAAATAAGAATTAATTCCCATGAAATTTAACACCTGTTTCAAATTACTCGATATAGCTCTTGGATCACAATTCAAATATTTATGAGGTTGATTCATTTTTAAACTCTCTCATTCTCTTGTTGTTGCCATTGCCATGGCCTTGGCCCTTTTCGTTTCAATCACCCTCATTAACTTGATAAGAAAGCCCTTCAATATAAATATCCTCTTTCACATAGTTTATATCTAGCACATGACTATTTTATAATGATAAAAGTTTATAAGTATCAAGAATATAGTGGTGTCTTGGTTTAAATGACAACAAGAAAGTCTTATAATTTAATTTTCCCTTGATTAAATTAGAAGGAAATTGTAATTCCACATCACATGGCAACTTGTATGAGTTAACTGAGCCAAGAAGACTTAGTTATGCCAGTCAATTCAAGTTGAGGGTAAAATTGGAGGCATGTAGAGTTCTCTCTAAGTTTTAGGGCATCCAGTTGCAGTTTATTTAGAGTTGTAATTAGTTAACTTAATTATTTGAGTTAAAAAAACTTTAACTAGTTTTAACTAAGAGATGAGCTAGTGATAGGTCCACTAAATTAAATATGATTTAATTCACATGAAGCGATCAATCAGATAACCGATAATTCACTATAAATAATTATTGCATATCAGTTCTAAGGAAGTCCGAGATGATATTGGAGTTAAAGGGAAGATAACTATCAATTTTATAATTATAAAATTATACTAGTCATGCATGAGGTCAGTAGGACGCCTTAGATGAATTGCGCAATAAATTCTTTAGAATATACTAATTAGTAGGGGCTCAATTCCTTCAGGAATGCATAAGCAAGGCTAAGCAACTGAGAGGTAGGAAATTGGTTAAGTATTAGACCATTCTTGCTAGGATCGGAGTGAAACAGTCAGAGATAGTGCAGAGGTTTCTCAGGAAGGGAAATAGAATTGTATTGTTTCATATTCTTGACATAATGTAATATAGAGATAAAAAGGTTTTTAGATGAGGCTTTCCCAACATACATCTTTGTGTTGTGCGATTGAAATTCTTTCTCTTTCTTGTTCATGTGATTGTGTGATCATAATTGGTTTCCACAATTTGTAGAATTGATTTAGTATTTTTTTTTAGCATATTACAAGATAAGTTGAATATATTTAGATATTTATACATGGTTTCATAGCATGAATCACTATAGAAGAGAAGAACCAGAGTTTTTTTTGAACATGGGAATCAAATTTGCAGATTTATTCTTCAGGGCCAACATCATATCAGGATGTATTTCTTTGGATTGAGACTCAAATATGCCCTTGAGGGTAATCAAAATTACATAACATGGAAGGACATGATGGAGGCAGTGTTGGAGGATAAGAGACTGAAGGAATTCATAGACAATGATATTCCTCAACCCACAACAACAAATGCTCAACTTCTTATGCATGGTAGAAGAATGTAGCAAAGGCGAGAAGGATTATGTAAGAAGGAGTTCAAGATCATATTGTATCGAACCTTCATGGAAAGGAAACTCCACATGGTATGTGTAAGGCCTTAACAAATCTATTTCATAATAGAAACGAACACAGGAAGTTGGCGCTGAAGGAAAAGCTAAGAAATATCAAGATGGAGAATGAAAACATGATACCAAAATACTTGACAAAGTTCAGTCAATGTTGCGATGAGCTTGGAAGTGTTGGTGTGACAATTTCCCATGATGATTTGGTGAGCCTAGCACTTCTAGGTCTTCCCAAGAGATGGAATAGCTACCAGGACTCGGTGATTGGGAGGGAGAAGCTACCAGAGTGGGAGCGATTGTGGTCTGACTTGGTACAAGAAGAGTTTCGAAGGAACACCAGAGATGGATCCTCATAAAATACTGATGATGAGGAGAATTGTGCCTTGGCTAGAAAGGGGAAAAAAGGGAAATGGAAGGCATCCCATTCCAAATCAGATTCTAGTTAGGCAGGAAGGAAGCGAGACTTGTCAAAAGTAAAATATTTTCACTGTCATGAACTTAGACACTATGCTACAAAGTGTCGACACAAGAATACTGACAAGAATCCCTTAGGAGGAGTGGTAGGTGAAGCAATTGCTTCACAGTTCGAGTTTTATTTCACCCACATCGCATGCATGGTGTCATCGGTGATGGGTTCTGTGTGGTACTTAGATAGTGGATATTCATTCCATATGACTAGAAACAAAGATTTATTCAGTAACTTGGAGGAGAAGGATCTTCATATGCACATCAATATGGGAGATGATGGTAGGTATATCGCTATCGACATAGGTACAATTACCTTTCAGAGGGAGTGAATTAATCCTCTTACATTAAAATATGTCATGTATGTTCTTGGTTTAAAGATGAATTGGTTTTTGTTGTTATGTTGAAAGCCCGTGGCTATGATGTGATATTCACTGAAGGAAAGGTGTTCCTTCGTCATAAAGCCATGGGACAGGTGAAGAATATTGGAGTTCGAGTAAAGAACCTCTAAAAATTGGATGTAGAAGACTATGCTTCGTTGAGCACGAAAGTAGAGAAGGTGGTGAGTTCAAGGCACTTGTTGAGAAAGACATAGGGAAGAAGGTGTTGAGTGTTGAAGTCCAACAAGAAATTGTAGCACACGCACTAGTGTGGGACCAATAGGTTCTAGTGATACATTAGTGTGAAGGCCAATTTAATTAATTAAATTGGTGCAATGTCTAATTTAATTTTCCCTTAATTAATTTCGACAATAAAATATAATCTTATCTCATGATCACTTGTAATAGTTAACTAAGCGATAAACTTAGTTAGCTCATGTATTTCGAGTTGAGGGTGGTTGGTGAGGCATGCAGAGTAATTCTATTAGTTATGGATTTCGAATTATAGTTGGTGCATTAGTTTAATGTATGAGTAATCAGTTAACTTAGTTAGGTGACTTAGATTCAGTTGAACTAGTTTTAACTGTTTGTTGCACTAGTGAGAGATCAAGTGAATTAAATATTATTTAATTCACAATCAGTGATCTGCCATGCAACTGATGATTTACTATTAATAGCTGAATGCATGTCAGTTCCAGTGGAGACCCAATTGAGACTAAGGTGAAAGCGATGTTAACTATCAGTTTTTTGATTAGTAGGTTGCCGCATGCAACCAGACATCCATTGGATTGCCCATGATCCTTACGCAGTTTTGGAAGGAAAAAAATGTATTCAAAGACCCATTGGGCATGTAATCATAGACCAATAGTCTTCGATCTCCCTCTGAACAGAAACCCTGAGACGAACAATATTTACATGTTGGATCATACCAATAGTACATACCTCCATCCAGAATTGGTTTTCACCTCCTTCAGGTCTCTCCAATTTCTTGACAGCTATTGGGATGGACCCTACGAGGGTACCCTTGTAAAAAAATCCAGATCCTCCACTCCCCAGCTTCTCATTAAAATTCTTGGTCGCAATATGTAGCTCCTTATATGAAAACATGGTCAGCATCATCCCACTAAAACCCTCCTCAGAAGCTGAATGCTTTTCTGAATTCCTTTGCTTCCAGCAATAAAAATTTAAAGCGACAATCAGTGCAGAAACCCCTACCTCGACAAAAGCTCCTATCAACATCCTAATATTCACTTCCCTTTTGGACGAACTCCGAGAGGCAGCTACCCGAAAATATAACAACATACTATTGTTACTATCAGAAGTACTATAACCAACACTATCATCCTAATCATCACTAGAATAATTTCTGAGATTCCACAAATCACCCCACACCAGTCTATAGTCTTTAGAAACCCTCTTATACGCATACACAACACAAGAAAGGTTATTCACACAAAAATTCTCATAGGATTCAATCAAAACTTCAGGTATCAAAACATTACTACTATTATTCAAATCAACACTTACCAATTCATAAAACTTATCAGTTTTGCACTGCAGTGGACTACTAATGCAACCCCCGGACCAATCCCGAGAATTCCAAGCCTGGGGGATCTTGGGTTCAAAACCCTCCAAGCAGTGACAATACTATAAATCATTGTCAGTGTTACTACAAACCCCATTAGGCCCACAGAGACCATAAACCGTACATATATCTACCGGCCTCATCCAAAACATATCCCAGTCATCTGCTTGATAAGTCCAAGCATACTGCTTAATTTCTCCAAAAACATCTATTGCAAATCTAGATATTACACTAAATTGCGGTAATTCTGTGTAATTAAAATACCCGTCAGAGGAATTTGGATTGAAAAACATAAAATTGTAGATATATTTGACGGTCATCTCCAGAACGTACAGAAAGCTATAGCCATCCAACTTTCCGCAGCTCTAGTAACGCACGAAATCCCGCCAAACTAGCACAAACTCGCTGAATTTAGCAGAACCAGAATGTAGCCTCAGTTGTAGGCTAAAATCTCCTGTCGCCAGATCCATCGCCGTTTTCCAGGACATCAAGCTTTTCTCGTAATGGATATTCATCCCCGTAAGCCACGTCTCTGTCGGATTCTCAAAGCTCTCCCACACAACACCACCTTCACTGCTCTCCATCAAAACCAGATTACCATAATCCAAAATTACTACCCGGGAAGCCCTCTGGCGGTTTCCCATCTCCAAGACAGAGACGTTATTAGCGTCCACGACAACCAGCTGGCCATTGTTTGTGAATTGCAGGGCCGCGGAAGAGTCGACAAGGGTTTCTCGGTTGGCTACCCAAACATATATCTTGAGTGGGATTCTGGAATTCTAGATGCCGATATACCATTTATCAGCACTGCTCGGGCTGAAGAATCCCAACAAAAATGTGCCATTTTTGGAGACAATTGTCTGGTTTAAGGTAAGTCCCTACCCTAGATTTATTTTATGTCGCGAAAATGTTAAAATAAGTATTTACCTCTCACATGCATTGTTAGACAATCATTTAAGTGAATTAGTTGAGTTGAGTGATAGATATATTTGGTAAGTGAGTTAGAGAGTGAGTTAATTGAGAGTTGAGTAAGTTCAGTTATGTGAAAGTGTGTACATGTCAAATAGGTTAAATACCCTTCACCGGGTTCATTGTATTCATTGAGTGAGATTGTGATTAAGAGTGTTTGAAGATTAATTGAGCAACCGGAGCTCATTGTTTTATGTGTAAAATACTTGTGTTCTTGTGTGATTGAATCCTCTGCCTATCCAAAAAATTGGTATCAGAGCGAGGTTACAGAGAACGGGAGAACGACAGATTCACAATCATCCGTGAGTGAGAAGAGGATTTTTTTTTTCCCGCTTATTTCCGCTATAATGCAGCTGTTAGTCATAGACAGAGCATTATAATACAGGTTCCCACAACAGAGAACCACGTTAAAAGTAAACACTTAATGTGATTTGCATGCACGCGAAGAGTTCTACTTTTCTGGTGCGTTATAGGACTAACGCGGACCATAGTATCGAGAGGTGCGTCAGCACGCTACGGTATTGAAGTTTGGACGCGTTATTCGACCAAAAGGTCAACGGAGTAATCTTCGTTTAAAGCCATATCAAAGCTTTTATGACTTCATAAGGTTAAATACCATTCGGCCACGTGAGTATTTCTTATTCAAAAGAAATTAAAAAAAATGAATTTGGAGTTTTATAATAAAAGTTCCTTTAAAGCTCCTCATAAAGGTGAATTGGATTTGGATATGTGGAGTATTTTTATTGAAAGGATTATGATAAGTTTTTTTTTTTTTTTAAATGACTTATTATATAAGATTTTTTTATATAAAGAAATTTTGTATATAAATAATAATAACAATAATAAAATATAGGGTTTTATTATAAGGTTATTTGTTTTTGGAGCTTTACAAAGCATATCAAAGAAAAAATTAGGGTTTCAGAAGTGAATTTTTTGTTCGAAGAAAGATGGATACAAGCAGCTTCCAGCCATAACTTCCTACTTTCACAGGGAAGGATTATGATGCGTGGGCTATTAAAATGGAGACTATGCTAAAAGAACATGATGTATGGGATCATGTCAAGTTTGGGTTTGCAGAACCTCAGAACGACACAGAATAACAAACACTCAGCAATGCAGAAAGAGAGCAATGGAAGAAAGACAAGCGAAAGAATGCACAACCATTGCTTCTTATCCAGCAGGGAGTGGACCGAGCAATGTTCTAGAAGATAATGATAACTTCTTCAACAAAGGAAGCATGGGAAAATTTGGCAACAAGATATCAAGGTATGGCCAAATTTAATATTGTTAAATTGCAGAATATTATGAGAGACTTTGAAAGTCTGCAGATGAAGGAGACAGAGAACATTGATTCCTTCATGAATAGGGTCATGTCTGTCGTCAATCAGTTAAAAATATATGGTGAAGATGTTAAATATCGAACAGTGATTGAGAAGGTTCTTCGATCTTTGTCTACCAAGTTTGATGTTGTGGTAGCAGCCATAGAAAAAGCGAAGGATTTGGAAAAACTGACAGTTGATGAGTTGATGAGATCCCTTCTATTGCATGAGGCAAGGATAGATAGAAATAAGGATTCCACTTTAGAAACTGTCTTCAAAATTCAAGTTTTTATTTCAAGAGGTCGAGGCAGAGGTCGATCGAGAGGCAGAGGACGAGGCGTCAACTATGGTGGTCAGAGAGATGGCCGAGAAGAGCGTGAGAATCAAAGTGGAAGCAACAATAGCAGAAACTTTTATAACAATCAAAGGTTTGACAAATCAAAGCTGAAATGTTATTATTGCAATAGATTTGGTCATTATGCTTGTGACTGTAGGAAGAAGATAGTTGATCAAAGAAATCAGATAGCTAATGTTAGTACATAGAATACTGACTCCATGTTCCTAGCATGCAGTGCCATGCATGAACCGTCTGATAAGGTCTAGCTATTAGATAGTGGTTGCAGTAACCACATGATAGGCAACAAGAATTTGGTTGCAAATTTGGATGCATCTGTGAAGACAGAGGTAAAGTTGGAGACTGAAAATACTGTGGATATAGATGGCAAAGGAGTGTTCAACATTGTGACCAAGCATGGGGGGCCAAAGACTATATCAAAGGTATGTTATTTCCCTGGACTCAAACACAATTTGATAAGTGTTGGTCAATTGACGCAGAAAGGATACAAAGTTATCTTTCAGGGGAAATAATGTGTTATTTACGACAAATCCCCAAGCAAGCAACTGATTGCAAATGTGCAGATGACGAGGAAAAAACTCTTTCCTCTAATTATGAACTACAATGATCATGTTAGTTATTTTACAACTGCATGTTTTGATGATTATTGGTTATGGCACTTTCGGTTTGGACACTTGCATTTTTCTGGTTTTAGATTGTTGTAGCAGAAACAGATGGTTAGAGGTTTACCTCCCATCAAAGACCCTGCTAGCACTTGTGAGTGTTGCATCTTGGTAAAGCAACACTGTGAAATTTTTCCTAAAGGAGTTTCTTACAAAGCAAAGAAACCACTTGAGTTGGTGCATACCGACCTGTGTAGACCTATGAGGACATAGTTGATTGGTGGAAGTTGTTACTTCCTCACTTTTATTTATGACCATAGCAAGAAGAATTAGGTTTATTTTTTGAAGCAGAAATCTGAAACTTTTGCAAAGTTGAAACAGTTCAAAGCCTTAGTGGAGAACCACAATGATCGATAGATCAAGGTATTGAGATCGGATCTTCATGGAGAATACGATTCGAAGGCATTCCATGAGTACTGCAAACAACATGGAATCAGAAGACAATTTACAACCAGAAACACATCGTAGCAGAGAGAAAGAATCGAACAATCATGAACAAGAAAAGGAGCATTTTGAAAGCAAGAAACTTGTCTAATGAGTATTTGGCAGAAGCGATTGCATGTGCTGTTTATGTGATAAATAGATCTCTTACAAAGAGTGTGATGAATATAGTTCCAAAAGAAGCATGGTCAGGTATGTCATGCAGTGTATCTCATTTCAGAGTTTTTGGATGTGTAGCCTATGCACATGTGCCTAAGAAAATAAGAGGCAAATTAGATGATCAAAGTGAAAAATGTATATTTACTCGTTATAGTGAGCAGTCAAAATCTTACAAATTGTATAAATTTGTCACCAAGAAGACAATAATTAGCAGAGATGTTGTGTTCAAAGAACAAGAGTCATGGAATGGGACTGTAGACACACTAACCGATGCACAAAAACCATTGATGGAAGGGGATGAAGTAGAAGATAAGGAGAAACAAGAATCAAGAGAGCATACACCAAACAGAGTCACACCAGCGAGGAATCTAATATTTTCAGAGCAGCATGGATCTTCAAGCAGATCAACAGACTAGAATTCTCGAAGCAACGAATCAGGTAATGAATCAAGCAATGGTAAGAAAAAGATGAGAAGTTTGAAATATATTTATGATGATTTGGATGCTAGTTCAAATTTTTCATTGTTGGCATTCCAACCTTCTTCATTTGAAGAAGCAATCAGAGATGAAAATTGAGTGCAAGCCATGGATGAAGAGATGAATTCAATTGAAAAGAACGATACATGGGATTTGGTTGATTTACCAGACGATAAAAATCGCATTGGTGTGAAGTGGGTGTACAAGACAAAGGTGAATGAGAAAGGTGAGATTGACAGATTTAAAGCAAGACTTGTAGCAAAAGGATTCTCACAGCAACCGTGAATAGAGTTTGGAGAAACATTTTCTCCAGTAGCCAGATTGGATACTGTAAGAGCAGTTCTAGCAACAACAACTCAGAACAAGTGGAAAGTATATTAGATGGATGTAAAATCAGTATTCTTGAATGGTATTCTAGAAGAGGAAATTTATGTGTAGCAATCTCCAGGTTATGAAGTTGAAGGTAAAGAAGATAAAGTTTACAGGTTGAAGAAAGCGCTCTATGGGCTGAAGCAAGCACCTAGAGCATGGTATAGCAGAATTGACAGCTTCATGATCAAGAATGGATTTTGCAAAAGCAGCATTGAGCCTACCTTATACACAAAGGTAAATAAGCATGGAGAGATTTTGATTGTTTGCCTATATGTTGATGACATGATTTTAATAGGTGATCTTGAACTAGATGAATTTAAAGAAGCCATAATGAAAGAATTTGAGATGACAGATCTTGGTCTCATGAAATATTTTCTTGGCATTGAAGTTGAGAAATCTGAAAAAGGAATTTTTATTTGTCAAAATAAATATGCAAGAGATTTGTTGAAAAGATTCAGGATGGATATTTGCAAACCTGTACCTACACCAGTTGCAACAGGTACAAAGTTAAGCAAGGATGATAAAGGAGCAGATGTCAATCCAACTCTATTCAAAATATTGGTTGGCAGCCTTGTGTATCTCACAGCTACAAGAACATATATTATGTAGGGAGTGAGTTTGATTTCCAGATTTATGGAGACTCCAAAGGACACACATTGGAGTGTTGGAAAAATAATTCTGAGATACATATTAGGAACTAGAGATTATGGCATAATGTATGTAAGTACAAAAAATAAATAATTGATTGGATACACAGATAATGATTTTGTAGGAAGTTTGGATGATTGGAAGAGCACATCCGGTTATGTGTTTCATATTGGTTCAGGTGTGATAGCATGGTCATCTAAGAAGCAACCTATTGTGACACTATCGTCAGCAGAAGTAGAATATGTAGCATCCACTTCAACAACATGTCAAATCGTCAGCAGAAGTAGAATATGTAGCATCCACTTCAACAACATGTCAAGAAGTATGGTTAAGAAGAGTATTGGTTGGACTCAAGCAACAACATCAAGGATCAACGACGATATACTGTGACAACACGTCAACAATTGCACTATCTAAGAATAGTGTGTTTCATCAAAAGAGCAAGCATATTGATACTAGATATCACTTTATTCGAGAACTTGTAAGCAATGGATAAGTTCACTTGAAGCCTTGTAAATCGAGTGATCAATTGGCTGATATATTCACAAAGCCATTAGTAGTAGATTTGTTTGAGTTTCACAAAAGAAACTTGGGTGTTGTAAGCCTAGCTGAGACATAGACCAACATGCATGTTTGAGTTGTCATGAGTTATGTTCTAGTTTAGCGGTCATAATTAAGGGGGTGTGTTAAAATAAGTAATTACCTCTCGCATGCATTGTTAGACAATCAGTTAAGTGAGTTAGTTGAGTTGAGTGATAGATATATTTGGTGAGTGAGTTAGAGAGTGTGTTAATTGAGAGTTGAGAAAGTTCAGTTATGTGAGAGTGTGTGCATGTCAGATAGGTTAAATACCCTTCATCGGGTTCATTGTATTCATTAAGTGAGATTGTGATTAAGAGTGTTTGAAGATTAATTGAAGAGCCACAACTCATTGTTTTATGTGTGAAATACTTGTGTTATTGTGTGATTGAATCCTCTACGTATCCAACAGAAAAATGCCGCAAAACACCAATTCAGATAACATCGGCATTTTGTCTTCATTTACCTTTCCTTTCGTCAGTTATTCATCATTACCGTGAGTTGAGAGGTATTAGGGATTCACAATTTATTTTTAATCATAAAACCAAGGACTTCGTGAAGGTAACTTTACAGCGTATTTCAAATCCAAAAAGCTGGGATTCTCACTGTGAAAGCTTGAAATCTGTCCACTATTTTCTTGTGGAAAACTTGGGTTTTCCGAGTTTCTGTCGCTCCGAGGTGTTTTCAAGTTTCTGTGGCTCAGAGAGATCCACAAATCGAATCATATGCACGCCCAACATACAATAATGAAGTGTATGCAGAGCAGAGCTTACGAAGAGGTCAGTTAAATAATTCTATGCCCGAGGAGGAGGACGACGATAACCATAAAAGGATGATTACAACACATGGTGACAACTTGTTTCCTTATTTTGTAATGTATTTGTTTGGGTTTTGACATATTTGTCTTTTTTTTGCTGAGTTGAAAAAATTGACAAAATGTGAGGTGGTGAAAAACCAAGTTGGGATCATTATTATTTAATAATACATATATACTAGCAATTGCATCGGGGAGCTGCAAGGGAATGCCGAAAGGAGGAGGCGTGAATTATGTTGTGCTATCAATAAGAGAAAAATGGTGTTGATAGTTTGTTGAGAAAACATTACTTGAGCTCACATTAGTGAGGCTCATTGAACTATTTGAGTAGAAAGATACATAAATGGTTATCAATCCCTCTCAAACCTATAGAAATAAAATTGATATTGGTTTCCACAAACTGAAGCTCGTGTTGATTAACGTCGCTCAAGTTTGAGGCAACATAAACCAAGATACCCAATATTAGTGCTACAAATTCAAATCGGGGATTATTGTTAATATAAAGAAAACAAATTGCCCGATTTTGATAAACCAACACTAATCTCTGCATTTAAGGCTGCTTTAGGACTCTCGAGGGGATATGAAACTTGGTATGTAAAATACCTCCATTCCAAAGGCTTCCTCCACTCATTTTAATAGTCTTGAAGAATCCCATCCACTGATCTCCTCGAGTCATTGAAAGACCCAAAACCGAATGCCTTGACACTACCCACTTCATCCTTCACCTTGTATTCACTACTAGAAGTGAATCTACATAGGGAAGATATAGTATAAGTATTGAAAACAGGGTAAATTTTAAATTGGTTTTGACCATACCTGCAACTACCCTCATTTCGAGCAACCTACTCCTCGCAAATCCGACCCTCTCTCAGTTCAGGAGGCCTCAAGGGAGGACACCGACATGTGGATCATGGACTCGGATGGAGTTTGGATGCGTGTTCCTGACCTTGAGTACCCAATCACTCCCATCCTCTGTGCAGTAGTAACAAAGCCCCCACACATGCCTTCCACTGAGGACAAGGCCATTGCGCAGAAATATGGATGTCGCATCGAGGGGAGGACTCTGCTACAGAAGATGATGAAGGAACACCATGACTGCATGGTTGCTCGGCTCTTTTCTATTTTCTGTTATTTCAACACATACTTCAGATCTTTTGTTTTTTATGTGTCATGGCACACCTTGTAAATATTGACTGTTTGATGCTATTAAGCAGTTGGTTTCCTCCTAGGAGGCAGCCCCAAACTTGTGCTATTTTGAAAACATCAAAAGCTAATATTGGTTAAGCACTGCTTAACATCCCAACACGACGCCTATGAAAAGTTTTACTTTGAATTAATATAGTTTAGCCTAACTTACCAAAAAAAAACTAGAGTTGAAGGTTAATTAAGGCTAATTATGTGCATGTACACCAAAATCATCTGTACTCCACGTGTATCCACATTTAAAACACATAATTTTAGTACAAGGTAGTTGGTGGGTGACTCCAACAACAATAATTGTTTTTTTCAGTTTTTATTGAAATTTTGTATAAATTTCTTGAAATTTAAAATTGGAAATTATTTTTTTAAGAAATCAAATGTCTACTAATTTTTCAGGATGTTGAATGAATCTATTTATACATTAAAAAAAATGCATTTTAAACAATTTAAATTCATTAATTACCAAATGTAATTTGCAAAAATCAAATGCCTAAAGATTTTTTAGTCGGTTGAATACTACTAGAAAACACATTTTAAAATTCATAATCTTACCAAAAATGGCATTCCCCTGCTAAAAAAACAAAAAAAGCTTGTTTTTATTAATTTCACTGCATTTTTATTTTTAAATGGTATGGTTGATGGTACAAGTACCCAATATATTAAATAAGAAAATATGCTCTCCAGACATTCAACAACTGTGTAGATCAATGAAAGGATTGATGATGCATTGGTGGATCGTGGATGACTAAAACCAGCCTTGTGAAACTGTGCACCAACTGTGCAGGTCAGTGAAAGGACTCCAACGAGCCTTGCGAGCATCACAATTGTAGTACATGTATAGCCTAACTGAGAAAGGGGTGTAGCAGGGTAGTTTTGGCACTTGGGCTGCCTAATGTTGATCATATCCATTTATGAGCATCATCTATAGTTCAAATTTGACACACAATTTGTTCTGCTGATGCTACAATGTGAGGCATTACTCACCAACACTCTGGCACTAGTAACCCACTGCAATCATGATTTAGTTACATTTCTTATCAAGATTTCTGGCGTTTGGAAATTGTTGTTTAGAAATATTTTTTACAATTTTCACATTACGTATTTCAAATTTTTAATTTATAATTGTGTTTTTGGAGGATGGTTATGAACCTTCTCTGTTTACACTACACACAAATTCATTTTGACATAGAGGCCCATGGAATCAGGATCTACGAACCCGAACTATGCTAACATTGCACAAATGTTTAAGTACCTTTTTACTTCAAAAAACAGATTGAGAAACAAACCCTAACTCTGTTAACATTGTACACAAAATTGTTGTTAACATTGTACGTAGGTTTCAAGATCTTTTAATTAGGTACAATTTAGCTATTTTATTTTTGGTCATTTTCTTTTAAATTTGGAGATACAATTTTCGGTAAAATCATGATTTTTTGTCACATAAAATGCATTTTTAGAATATAGATAAATGAATACAACATTCTGTAAATCCCTTTACATATTTGGATTATACATATTTTATAACTCAAATTTGTGATTCTAACAAATCACTATCAAATTTTAGAAATTTAACCAAAAACAATATATCCGAAAAAACACAAAAACATAAAAGATTTAGACTAAACTATACTTATCCAAATAGAATATTGTGGAAACAATGTCGAATTATAATTTCAATGTTAAAATCAATAAAAACTACAACTACTCACTACTCACAAAATTTTCTATAAAACAAAGATATCAGAAATTGCAATAGCGAATGATTTAATGAAAGTCAGAAATATGGCAATGAATCAGAAAATATGTCCAAGCAAATATTAGTGGGAAAAAACCATTGAATGTAATACATCTGATCCTTAAAGGAAAAATAATTAAAATTTCAGGTTCTAACCCATTTTCCCATTTAATTTTCATTCATCTAGCCAATTTTGAACCAGAATTGAAAAAATATCGATATAGAACACATAATATTTTTATAAATGTGCATGGGGAGAAAACACAACTACTTTTCATGTGACATCAATATCCACTGACTGACATTCATATTCACTGTAAGCTGTACATCCTCATGTCTCACATAACTAAATATCAGGTATCTACAAATTTTACAACTAAAAATGAAAGCTATCACGTTTACATTTTCTAAAATTATAGAACAAATTACACAATCTCCAATATCTATTCAGTTGGGACCCTGATATATGTAAGGTCTTGAGTGTGCCAAACTTGAGGGCCAACTAAAAATGAAAGCTATCACGTTTACATTTTCTAAAATCCTAAAAAGAATTTTAGAGATAACAATTAAGAAATCTCTAATATCTATTTGGTTGGGACCCTGATATATGTAAGGTCTTGAGCCTGCCAAACTTCAGGGCCTGCTCAAATCTGGAGAGTTTAAAACTCTGTTTTCTTGTCCCCAAACTGGGGTGAGAACATGTTCTATATTTAATCTAAAACAAACAATATATGATTTAGCTTTTATATATATATATATATATATATATATATATATATATATATATATATATATATAGATATATATATCTATATCTATATCTATATCTATATCTATATCTATATCTATATCTATATCTATATCTATATCTATATCTATATATATATATATATATATATATATATATATATATATATATATATATATGCATTGATCTTTCAACACAAGTGATCAAATTCCCAACACTTCTCAAAGTTCCAGAACTTCCCATTTTATAGTTGTTTACTATATTATGTTGATGCAAACTTGGAACCTCGATGTTACCCCTATTAATACAGAGTTGGTGATCTATATTAAAATGAATTACTGTATTGTGTTAATGCCAAGTTAGGGGCCATGCTAAAATAGGTTACTATATTATAAGTTGGGTGTTAGGGTTCAGAACTCATTATGCATCACATAAATATTAAAGACCTGTCCAAAATCCCAAAGAAAAAGTTCAATCTGTAACATATGCAGTAGAAAATTCACCAAACAATCTACAGAGGAGAATGGTACTGTGAAAGCATATACCCACCATATCACACAAGATACTTATAACCTGAAACCATTAATCATAAAATCCATGAAGAGATGAAATATTTGCAACTGAAAATTAAAACAATAGAGAAAAAATCTTTTAATTCTTTTCATGTTAATGATTATTTCAGAAAATCAAGCACTGTCTCCATAAAAGCGGACATAAGATACAATATTGCATTGGAAACGATAACGTATTACTCAATATATATAATTGAGATACGAAATATGGAGCAATAATCATGATCTAATCTCTCCTATACACAGTTGCAATGTATTCTCCCTTCCAAAGAGCCTCATGACGAGCACACAAAAGCCAATAACGCAACAAAGTGAGGATTCATCAACTGAAAATGGAAATCAGAAGTTTCTCTTCATAAACCCAAAACAAAATAAACCAAAAGTTTGACTTTACAGAATGAATGAATGTAAGAATGGTTTAGTTGATCACCATCAATTAGAGAGAACAAATTACACAATCTCCAATATCTATTCAGTTGGGACCCTGATACATGTAAGGTCTTGAGCCTGCCAAACTTCAGGGTCAGCTAAAAATGAAAGCTATCACGTTTACATTCTAAAATTCTAAAAATAATTTTAGAGAGAATAAATTACACAATCTCCAATATCTATTCAGTTGGGACCCTGATATATGTAAGGTCTTGAGCCTACCAAAATTTAGGGCCTACTCATATCTGGAGGGTTTAAAACTCTCTTTTCTTGTCCCCAAACTGGGGTGAGAACATGTTATGTGTTTAATCTACAATAAACAATATATGATTCAAATTAATTGCATAAATATATAACCCTAAAGGCATTGATCTTTCAACGCAATTGATCAAAGTTCCAGCACTTGCCATTTTATAGTGGCTTATTGTATTATGTTGATGCAAACTTGGAACCCCGATGTTACCGCTATTAATACAGAGTTGGTGATCTATGTTAAAATGAATTATTGTATTGTGTTAATGTCGAATTGGGGGCCATGCTAAAATATGTTATTGTATTATAAGTTGGGTGTTAGGGTTCAAAACTTGTTGGGTGTGGAGCCTGATTATCTTGTTTACTTTGTATCACAACATTGGACCCCTGTACCTTAAAAGGGGTGGCAACGCCGCCCGTAATTAATCGCTGCCGTGGGGGGTCCAGGGGGGACGACAGCGCTTTTCGGAGCCCCCCCCTGGTGGGGATTTTCGGGGGCAGCGCCTCCGAAGCTAAAAACATATGTAAAATTGCCTTGTAAAAGTATAGTAATTTCTAGTCACTCTGGGCCATTCATTAGGAAAATGATCTGACGGTAGAAGTTATGTTTAGATTAGGGTTTTTTGCCCTAGAAGGAAACCCCCTTGTATATATGAGGGTATTGTATTGCGGCTGTGTATCATGTGTGTATTCTCAGAGCGAGAAATAGAGAGGGAGACTATGAGAGAGAATAGAGGGTATTACAGCGGATCTGCTATAGGTTTTGTCTCTTCATTTTTTCTGGATAATAGAAAGGAAGGACTGGCTGTTCGGGATAGACGTAGCCCAAACTGGGTGAACCACGTATATCTGTGTCTCTCTAGTTTTATGTGTTTTGTGTTCTTTTATTTTCCGCATATTTTATGTGTTTCATTGCTCTATAATATTTAATTTTCTAACAAAACTCATTACGCATCACATAAATATAAAAAATCCGTCCAAAATCCCAAAGAGAAAGATTCAATCTGTAACATATGCAGTAGAAAATTCACCCAACAATCTACAGAGGAGAATGGCACTGTGAAAACATACACCCACCATATCACACAAGATACCTATAACCTGATACCATCAATCATAAAATCCATGAAGAGATGAAATATTTGCAACTGAAAATTAAAATAGCAGAGAAAAAATATTTTAATTCTTTTCATGTCAATGATTATTTCATAAAATCAAGCACTATCTCCATAAAAGCAGATATAAGATACAATATTGCATTGGAAACAATAACGTATTAGTCAATTTATATAATTGAGATACGAAGGATGGAGCAATAATCATGATCTAAGATCTCCTGTACACAGTTGCAATGTATTCTCCCTTCCAAAGAACCTCATGAAGAGCACACGAAAGCCAATAATGCAGCTAAGTGAGGATTCATCAACTGAAAATGGAAATCAGAATTTGGTCTTCATAAACCTAGAACAGTAGAAACCAAAATTTTAACTTTACAGAATGAATGAATGTAAGAATGGTTTAGTTGATCACCATCCTTGCAGTATGGCTGTGTACTTGTCCTTGATCCAACGAAAGCTCTTAAGGAACGAGGCCTTCACTTTTCCCTCCACCACATACACCTTGTAGCTTGCAACCCTCTTCCTTCGCTTCACTTTAGGGTCACTTAAACTCCATGATTTCGAAGATTTGATTTTTGAATTCTTCATACCATTTAAATTTCTTGCATTGTTGGCACTTTGATTTGGATTCGACATGTGATTTGAACCATACGCGTATCAGAGTATGAACTAGGCCACTGTATTTACAAGAAATTTATTACCATTAATGTACCCCAAGGCTGGATGCCACAACCTATGACAAGGAGAAGGAAAATCTCCATGGGGTCGATGTAGCTGACGTCCATTCTCAGCAAGTTGAAAACTTCTGAACACATTGGAGACCTGGTACAAGACAACAAACTTCACTTAGTCTATGAAAATGAGTATAAAATTAGTTCCAAGAAAACTAAAAATGAGAAAGTAAGCTTTGAAAGATAGGTTGATTCATACCTATGCTGAGGTTGGGGTCGTCATCCTGTGGTTGTGCTCCTGTCATAGGAAAACCTCCAAAAGATGCTCGCCAAAAATTTAGGCAGTAAAAGGTGTCTCAAACCCTTTGAAAGGGGAAATTAATGAATTAAGAGCTATGGAATCCAACTACCATGAATGGATACAACCACCTTAACAAGAGAAAGAGACCTAGTTACCTACGAGATGGGAACCGGCATGAGAAAGTGTCACAGAAAGGCTGAAAATTTACAACATTTTAGAGCCAATTCAAGCAGTGCAACAATAGAATGAGGCTGGGTAGAGGGTGAGGGGTAGGGGAAGGATACCCTAAAAACCTTCCTTGATCTGTTTCCCTCAGACATGGTTCGAATCCCTCAAAGAACAACCAACACAGACCTAAAAACCCTCGTCTCCAAACCCCTAATACATAACCTTCCAAGAAAGTGGCTCGATTATGAACCCTTGGACAACTTACCTCTTGGTGGACGACTGATAGACATAATTGACTTTAAATCACCCAATAATCTGTCACCACATTTTTAAACATTTAAGATTTTAAAAAGTACCTTTCAAGCTAGCAACTAGTAACATGGTCAAATGGAAGATTTTCATTGGTTGGAGGAGGTGCCACATTTCTAAATTTTATTGGCTAGAAGGGCGATAAGAAAGGCTTCTCATTGGTTGGGGTGAACAGTTTTTGTTGACCCCAAGCTAGCAAAGAGATTGCCTTTCAGCGTAAAAATACAAATACATCTCACACAGAAATTAAAAAAATAGAAATAAAAATAAAATATATGAAACGTGTAATATGTCATTATAGTTTGAGTATATTCTAACTAGTTTGGTTGTTTGGTTTAGTGACAACAATTAATTTGTAGATTTTTAACTTTTTTTTTGGAAGTTTGGTAAAGTTTTTGTAAAATTAAATATTAATATTTTTAGAAATTGAAAATTATATTTTGAATTTCTAATTTTTGATTAGTATTGTTTAAAATTAAATTTTTAGATTTAAAAATTATTTAGTAAAAGTTAAAAAAAAATTCTAATTAGTTAATGTTTTTATAAATTAATTAGAATTTTTTTTAATGTATTTTCTTCATATTTTTTCCTTACTAATTTTTATTATTGAATGACTTTGTTCAATCATTTTACTTAATAAACTTTTAGCTATATTATATATTTTCAAAATTGAATTTTAAATCATAATGGAATACAAAAAATAAATTTTAAGTGAACACTATAATAAATAAAAGTATATTTTGTCTTCACAATTTTAATCATAATTAAAAAAAAAAAAAATTAGGAATTTTTTGCACTTATACCTAAATGTTTGTGTAACTAAATTTTTTATTTTAAAATACTAGACATTGTAATTTTTTATATTAGATTTTATTACATATGACTTCTTTGCCACAAGATTACATATTTTATTACATATAAATTCTTTGCCACATGATATTTTATTACCTATCAATTTGACTTTTTAGACACAAAAATTCTATCATAAATTATTTATTTATGGTTTGAATAGAATGAGTATATATATTTAAAGTTAAATAAATAGTTTGTTACAATACTTAACTTCAAAAAAAAAATTATTTTATTTATATAATATATATAGACTATTTAATATAATGATACTATACATTGTAATTTCTCCTCCTTATTTGGTCTCATAAGTTAAAGATGGAATAAAATGTGTACAAGCACATTTCAATAAACTTGTAATTTTTGTAACAAAAGACGATGTTGGGGCTAATGTTTCATCCAAAATTATTATTTTTGTTACTTTTCTTCATGGTATTGTTGGGGCTAATGTGCAACAACATTGCTTATCAACAACATTGAAAATATATTTATTTTATCATGTACAATTGAATAAAAATATAAAATAATAATAAAATTTTATTTAATGGAATATAGCATTAAATAACATTCAACTGGAACTATAGCATTGATAAAATGATTAATGGAGGGTGGAAAGCTTATTTTGGTCTTGAAAATAATTGTAAAGAATTAAATCTTGTGATGTGGGTTAAAAAGAAGCTCCTCTTTGAAACTTTAGTCACTCCTATTTTCTTGTATGGATGTGAGGTTTGGGGTTGCAGCATCTCTAGAGAATCATCTAGAAAGATTGAGCAAATCCAGAAGAGTTTTATAACGTATAACCTCAAAATTAAAAGCAATACACCCTATCCTATTATCCTTATAGAAGTGGGTCTTTCCCCTATCCGGAGCCTAGTCATAGGCTCCTGTTGTACAAGCACAAAATAAATAACATGGGAGACCATAGACTTCCTAAGCTAGCTTTAAATTCCAACCAAAACCACCTAAGGCTCAAACAAGGTTGGTATAAAGATACCATGACCTGGTTAAACCATTGGGAGATCCATGAAAATGTTGCATTGCAAAATATTAATAACATTAAAAATATTGTTACTTATAAGTTTAAAGAGAAAATGTGGTGTGAGAAAGATTTAGAGGCTAAAATAAAATTAAGATATTATAAGGAGGTCATCATCCGTACTCTAGAAGATCAAAAGTATCTGTTTGTTTTAACTAGCTCAAAGAAAAAAATTAATAAGATAAGAACTAACTCTCATGAGCTCCATAGTGAAACAGGTTGTTCGGTAGTTCCTAAAACACCATGGGTGGAAAGGATCTGCCATCTTTGTGAGAATATGAACATTGAGGATGAAATTCACTTCCTCTTAGAGTGCCATGGGCACACCCACATTAGATCTCTAAACATGTCAAATTATAGTGAGCTCGAGACTCTTCTCTCCAAGCTCTTTGAGTATAGGAGTACAATTTTAAAATAAACTAAATAATTCATTTCTTTAAATCCGATAGACCAAAATTTGATCTCAGTGGACGTTAACCACCACCATCATCATCATCACATCTTTTAACTTAATAAATTTAATAATAAAGAATATATTTAGTATTTATTAAATATAAATTAAAATAATAATAAAATATTTAAATTAGAAAAATAAATTAAAATAATAAAATATTAATTTCATGTTTATATGTACTAAAATAAATAAAAAATAAATAAAAAATAAATAAAATTAAGATGGTAATGCTATTTTAGCATTTATTTCAATTGTGGTTAAAAATATTATAAAAATGCATAATTCAAGTCTTAGGGTTTATTATAAAAAATTTTAAAATTAAAATTAATAATTTTAAAATTTTAAAATTTTAGTTTTTATTAAAATATTAAATATTAAAAATAATTTATTTAAATAAGATTGTTGGCTCTTTTCATTCATCATTTCCCTCCACTATTTATACCTTCACCTTCTACGACCTTTTTTCATTCTTTATTCTCGTCATCCTGATGATGGATCCCTGTTGGGATTCGAAACGTCGACCAATGTTTTATGATACTGTGGATAATTCGGATTCTGCAAATAGAAATGCATAATGTTAAAATATAATATTTATTATGCAATTTTGAATTTTATATATATATATATATATATATATATATATATTTGTTTATTAACTTTTAGAATTACAAATTTTTTATGTATATGATTTAATATTTGAGTATGTATATCAAAATTTTTCATATTTTGTTAAAATATGTGAATTTATTCCATTTCACTTTAAAGTTGGAATATGTAAATTAGATTAAACACACACACACACACACACACATATATTGTTCGGTTTGCTGATATTTAGTTGCACACATTCCTTATATTTTTCTAATACATATATGCTCATATATTCTCAAGTATGAATAATTCACCACAGCTACCAAAGATTACCAAAGGAAGGCCTAGCATAGTTACTCTACAGAGCCTTTATTGGTATATAGAGTCTTTAGAGAAACGTAGAGAAGAAAGAGAATTCAAGCTACAAACCCAATTTGAAGCCATGCTCAAAAACAAATTCACATCTCCTGAAGACAAGATCCAAAAACAAATAGAAAATAATCGAGAATAAAATGGAGGCAATAGAGACTAGGTTGCAGGTCATAGAAAAAAAAAACCAAGATACGAACCAAACATCCCAGCAAGGAGATGTTGATAATATAGAGAGTCTTAAAACGAAGGACATGATTAAATAACTAAAAGAAAAAGTTAACAAAAGTCTCACCCTAAATAGTGGGGCAGATAAATTAGATATCAAACCAATTAAAGATGAAATGAAAAAATTGATCGAAATAGACCATGAGCGTAACAAAAGGGCCTTGAACCTTATAATCTTCGGTTTGAAAGAAGAGGTAGACGAGGATACCTTAGCCATAGCCCAGAAAAAATTACATAATATATTAAAAATTGAAACCACGTGTCTCACAGAAGCAACAAGGTTAGGGAAATTAACTGAGAATAAAGGAAGGTTGATCTGAATAAAGGTGAGCTCTACTAACCATAAGTATGACATACTTAGTAAAACCTCAAGTCTAAAAGGAACAAGAATATTTATAAATGAAGATCTCATTCCAGAAGATCAAGAAGAATTAAGAAAGGAGGTTCAAAGGTAAAATAAGCCAAGAAGGAAGGAAAATGGGCAATAATCAGAAATAGAAAAGCTTTTATTCGAGATAGAAACAAAAAAGATAGTAATAAATAGCAATTCAAAATGCTCCAAATTCTTTCTTGGATCTGTCAGGGCTTTCCATTGAACAAAGGCCCAAAGCTAAGTTGGATCTCAAATGATGTTGATATTATATTGCTTGTTGAAACTTGGGAGCACGAAGAATATAAGGTCCGTAACATAGATGGATTTGCACTATGGTGTACCTGGAACAAGCGATCCTCTTGTAGAGGCATTGGGGGCATAACTTGCGACATTAAGAAGAACATCTCCCCCCATGATAGGATTTATAAAAACGACCCTTACAACCAATAAAGTTGGATTGAGATTACTGACATTAATGATAAAAAGACCTACATAGCTATCTGTTATCCCCCCCCCCATCAATTCTAACTTCTATAAGGAAAAGAATCTAGATAAAAACAGTCCTTACAATGGTTTAGAGAATGATATTTCTAGCCCAAGGAATGAAGGTAATATCCTTTTAATGGGTGAATTTAATGCTCGAACTTTAAGCAACCAAGCTATTCTTCTAAGCAATCATTCCAACCCCAATCCTCTTTGGTAAGACGAAGACCTTACTCTGGCTAGCTAGTACAAAAGGAGCTCTGAAGACCTCGGGGATAATTTGTTTGGGTCGAAGCTAGTCAAGCTCTATAGTGCTCAGGATCTCATAATTTGCAACGGTATAAAGAAGTGGCCCAATTCTAGCCAGGTAACCTCCATCCATGGGCTTGGCAGTAGCGTGGTAGACTATGTTACTTCTGATCTCCCTTTATACAAAAAAATAATAAATTTTGACATCTTAGACGACCACAAGCCTAACTCTGATCATAGGCATTTACTCATAACTCTTTATTATGTCATGCATAGAGATCCAATTGAAGATAATCCTTATAGTCAAAATAACTTAATATTTGATAGAAATAAAAATGATATCTTTCTAAATGAATTAAAAAATAATTTGCTTCCTTTATCTAGTATAGACAACATAGATGACCTCTATCATAATTTTAATACAACCCTCTCATATTCTATTAACAAGTTCTCAATTGAAGTCTCAAGTAATAAAAGAAATAGCAAAACCAACCCATGGTATGAAAAAGATTGTAAAAGTGCGAGGAGAGAAATTAAGGAAGCTGTTGATGAATCTCTCAAAATTGACAAGATAAAAATCTACAAAGCCCTAACTAAAAGGAAAAAAAGGCAATATATTTGTAAAATACAAGAGAATCTCTTACACTTCTCTAAGGTGGCTCCTAAGAAATTCTGGAGGCAGATTCTAACTAGGAAAACTAAATATAATAATAAATTGCTTTACACGACTGGAATTCCTATCTTAAAAAGCTTTATGAATCTCCAAATGCCAGGGATAACTTTGAAACCTTGTTCACAATGAAAGAGGTTTTCTCATTAGAAGACATTTATTTTGGGGTTAAACGCCTAGAAAATGGGAAAGCTAAAGACATTGAAGGTTACCAGGCATAAATCTTAAAAATTGGAGGTCTTGTCCTCATCCCCCACATCCACAAGCTTTTCAACCAGGCGGTCAAGCAAGGGTTCCCTAAACCTTGGACTCAGAGCCTCATTATCCCTATTTTTAAAAGTGGGGATACAAATAACCCCTCTAATTATCGGACAATTATGATCAGCCCTCTCTTGGCCAAGTTATATGGTATTATTTTGGAAAAGAAGTTGAGCATTTGGCTTGAAAGTGAAGGTAAGCAGGCTAAAGGCCAAGCGGGTTTTAGAAGGTAGCACTCAACAATGGACCACCTCATTGCGCTTAGGATCATTGTGGAGGAATGCTGCAATGATAAATCCAATCTCTTCTATTGCTTTGTGGAATTTAGAAAGGCTTTTGATATGCTTCCTAGAAACAACCTATGGAATATATTAGAAGAGCTAAATGTTCCTTTCGAGCTAAGAGCGACTGTTATAAGATTATACGAGAATGTAACTGCCAAGTTAAAGAGCAATGAGGGGTGGTCAAAATATATTAAGTGCTATATCAGAGTTAAACAAGGTTTTCCCCTCTCCCCTACCCTATTTGGCATTTACATCTACAAGCTAGAAGGTTGTTTAGAGGAAGCAGGATGTGCTGACACGATCTTAGATGGGATAGTCATCATCCTTCTTCTCTATGCTAGCGATATTGTTCTTCTTGCAAGGTGCCCATCTGATCTTGATAAGCAACTTAGACTTCTTAAGGATTTCTGCTCTACCATGGTTATGTCTATTAACACTGACAAAAAAAAAGTTATGATTATCAAATCCAAGAAGGACACTTACGCTAATTTTATGTATGATAATAGTAACTTGGAGGAAGTGTCTTCTTACAAGTACCTAGGAATTGATATTCATCACAAACTCAACTGGAACTATAACATTCAAAAAAGGATTAATGGGGGGTGGAAAGGTTATTTTGGTCTTGAAAATAATTGTAAAACGACAAACCTCATAATGTGGGATAGAAAGAAGTTCCTCTTTGAAACTTTAGTCACTTCTGTTATCTTATATGGATGTGAGGTTTGGGTTTGCAACATCTCTAGACAATCCTGGAGAAATATTGAACAAATCCAAAAGCGTTTTATAATGTATAACCTTAAAATTAAAAGCAATACACCCTATCCTATTCTCCTTATAGAAGTGGGTCTTTCCCTTATCGAGAGCCTAGTTATGACTAGACTTCTGTTGTACAAGCACAAGCTCAATAGCATAGGAGACCATAGACTTCCTAAGCTAGCTTTAAATTCCAACCAAAACCACCTAAGGCTTAAACGAGGTTGGTATAAAGACACTTGGGCCTGGTTAAACCATTGGGAGATCGACGAGAATGTTGCATTGAAAAACATTAATAACAATAAAAAAATTGTTACTTCTAAGTTCAAAGAAAAAATGTGGTGTGAGAAATATATAGCGGCTAAAAGAAAATTAAGATATTATAAAGAGGTCATCAACCCCACCCTAGAAGATCAAAAGTATCTCTCTGTTTTAAATAGTTCAAATAAGAAAATTAATATAGCCAAGATTAGAACGAACTCTCATGAGCTCCGTAGTGAAAGAGGTCATTGGACAGTTCCTAAAACACCATGGATGAAAGGATTTTCCATCTCTATGAGAATATGAACATCGAGGATGAAAATCACTTCCTCTTAGAGTGCTCCGCGTACAACCACATTAGAGCTCAATTTCATAATCTTTGTTGCAATACTAACCTTCCTAGCCTTTTAAGATGTCAAAATTATAGTGAGCTCGAGAGGCTTCTCTCCAAGATTTTTGAGCACAGAAATAAAATCTTAAATCGAACTAAATAACTTTTTTCTTTAGATTTGATAGACCAAAAATTGGTCTAAGTGAATGTTAACCATCATTATCATCAATATATATATATATATATATATATGATAAGAAAATAGTTTCAACATCGCATATGTAATAATGTTTGATGATAAGAAAAAAGCACTATAATGTTATAAGAAGCATAATCATTATAAACCCAACTAAAACATAAAATAAAATATAATATTTTCACTAAACCCAACTAAAACATAAAATAAAATATAATATTTTCACTAAATTAAAACGGAGTGTTGTAGGTAGCATATGTAATAATGTTTGATGATAAGAAAAAAACACCATACTGTTATAAGAAGCATAATCATTATAAACCAACTAAAACATAAAATAAAACAAAATATTTTTACCAAATTAAAATGGAGTGTTGTAGGCATTTTCACCATAGCATATGTAATAATGTTTGATGACAAGAAAAAAACACCATATTGTTATAAGAAGCATAATCATTATAAACCAACTAAAACAAATTTTAATTAATTTAGCCAACATTAAAAACATAATATCGATTAATGTGTTTGAAGGAGTTAAAATTCATTGAGAAACAAGTGAATTAAATAACCAAAGTTAAAATAAAATCATATATATATAATAAAATATTATGGTGTAATATAAATATGTAATTTGAAATGTTTATAAATAAATTAAAATTTATAATTATTTAAATTTAAAATTTTAGTTTTAAATTAACATAATGAAAATAATATTTTAAAGTCAACATTTTTAAATTTATATTTGTAAAAAAAATAATGACAAAAATTTATTTATTTAATTTAAAAAAATTATATTTAATGTTAACTTTAAATCCCTTTAAAATTAAACATACCTCTACCTCCATTTAAAAAAAATATGAATTAAAATATAAACATCCCCATTATATGAAAACTACTTTTGAATGCTTTTAGCATCAAAATTATTTTTAAAATTTTTTGATTGATACTCATATATGTAAGAAAAATTTACATTATGATTATATTAGAATTGATAAGAAATTTTAACGTAATTTTTGTTTAACTTGTAATTGTCTTTATATGAATATTACAAAAAAATGTTTTTGTATTCTCTACTGCACAACCACGATTATATCTGACACTCCTGGATGCTGTAAAAGGAAAACTTCCACATCTATTCAAATAGTTTTAATTTTTCTAGTTTGTATTTTTTCTTTTCACTTATAGATTTTAGAATATTCTTGAAAATTTTATAAAACAAATTAATTTTTTTATCAAACAGGAGTAATTTAGTATATCAATTTTTAAAAATATACTATAATCTGCTATCAAATTAAATTCAGCGTTCATTTTCATAAAAATGTCACGCAAAATTATTCTAGATTGCTGGAGAATTTTCTTTGCTCCACCCACCCACTAACTAGCGTTTCAGAGTCATCACGATAACTATCATATGTGTTCGTACTGCACAACCATGACGATCGCGGTGTTTGTTTTTGCTTCGTTGAAAGTATCATTTTATCGTGTTTATTCATTTTCAAACATGAACTCTTGAATCGTGACAATAATTTTGCATTTGATATATTAAATTACAGGCGGGCCACCTAATTTTTACGTACCAGAACTACCTTGCTATTTCCATGCTACCAACGGCTACAGGTTAAATCAGGAAACGAATTATATATATATATATATGGAGTTGTTTACAGATTTTTTTTTGGCTAGAATCTGATAAAAAATTTCAAAAATCTTTACCCAAAATTTTCAGAATCTTATCTGAATTTCTGGATTATTGTGTGTCTTTTTAGACTACCGCAGTGGAACATGAGGAATAGTTTCAGCGCCTGCCTTGGATTCACGTTTGTTCTCAACTCTACAGACCAGAGACACACCATCACGTTAGGTGGAGCCGACCCAATTGTTACAAGGCACTGGGGATTTCTTAATGGAAAGAGGAATCGCCACCATCTCTACGGATGCATACGAGGGAGACGTTTGCTTCCAGTCTCTGCACGAGCATTATTTTCTATAAGCGCTATTGATATTATTTTAGTCTATACTCTCCTTCGGCTGTACATTTCTATGTTCATTGTAACTGAATGAGCGTTTTCTTCTGTGTGAGAGAAATGCATGAATCTCCCAAATTTGTACCGTCCAGTGAACAATGTCCACCACGTTAATATGAATCAATGATCAGGAGACTTTACAGATCAATTTGGTTTGCGATTACATTATCATTTTAAATTCATGATTTCTTTCTTAGGAAAAATCTTTATATTTTACTGGACGAGTACATATGTTTAAAAAAAAAACGATAATTGTTTTTAAATTAAATATACTCATTATTAATTATAACATATCGTATATTGGAATTAAATTTGGAATTAAATTAGAGTAAATAGTATAGTAATATTTTTCCAAACTACTTCAAAGTATATTAATTTTAATATCAATTTTAAATAAAAATACCATAACAACCTATATTCAAGAAGGAAAAACCTCCATCTTCCATTACCTTCATCTTCCATTAAAAACAAAAGAGAGTTACAATTACTTGGGAATATAGTTCCAAAATTCTACCAAGAACACAGAACTAGCCATATCACAAAAATTATGGCAGGAGCACAAAACCAGCAAGAACACACAAATTTTAGCGAGAGTATAGAACAAGCGAGATGAAAAAAATCTCTATACAAGAAGAATCTAAAGAAAAAAATTCTATGATATTTGAAAAATCCAAAGAAAAGAGAAGAGCATATCTTTTTACAAATTCTCAAAGAAAAATAAACATTATAAACACTAGAAGTGTTAGAAAATTATATATTACAGAGCAATGAAATACACAAAATGTGCGGAAACACAAACACAAAAAACATATAAAACAAGAGAGACACATATATACGTGGTTCAGTCAATTTGGACTACGTCCATAGAGAAACAACCAATCATTCCTTTTATATTATCAAGCAAAATGAACATATACAACCAACCGCAGATCTAGTGTAATTTCCTCTTCTCTCATAGAGTCTCCTCTCTCTTTCTCACTCAGAATACACATAATACATAGCCGCAAAACAATTCCCTTATATAAACCAAGAGGTTTCCTTTCTAGGAAAGAAAGCCCTAAATTAAACGTAATTTCTACCCTCAGATCATCCACCTAATGAATGACCCAAATTGACTACGAAATTACAATATTTTACAAGGCCTCCCCCGATGAAGATTAAACAGACATCAACAAACTGGGATAGACATCAACAAATTGGGGTTCAACGCTTCACACCCAACAAAAGGTGCAATGCAAGAGCAGAGAAATAGAACATAGCACTAGACAAGAGCATAAAATGTGAGCAAAAAGCACTAAAACCCATTGGAACAGGGAAAACACCATAAGACTAAAACCCATTAGAACAGGGAAAACACCATACATCAAACGGAGTTGGCCCTGCAACAACATTGTGGGCTTATATGAATTCACTTAATCCATAGTGGATACCAAACACTGTTGCTAAAAGTGGGACCGCTTTTTCAAGAAGACAAAACCTAAAAAATGTTAGGGAACACACAAGAGCATGGAAAATTATCTTGAAGTTTAAAAACATTCATGAAATTAACTAGGATCTAGTTCTCTATTGCCAATTAAGGAGAGTTGGAGTCTGAAGGTTGTTGCGGT
>CM076569.1:466280817-466456809 GCA_034641835.2 Pinus albicaulis
CATAGGTGCTATGATTTGTGCCTCATACATATTTTTTACTTCTTTTTCAATCAATGGCATAAGAACTGGATTTATTCTCCTAAGCTTCTGTTTAAATGGTTTCTGATCTTCTTTGATGGGTATTTTATGTTGAATGATGCTGGTGTCATAATATTTAAGGTCTTCATAACTCCAGGCAAAGACATCTGAAAATTCTTTAAATAGACTTATGTATTTCAGCTTTTCAGCTTGAGGTAATGCTTTGGATAATTTGATGAGCTTAGGTTTTTCTTCTGTTCCTATGTTACATTCTTCTATGTTTGATATTAAAGGCTCCATTTTTGGTTTTCTAGCTACATCATTTGAATCAAACAAATCTTCTAATGGGGCTAATCCCTTAGGCAAAAAGTTATTCTTAAGGTTTAAAATCTCAGAATCATCATTTGCTATTTCTTCTATTTCTATAGTTTCTAATTTATCTATTTCTACTCTAGTGAATGTAGTTGGTTCAGTTAAATCTAAATTATTTATATCTATCTCACTATCTATAGTGTCATCTACTGTACAATCAATATCTATGTTACAATTTTGGAATTCTCCCTCCGTATTCATAAAATTATAGATTTGAGAATCTTGTGAAAATATCTGCCAGTATTTCAAATTGTCTGGTATAGTTGGCCTATGTCTTACCTCTACAGTATACTGATGATTTGGCTGAAAAGACAATTTGCAGGTGCCGGCAAAAGTAGCCAAACTGTGAGCTTGTATGTTCTATTTCCTTGGAATAATAGCAAAGTCAATTTCAAGAAGTTCCTTAATCAGATCTAGAACAATTTCTCTGTATTGGTGAAGTCTAACATTATTCACAGAATACTCTCCTTTAATTTGTTTTATGATCAATTCCAAGTCTCCCATGATAGAAACTCTCTTGGCTCCAAGTTTTCTTACAGTTTGCAGTCGTGAGATTAAAGCTTCATACTCTGCCATGTTATTTGTGCCTTTAATGTTTAATCTAAAGGCATGCCTCTCTGAATGATTGTTTTCCATGTTATATATCCAAACTCCTGCACCTGCTCCTAATCTGTTCACTGAACCATCAAAGTCTAGGTGCCTCATAGATTCATGAAATATATTGTCACTGTCAACTTCTTTATGTTTCGGTTGTAATGCTGTGTTTTTATCTATGCCAGTATCTGAATTACATAAAATGAAAGAATCCATATCAGAAAGTACAGAATAAATAGGATAGTTCTGTGGTTTTTCTGCACTACTGACCATGTATTTCATTAAAGTTTCATTGTAAAGCTTTTTGGGTTGACCAAATATTGAAATTGTGGCATATGACATGTTTAACTGTAAAGATCCCTGCAATTTTGCTCCCCATGAACGAGATAATAACATTCCATACTTTGGAGGGATATCAGCAACTACAATATCCATGACAATACTTTTACTTGGGTATTGGACTAGAGTGACACACAAGCCTTTTATTAGGCCAAGACATTTAACTTTACTAGAATCAAAAGAGAAAATATCTTTGTATGGTCTAGTGATATCTAGATTCAATGTTTCCATGATTGCCTTTGGCATTAAGTTGTGAGATACTCTTGAATCTAGCATAGCATTGTGTAAGATTTGATCATGAATACTCAAGCTAATGTAGAATGGAGGAACACCACCTTCTTGATGTTTTCCATTTACCTCAGGGCCAAATAGTAATTCTGGTTGGTCATCATTCAGATTAACAAAATCTTCTCCTTCACTTATGTTCAGTGTTTCAGTGATTTGTGATTTGTATAAATCATGTTTTACCAACTCTGTTAAAGGAATTGGTATTTTCAATTTGACAATTTCAGTTTGGATATTAAATGGTACTTGAGTTTTTCCTAACTGAATGATTTCTTATTTACCAATTGCAGTTTAAGTGTTTTTCTCTTCTTTATCTACAGTTGGTTTTTCAGTTTGTGTTTCCATTGTTTTACTTCAGTTATCTTGTTAGGAACAATTTGGGTGGCAATAGTGGTTTTGGCAGCAACTGTTTTAACAACAGTGGTTTTGGCATCAGCTGAAGTTTTAGCAGCATTAGTTGTTTGAGTATCTGTTGAAGTTTTAACAACAGTTGTTGTTTTGGTATCAATTGTTTTGGCAGCCGCTGAAGTTTTAGGATCAACTGGTGTGATGTGTACAATTTTCGGACTGGGTGTAATCTTTGGAGTGGAAGTTTTTTGGGTTTCTCTAGGGAGAATTTGCAGCACTTTGGTTGCAGGAGCTTCTACTATTTTCTTGGTCTGAGATTGGGCAGTTTTCTTAGTAGGGGCTTCTACATTTTTCTTACTCCTAAGGTTATATTGCTTGTGAACTTCATTAATGGCAAATTCATAACCTTGTTTATAATCAAAAGACTCTCCAGATTCTAACTGTAACTGTTGTAACATGTATAATTCTTATTCTTCTCGGGTAAGAAAAATAGTATTATCATCATTTATTCTGTTAGCACCCGAATTGGACGCCAGGCTGAAAAGGGAAAAACAGGGTAACAACTAAACCACGCTCAGCCTTGTAGCTAGCCCTACAAGGACAAGAGAGGGCTCTCTCCGTAAAGATAGATATTCAATAAAACACAATAGTGGACTGATATTAGGCTAGGTAAAATGATGGGAAAAGGTTTTAATAAAATGAATGAATTTCAGGGATGTGTGGGATTAAATGGAACAGTTGATTTGGGGATTAAATCAGGACACGGGGTATTTCATGGGGCAAGGTAGGCAGAAAATTTAGCAATTAAAGTTTAATAAAGATGGGATGGAAAAGTTGGTGAGAAGCTGAAAAGGGCACAATAAATGGATCTTTTTCAAATAGAAGAAAAACACAGATAATGAATGATTTCCCAAGGCAGGGCATGAAAATGGATCCTACCGTTCTATCTTGAAAGCATTCAAAAGGAAATGTTTATGGATGAGAGGTGAAACATAACAATTTACATATGAAACAAAGGAGAAACAAATGCTAAATCTCATACCGCATGGATCCCACAAATTAGAGCTGCATCTCTTATTAATTCCCTGTCAACTGTACAATGGAGCGCAAAATGTTCTTCCACACTATTCTCCTACTTCTGAGTTACAGATTCTCAGACCTCTTTACAAAAATGATTTACAATTACATTAAATACACTAAAATGTGGGAACATATATCCATGAAAAGAGGGAGTTGTTTAACAACTCAGAACCGAAATCTGAATATGGCAAAGAGAACCAACAATTTGCCTCTGAAAATAAGGAACAATAAGACCTTTGACTATTTGAAAATCTGTTGTTATAGTTGGATGAAAGAAAATAGGTAATCCGATGAACAGATTTCCTACTCTGCTGCTGTTGAAAAACTCTTTTTCTAATATAAGCTTCTCGGCCCTTTGACTGTTGCTTTGCTTTCCATTATTCGTTTGAATAAAACTGACTTTTCAATAAAATGCTTTTTGAAATAAAACTGAAATGAAATTATACTCTTAGTGAAGGGAAAGTAATTCTTTGAATGGGAAAAAGGGAAGGGAAGGAGGGGAGAACTACATTAAATCGCAATTGGAATTGGATGAAATGCAGAGGGAATTCTATATACAATGGAGTGAAGAACTTCTGATGCGATTGGGGGAGGTCCGATGTTATAATCGCAATCGGAATCAGAGGCGGGGAGGCGATACATAATGAAACATGGTAATATGTTATGTGACGGTGCCAAACCAAAACTTCCAATGCGATGAGATAAGTCAAAGGGGATAATCTATTTGTTTAAAAGAAATAAAACAGTTTTTATTTCAATACAATGGGAGAAATGTTTTTTTTTTTTTATTGAAATGCGCAGAGGGCCTTTTTTGGTGGGAACATGATACACGAATAATCACAATCGGAATCGGGAGGTCGGGAGCAGGGTCTAACACGTTACAAACTTCCGATGCGATGAGGATAAAGGCCTTTGTAAAATAGATTAAAAACAAAATTTATTTTATCAAAGGCCAAGAGCCAATATATATTATGAATGGGCAGGGGATTTAGAATGGTGGGCCTGACCAATCGGGATCAGAGATCAGGGGAGGGCAGAAGGAATAGTTTACATGTGGAATCGCCGATTTTTGATGGCCTGATTCGCGGTGGGCTGTCGAATCGGAGGGGAAAGATAAACGACTGAGGGATAATCGAGAGGATGTCGATCAGGGATTTGCAATCGAGGGGGGGGGGGGGGCATTTGAAACAATCACATCATAGTTTTGGATAAGGTTAAATCAAGGCGTGCATTTAACATTTGCAATGTGATCAGGAAGTAAAAGAATAGGCGGAAGACTTTACAATAGAAAACTTTAAACTTTATATGATATAAAGTTTGAAAGGGTCATGACGGGGAAGTGGTTTGGAGCGGGATTTTATAATAACAACATTTAAATGTTATTATAAAGTTCTAATGGGATATGGAGGGGAAGTGGTTTTCTCATAAATCGCATTTATGTTTCAAATAGTTTTATAATGCGATTTTGTAATCAGAGGGAGGAAAAAGGGATTTTATAAGGAAAATATTAAAATTTAAACATAAATTTTAAGGGAAAATAGGAAATAGGGATTTTTGAGGAAATAGGGGACTTTTACTTCACTTAAGCATAAATTTCAATCCAGAAGTCAGTTTCAAGAGTGTAATATACCGTTAGAAAGGTATTTTCGGGCTCTTTCTGATGGATCTACCTAGAAGATGATTTGGTGCTAAACATGCTGTGGAAAAATTCTCGGAAGGAAAGATGATGACTTTGTGGAGATGGCAGCTTCGGAATTGTTACTTATTACACATGATGACATAAAATTACATAATGAATGATAATAAAGGAAAAAAATCATGTTTTCACCTCAAAACACGGTTTTGAGGTGAAAATTACATCAAGCTGAATAAAATATCTCTTTGATCTTCCAAGTGTTGTGACTTTGAGTTTATTAATTTCCTCATGACCTTGCTGATATTTATTGACATTCGACTCATTAATTTTTCCATGGTAAGACCCTAGGAACTAATGAGACCCATCCTATGACCTACTGACATGATTTTGAGAATGAAAGTGACTCATGAACAAAGATCGTAGAAAGGAGAATCAGCAAGTATCTCATGAGGGAAAACTGATAAAAATTAACTACCATCAATGAATCGATGACCTAGTGGAATGGTGAAATTTATTCGGTATGAGACTCCTAATATGCTAATGCAAAAGAGTAGTTTTGATCACTGATGGAAGTATGAATAGACTGACACTAACATTAGCTCCAATGGGGATGGTAGCTCCTTGGAGGTGCCAAGAGGACCATAGACCAAGTAGCCTTATCCATTGGGCATGGAGTCAAAAATGCTGAAAACTGACACAAATGCAAATTGACTCTGACTCAAGACTAAGACTGAGAACTGAAATAAAACCATACCATAAACATGTCATCCAATTTTTATAGCCTTCACCTCGGGCCCAAAACTTGAATGACTGTGTACTTTGAACTCTGATAAAAATAACATGGTATATACAATGACGATGATATAGATCCCAATCCTTTGCCTTCAACAATGGTAGTGCTTCAACAACCTACCATTTACTGCTCCTCCAGGGCAGTCTTGGCCATCCATTTCTGAAAGAAAGAAGGCATTATGTCCCCTATATGCTGAAATTTTGTATGGTCCCTTCCAAAGGTTGTCAAATTTACCGTGCTTACCTTTTTCTTCATTCCTTGCATCCCATTTCAACACTACATCATCCAGCTAGAAATTTTCTGCTTTATTCTTTCAGTCATAGATATTTTTAATCTTCTCCTGCAACTGAATCACATTCTGTGGCACTTCTTCCCTTGTTTGCTGAAGGTCGATCATCTGGTTGATCCTTCGCTGGTTGTCATCATCTTCGTTGCCAACTTCTTGTAATAATTTCATAACTGGGACTATAAGAGATGTAGGAAAGACAACATCGGTTACATAAACTAATTCAAAAGGAGACGTACCTATTGATTTCTTACTGCTAACTTTTTCTACCCACAATGCATTGATGAGCTTTCGATGCCAATTTCTTTTGTTTGCCTCCAGCATTTTCGTAATTATATTCATCAGCGATTTGTTTGATGACTCTGCTAGGCCATTTCCTTGTGGATAATACGCTATGGAATGGCCCAATACGATATTATATTTGTCACATAAATCGACCATTTTCTTAGATCGGAACTCTGATGCGTTGTATGTTACAATTTTACAAGGGCAGTCAAAATGAGATAATATTTTCGATTCAAGGAATTGAATAATTACCGTGTTTGTTGCTTGCCTCGCTGGGATGACCTCGATCGATTTCGTAAAGTAATTTGTCCCTGTCAGTATCCATAGTGCTATGTTGAGGACGCGGGATTTATTTCTCCTATGAAATCGAGCCCTCACTGCTGAGAGGGTGCATTCACTGAAACTGGTTTCAAAGGAAGTGGAAGAAATTTTTTCTTCCCTTGGAAAATTTGGCATTCATGACAATTCATCCCTATTTTGTATAAATCAAAAAATAATGTGGGTGAATAATACCCTGCTCTTAATACCTTATTAGCTGTAGTATTCCAAAACAAGTGACCACCACAATCACCTTTGTGAAAATCATGCATTACTTTCTGAGCTTCTTCTTCCACCAGACAATTGAGCA
Organism: Pinus albicaulis; assembly: GCA_034641835.2. NCBI lineage: Eukaryota > Viridiplantae > Streptophyta > Pinopsida > Pinales > Pinaceae > Pinus > Pinus albicaulis. Next base: position 466,287,482 of record CM076569.1, read on the forward strand.
AAACGCCTCTTGGATCTTTCCAATACAGAGCATTGTTTAAAATGCAGTATTTAGCAAATTTAAGTTTGAGAGATCCACCTTTGCTCTTAGACATGCCTGTAGGAGGTGACAGATGCTGAAGAACATAAACAATATCAGAATTCCAAGGAGACTGCAAAAAAATATCTGAAATAGGAACCAGCAAACCTTCATTTTCATCTTCTGCCACTGTTGTTATAAGGTTTATATCCATGGCACACAGATTTGATTGGCCCATCGATTTCTCCAAGCCTTGGCCTTTGATCAACTTCGTAGGCTTTATCTCTAAGTCATACTCCAACATAGCTTCTATCCATTTACCCCTTTGACCTTCTGGATCATTTTGCATCAAAACGTCCTTCACTATTGTGTTAGGGACATATGCTATAGTATGTGAATGTATAATATAGACCCTAAAATCCTTCAATGCCTTGATAAGTGCCAATGCCTATTTTTCAATAATATTATACCTTAAAGCAGTGTCTCTAATAGTTCTACTGAAAAAGAAAATTGGCTTTTCTAACTCATCTCTCTTTTGCATTAAAACATCAGCCATAGTATGCTCAGATGCAAATGAAAAGATAATAAAATCTTGAGTATAATTGGGATTGATCAAAATTGGAGCATTGGAAAAAGAAAAATTTACCAAATTGAATGACTTGATGGCCTCCTCACTCCATTTAACAGTTATGTCCTTCTTCAACATATTGGTCATTTCTCTCAAATGTTCAGCCAAGTTAGGTACAAATCTGTGCAAAAAATTCATCTTACCATTAAAGGCCTGAATCTCCTTCTTGTTTCATGGAAGGTCTATGAGATGAATTGCCTCCACTCTAGCTGGATCAATGTGGATGCCATCTTTAGAAATGATATGCACCAGCACTTTTCCTTCATCCATAGCAAAGAGAATCTTTTTGGGATTGAGAGAAATCCCAATTTTTCTGCAACGCTGAAAAAAAACTCTTAAATGGTGCAAATGTTCATCATCTTATCTTGAAAACACTGCCAAATCATCCAAATAAACAACAAGAAAAACATCTTTTTCATTTGTAAAAGCAATGTCCATTTCATGCTGGAATGTAGCTCCAGTGTTCTTTAGTTTGAATGGCATTTTAGCATATTGAAAGGTTCCCCAAGGTGTTGTGAAGGCAGTTTCATCTTGGTCCTTCTCATGCACCAAGATTTGGTTGTAGCCTGAGTAGCCATCAAGTAGTGACATCCTAGATTCTCCAACTACTTTCTGCAGAATATGGTCCATTTTTTTAAGTGCATAATTATCCTTTAAGGATGCCTAATTCAAGTTCTGAAAATCTATACACAATCTTATTTCTCCAGTCTTCTTACACACTAGGACCAAATTTGAAATCCAATCAGAAAATATAATAGGAACTATGATACCTGCTTTGTACAACCTATTTACCTCTTTTTCAATGGATGGTAGCAACTTTGGATCGATTCTTCTCAGCTTCTGTCTGAAACGATTTTGATCAGGCTTGATAGGAATAGTATGTTGTATTATGTTCTTATCATACACTTTAAAATCTAAATAATCCCATGCAAACACATCAGAAAATTTAGAAAGAAACTTAACATACTTCTCCTTTACCTCAAGGGATAATGTCTTTGACAATTTCACGAACTTGGGCTCGTCAGGTGTTCCAAGATTCACATCTTCAACTCCTTTCTCAGTGGGGACCAAGCTTGGCTTATTTGCAACATCATCTTGGTCAAAAATCTCCTCTAGAGGTATGAGACCTCTAGGAATCACATTATCCTTTAGCTGCAATATGTCCATCTGGTTTGTTTCCAACTCCTGATCATCAACCTCATACTCACCTTCTATTGGAGTGTCTTTAAATTTTCCATCACCTTGCACAAATGAATTAATCTCATTATCATCCCAAAATACTTGCTAATACCTCAAATTTTCGGGAACCAAAGGCCTATGTTTGAAATATATCTCAAACGTATTGTTGGATTTCATCAGAATCTGCAGGTTGCTTGCAGTAGTGGCAAGAGAATCAGCTATGAGATTCTGCATCCTGGGTACTGTTGTCAAAGTGTACTCAGGGAATGTCTTCAAGATGTCCAAGATTGAATTTATGTATGCCCTCAATCTCGGATGTTTGGCTTGGTATTCTCCTTTCACTTGTTTGATTATCAGCTCAGAGTCACCATACATAGAAATCCTTTTTGCATTCAGTTTCTTCAAAATTTTGAGACCTGCAATCGAAGCCTCATATTCTGCTTCATTGTTAGAGAAATCAAAAGTTGACTTATAAGCACAAACTCTAACATTGTTGGGAACCTTTTCAGGCTGGAAGACAGGGATGCTAATCCATATTCCAATACCAGCTCCATCCTTACCAATAGCTCCATCAAAATCCATGCTCCACGGGCCTTCTTCCTCTTCTTGTAGATGCTGGAATTTTGTTTCTTTCTCCATTTTTCCTTGGTTTATTTTTGGCTGTTCACTGTATGTTTTATGCTGGCAGGCGGGAGACTCAAAAGTTCTTGTTGCTTTGTCTTTTTCCTGTTTCAGTACTTCTCTGAAATTATTTGAAATCTCAGGTATTTCATCTACTTATACCAAATGAATATTCTCATCATTTAAACCACCATCAGAATATAAGACAAAGGATTCTAAATCAATGTGGATAGCATTAATGGGATGGTTCATTGGCTTCTCTTTGCTAGTTATCATATATTTCATTTTCTTTTCCCTATATAACTTTCTCAACTAGCCAAATACAGGGATAGTGGCATAAGAGAAGTCAAGTTGCATAGATCCCTTGATTTTTGCACCCCAAGACCTAGATAGAAGCATTGCAAACCTTGGTGGGACATCAACAACTACTACATCCGTCAAAACATTCTTTTCTGGAATTTGATATAAAGACACTACCAAGTCTTTGATAAGACCGATACAATGGACCCTACTTGAGTCAAAAGAATACAAATCGTGGTATTTTCTAGTAATATCAAGGCCTAGCTTCTCCATGACAGCTTTGGTCATCAAATTATGTGAGGCCCCGGAGTCCAACATAGCATTATGCAAGATTAACTCATGTATTATAAGACTCAGGTAAAAGGGAGGGAATTGATTTTCTTCAGATTCTTCTGTGGTTGGACCAAAAATAAGTTCAGGATAGTCATCTTCTACATTAACCATATCAAGAAAAAGATCCTATTTGCAAGACTTTAGACACCTGACCTTTATATGCACTGTTCTTCACCAACTCTGTGAGGGGCATAAACACTTTCAACTTAGAAATTTCATTGTCTAAATTAAAGGTGGGAACATTTTCTACCTCTTTAATGGGAGGGTCTTTCTTCTCTGTTTTCTCCTTTGCTGTGCTCTACTTTTTCTTTTCATTGGATGTATTAGTAGTTGCAGGTGCTTTGTTGGAGGAAGGATTGGCCGACTCTTTTCCTTTCTTCTGTTCATCGTTCTTAATTTGAAGTTATTTTCTTTTTTGAATGAGATTGATTGTAACATCTATGTTCCTTAAAGAGTACTGCCTTTGCTGAGATGAAAAAGCGTTCATATACCCTCTCTGGTGACTAGACTCTTCTTCCAACACTATGTCATTGGCCAAAATGAAATTCTGTTCGTTTTGAATGTCTGGAGTTGCCACTGTGTATTGTTCGTCCTCTGTGAGAAAAATTGGCACACCATAAGCTATGAAAAAGTGATTGGCCTCAATCACAGGATCATCGTCATCTGAGTCTATCCCTTACACATAGTTCTTCTTCAATGGTTTTTTAATCTGCTACTGTGGTGGCGCTGCTTGGTCCTGCGCTCTTTGCTCTCTCTGTTTGATTCTAAATTGGGCCTGCTATCCTCTGAAATTCGGATTTCTTATTTGAGGCTCAGGTCTATCTGCAATGGTTGACCTGTCAACCATCTTCTCCACTATTTTGATCAGAGTGTCCATTTTTCTGTCTAAAGGAGAGGCCTCCTCTTTTACTGTGACTCTTTTCTCAGCTCTGCCTCATGCTCTTTTAGCCAACAGATTAGCTTCAACGCTTACTGCTATCTTCTGCATGTCTTCAAGTGAAGACGAATCTTTTTCATGTAGCTAATATGCCATGTCAGCATCAAAACCATCTGGAAATTTCAGCAATGCTAATCCCACAGGAGGTTGTAGGTTAGCTAGAATACCGTTATATACAACATTGAATTTGAAACAATAGTCTTGCACGGTTTCACCCACATTTCTTTTAATTTTTTTCATATTCAGACATAATTTGGAGCGGGTTCTTTTTTACCTTGCACCGGTCCAATAACTGAGTGTGCAACTCTTGCAAAGTGTGAATTGAGCCTGTTGGTAAGGTTCTGAACCACTTTTTGACTTCACCTCTGAAGCTTTGAACAAACAATCTGGTAGTTACATTCTCTGCCTCTACCTCGTGTAGATCAAAAAATTCATTCATTTTATCAACATGTTGTTGAGCCGTAATGCTCTGGGTGGCATCAAAAATGGGGATTTTTCTTTGATAGTCAGCAGGCATGTCATTGAGATCCTGAGGTAAAACCAGGGGTTCATATCTCGCAGCCATAACTCTGGGTAGATTTACAACAGTATTTTAATTACTAGATTTTGGGGGAAGTGTTGATGGAGGATATGATAATTGGGAATTGACTAAAGGGAATGGTCATGAAGTGGGAGGAGGAAATTATGTTCCAGATGACTCTGAAGGCTCAGGAATATTAGTTACAGTGATGGACTGAGGAGAATTCAAAATTTAATCGTCAATGGAGGAATTTTCTCTTTGGACTTCAATATCTGTGAGGAATTCAGGATCTAAAACTATATCATCAATGTCAGTTTCAGACTTATTTCTCAATAAAGAAAGCTCAAATTTCTCATCAAAGGAAATATTTTCTACAAAAAACCACTCGCTGGGCCAAGTATAGGACGTGAAGACAGGTCTGGGACTTAATGATCCTTATTTTCTTCTGACAATTCCTGGGATAAGATTTGGATTTTCAAACACAGGGGGAGGATTTGGATCTGGATTAGCCCTGGTGTATCTCCTTGAAGCCAGTGTGTGTAATTTTCTACTACAAAAAAATTTATTTCAGCCTAACAGACTCTGAAAATCATTTACAAGAAAACAATTTCTGGGGTGATCTGACCTTTATGCTCTTTTATTAGAAATATATGACTGGAATAAGTGGTTGTAGTTATGTTATTTTCCAACAGCGCTCTTAATAATGTTTCGTCGTGAAATAATATCCCGACCTTTGAACAATCTTTGTAATTTAATGTGATATTATGGAACACATTAAAATACTGAGCAAACCTTATTACTCTGGTCAAAATATTAAAACTTTATAACCATGGCGCGATCCTTTTAAATCTTTGGAACTTATGTGCGTTTAATCAACGCGACATATATTTTATTCAGCAGGGGCCAACACGTCCACTTTTCTCCTTTTAGGAATAAAATAGACATATAATAACATAAAAACACTGGATAATACCTTGATTTATGGCCCGTGCTTCTAGGCGGGGGATTGCCATCAGATCAAAGGTGCTTCAGATTGAACGGTTCTCGTTGATTTCACGTTTTTTCAGAGGTCGAAGTTTAACAGCTAAGAGCCGCACGAAATGGGTTGTTTTGGAGTGATGACGTGCCCTAATATAAATGGATCGTGTATATCTGAAGTATTTTTGTTCCTAGGCAAAAGCGACGTGATATGGGTGGTTTTGGTTTGCAAAACCGGCTGGTGGTAAATCAAACTGAGCTTTGACTTCGGGCTCTGACTGTGGTCAAGCGCTTTAACTCCACGGGTTAACTCACTGATGGGTCCCACTTAATATTGTTCCTCTTTCAGAAAATAAACCAAGCTTTAACTTCAATTACAGATATTTCTTTTAACAGTGTCGCATTCAATGTAACCAAGGGTTTTTTAACCTTAGGCAATATTTCTTAACACCTTTCTTTACACAGAGCCTAACTACAATTTTCTCTTCTACAGGCCTCTGTTCAAAATTTCTTGAAAGCAGAATAAACACGTTTCAGTGCCGAGAATACAAGTTCACAGACAGTCAGATCGAAATATTCTCTCCCCAGTGGAGTCGCCAGAGATGTTAGCACCCAAAATTGACCCCATGCTGAAAAGGGAAAAATAGGGTAACAACTAAACCACACTCAGCCTTGTAGCTATCCCTACAAAGACTTGAGGGGGCTCTCTCCATAAAGATAGATATTCAATAAAACACAATAGTGGATTGATATTAGGCTAGGTAAAATGATGGGAAAAGGTTTTGATAAAATGAATGAATTTCAGGGATGTGTGGGATAAAAAGAGACAGTATGAAACTGGGAATTAAATCAGGACACAGGGTATTTCATGGGGCAAGATAGGCAGGAAATTTAGCAATTAAAGTTTAATAAGGATGGGATGGAAATACTGGTGAGGAGCTCAAAAGGGCACAATAAATGGATCCTTTTCAAACAGAATAAAAACACAAAGTATGAATGATTTCCCAAGACAGGGCGTGAAAATGGATCCTACCTTTATATCTTGAAAGAATTCAAAAGGAAATGTTTATGGATGAGAGGTAAAACATAACAATTCACATATGAAAAAAAGGAGAGAAACAAATGCTAAATCTCATACCACATGGATCCCACAAATCAGAGCTGCATCTCTTATTAATTCCCTGTCAACTATACAATGGAGCGCAAAATGTTCTTCCACACTATTCCCCTACTTCTGAGTTACAGATTCTCAGACTGGTTTAAAAATGATTTACAATTACATTAAATACACTGAAATATGGGAACATAGATCCACAGAAAAGGGAGATGTTTGAAAGCTCAAAAACTGAAGTGCAGTCATAGAAAAGAAATACAACAATCTGCCCTTGAAAATAAGGGACAACGATATTTTTTGACCTCTTGAAAATTCACTGAAGGAAAAATAGGCAATCCGATTCTATTTCTTTGCTACTGTATATATCTTTGTTTTAATTTAAGCTCTTTGGCCAAGTAACTGTTTGCTTTGCTTTCCCTTATTCGTTTGAATAAAAGTAACTTTTCAATAAAATTCTTTTTGAAATAAAACTGAGATGAAATAATACCCTTAGTGAAGAGAAATTAATTCTTTGAATGGGAAAAAGGGAAGGGAAGGAGGGGAGAACTATATTAAATCACAATTGGAATCGGATGAAAGGCATATGGAATGCTATATACAATGCAGCGAAGAACTTCCGATGCGATTAGGGGAGGTCCGATGTTATAATCGTAATTGGAATCGGAGGGGGGGAGGTGATACATAATGAAACATGGCAATAGGTTATGTGACGGTGCTAAACCAAAACTTCTGATGCGATGAGATAAGTCAAAGGGGAGAATCCTTTTGTTTAAAACAAATAAAATAGTTTTTATTTCAATACAAAGGGAGAAATGATTTTTATTTATTTATTTAAATGCGCGGAGTGCCTTTTGTGGTGGGACCGTGATATACGAACAATTGCAATCGAAATCGAGAGGTCGGGAGCAGGGTATAACACGTTACAAACTTCTGATGCTAAGGGGAGAAAGGCCTTTGTAAAATAGATTAAAAACAAAATTTAGTTTAACAAAGGCCAAGAGCCAATATATATTATGAATTGGTGGGGGATTTAGAATGGTGGGCCCGACCAATCGGGATCGGAGATCGGGGGAGGGCGGAAGGAGCAGTTTACATGTGGAATCATTGATTTCCGATGGCTCGATTAGCTGCGGGCCGTCAGATCGGAGGGGAAAGATCAACGGCTGAGGGACAATCGGGAGGATGTTGATCGGGGATTTGCAATCGGAGGGTGGGATTTGAAACAATCGCATCGGAGTTTTGGATAAGGGTCAATCGGGGCACACATTTAACATTTGCGATGTGATCGGGAAGCAAAAGGGTTGACAGAAGACTTTACAATAGAAAAATTTAAACTTTATATGATATAAAGTTTGAAATGGTCATGACGGGGAAGTGGTTTGGAGCGGGATTTTATAATAACAACGTTTAAATGTTATTCTAAAGTTCTAATGGGATATGAAGGGGAAGTGGTTTTGTCATAAATCTCATTTATGTTTCAAATAGTTTTATAATGAAATTTTTTAATCGGAGGGAGGAAAAAGGGATTTTATAAGGAAAATATTAAACTTTAAACATAAAGTTTAAGGGAAAATGGGAAATAGGGATTTTTGAGGAAATAGGGGACTTTTACTTCAGTTAAGCATAAATCTCAATCCAGAAGTGAGTTTCAAGAGTTTAATATACCGTTGGAAAGCTCTTTCCAGGATCTTTCTGATGGATCTACTTGGAAGATGATTTGGTGCTGAACATGCTGTGGAAAACTTCTATGAAGGAAATATGATGACTTTGTGGAGATGGCAGCTTCGGAATTGTGACTTATTACATATGATGACATAAAATTACATAATGAATGATAATAAAGGAAAAACATCATGTTTTCACCTCAAAACATGGTTTTGAGGTGAAAGTTACATCAAGCTGAATAAAATATCTCTTTGATCTTCCAGGTGCTGTGACTTTGAGTTTATTGATTTCCTCGTGACCTTGCTGATATTTATTAACATTCGACTCATTAATTTGACCATGGTAAGACCCTAGGAACTAATGAGACCCATCCTATGAACTACTGACATGATTTTGAGAATGAAATGACTCATGACGAAAGACCATAGAAAGGAAAATCAGCAAGTATCTCATGAGGGAAAACTGATAAAAAATAACTATCATCAATGAATCCATGACCTAGCAGAATGGTGAAATTTATTCGGTATGAGAATCCTTATTTGCAAATTCAAAAGGGCAATTTTGATCACTGATGGCAGTATGACTAGATTGACACTAACATGTCTAATAGAGGGCAATTCAATTTTGATGCCTATGCTTGTTGCATATGCCATATGTTTATCATTCAAACTCACTTTCCATATCATATATAAACTTATGTCACAAACCATGCCTCCTCCACATATTTTTTGGTCACCAATATATAGTTAATATTCACTATACCATGGTATGGGTTAGGCTCAACCATTCCATAGAGCGGGGCTCTAACAAGATTCTATATATAGCCAACTACTGCAAATGAACTGAACTTCCACTATAATTGGTAATATTTGCAAGAATTATTTCAATATTATAAATGAACTTCCATCAAATATAGAGGTACCCTAATGTAGTTAGACTTCCACTAGGGATTGGAGTGAAATGAACACTTCATTATTAGTTACTCCTCATCCATTCCCTCAACACGATCCAATTTTAGTTTGATTGGAACCATGATAACAAACCATTATTTCCAATGAACTAGGGTCAAATATTCATCCACATTCATCATGAAAGAAAAAAGGACCAATATTGATGAAATTGAAATAATGAAACCCGACAATCACTCCCTAATACAAGACTAGGACAAATCCTTCGACTTCGAACTAGAACCTTGTGTGCTTTATTGAAAATTAAGTGTTATGAAGGTATTGATCATATATATATTTGATAGGTGGTCCCATGCTTAAATAGACCAACCATGGGCCAACACATATGAACTCATTCATATAACCTTGGCGAAGCCTAAATGCTCATTAAACTGGGTGTTTAGGTCCCATACAACAATACCTTATCACCTGGTCCCTAGGGGTCTCTAGTTATCTACATGATGACATTAACATGATATCATCATGTCACATGGAATCTTGTGAGGAGTGCCACCTATCACCCATTTTCAACCCTTTCACCAATGAAAATGTGTCAAATATTCCTGCCATGTGGCATCCCCTGGTGGCACCATGTCAATTTCTTTATGGAACCAGATGACATGTCATGAAACATCATACAAGCTGCCACATCATGTCCTATAATTTTTCCCACGTGTTTGAGATTTCATGTCATGGTTGAATGGGCAAGAGAGCCATGCATATTTTAACCAAGTCATACACATCATCATTGTTGTGTCATCATTTCCACTCAATAGATAGATGCCACACATCATTACAGAATTGGCCAACGACCCTTGTTAAATATCGTGCAAGTGGTTGTATCATCTTCCACTCAGTTTCTCACTTGGTTACCAAATTTAGCTAATCAATGCAAATGTACTCAATCTTTAATGATTTTAAATTTCACACATGTTGGATTTTTCATCCTCTATAGATCTATCCATAGATGCACACTATTTAATGCATTGAAATTTTGGGGGTTTTTCCCTATAGTTTTGGGCCCTCAATTAATGTTTATTTTCAAATGGTTGTAACTTCTAAGCTAGGAGGAATTTTTTAGAGTTGTATATATTTTTGTAAAGGTCTCAATGAGGTCCAAACAAAATTTTTCTCTATGGTATCATTAAGGCATCATAACCTTGTAAAGAAATCAAGAAAATTCAAGCTTCCTTTGAATGCACCTAATGAGGTTATGAAATATATATAACTATCATATTGCTTCATGGATGATGTTGTTTCTTCTTTAGACATCCCCTTTAACATCAATGACAATTGGTGTCATCCATGAAAACACTTTGTGCAACATACTTCAGTACCAATTTATGTTATTTAGTTGTCATCAACACTAAGCTTGATCATTCATTACCTTTTCTTTCTTGATCTTTTCAATGTCATATCTTTATAACTCAAATATTTCAAAAATAGGAGAAATTAGGGTTTTTAAATAAAAAGGTATAAATAGATGCCTATTTTAGGGGAATATTCTTGTACTAAAAGAAAGCAATAGAGGAAGGAATGAGAGAAAGAGTTTCATATATTTGATGTAGAGTATAATAATGACAAAAATGGAGTTGATAACATGGAAAATGAGAATCATGGATCCTTGTTTGAGGAAAAATAGTCTAGAAGATTGGTTCACCAAGGGCTAGGCGTAATCAATAAGTTACTACATAAATTACTGACATTTTGTATTTCTATTTGAATAAAAATTTATAAAACTAATAATAACCATAAATATTTTCCTCAGGGGGAAGCTCAATTGGTAATCCAAGATATGTGAAATTGTTGAAACTCGAGAGACCCAAGTTCAAAAACCCTTGTTTGCGACTTGGTTTATAGAGAGAAGGATAGGTCGTGGACCGATGGAGTTTTAATAGTAGTTACGTGTTGGGGAAGTTGTTGGGATCCTCCGAGTCACAAATAATTCAAGTCCCACTAGCACAACCAATTGTGGACTGGCCTCGTCAACAAGGTGACCGAAGATCAAACCTCACGGGGGTTGTTGTTACCTATGATAATGGGAGGAGAAATGCTAAAAAATTCAGTCAGTTAAGATCTGGTGTGGCCCAGACCGAGTGCGATCACCAGGTGAGTTTAATGGATTAGATGCCTCTAGGTCGCGACTCCTCAAGCCACATGTCAATCTTGGAGGATCACAGACAACTTGAGACAAAATAATAATAAACATAAATAATGATTAAATTAAAGAATGGTTAGCGATTAAAGAGGCATGTCTCTAAGGACATGGCCATTCAAGAAGGAGCGCCTTCCTAGTTATATATATATAAACGGACCCTCATTTTTAAGAACGATATCTTATATCAATTCTTATATACACTATTCAATGCCTATTTGATCTTTTGGTTGCACAACTACTGCATAGAGCTAACTTGATTTGAACTTTGACCATCAATTTTCGTCAATTTTATTGTCATTGTAATCAAAGTGTTTTTCTAAATAATGTTGGAGATTCTCCACTTTGTAGTGAGGCACTTGACCATTAAAAAATAAAAAATAAAAAATAAAAGAAAATAAAATTATATATAATATATATATGGGGGAATAGAAAAAAAATCGAGATATACTTACATACATATATATATATATATATATATATATATATATATATATATAAGAAAAAGAGAAAATAAAAATATTATTTTTAAAAGACTAATAATTAAATAAATAAAGAAACGTTTTATAAAAAAAATTGTAAAAAATAAATAAACTAATAAAAAATCCATACATACACTACAAGAAAAAAGCACATTGGTGAGGGTCATGCTTGTGACGGACCTTTAAGGTCCGTCACCAATGTCACATATGGTGACGGTCATTAAAAAACTGTCACTGTAAGTGTATATAGTGATGGTCCTTTATGGTCCGTCACCAAAGACATTTTCAATGACACTTTTAGTGACGGTCGTTAAAGGCCCATCACTAATTCTCTCTTTGGTGACACTTCTAGTGACGAACTTTTAATGACCCTCACCGATGCTCTTTTTGTTACTTTTGGTGACGGTCAAAAAATGTCCGTCATCATTGATCACTAAAAACCGTCACTATAAGTGTATATTGTGATGGTCCTTTATGGTCCTTCACTAAATACATTTCACTTTTGGTGAGGGTCGTTAAAGGCCCATCACTAATTCTCTCTTCGGTGACACTTCTAGTGACGAACTTTTAATGACCCTCACCAATGCTATTTTTGTTACTTTTGGTGACAATAAAAAAAATTTCCGTCATCATTGATCATTCCAATGAGTTTTTGATGATGCTATGTGCCTGTTAATATATTTTTTGTCAAAATATAATGATTTAATACCATTATTGTTGAGAATTTTTTATAATATGTCCAAGGCCATAATGGTTAGGGTCAGTCAATTTTTTAAGAATTAATAAGTGTGTATCATTTCCCTCAAGTAATGAATAGTCGAATAGAGATTTCCTATGAGTCAACACATGATTCATATCTATTAAGTTTATTATCTTGCAAATTCCATTTAGATAAAGTTCCACTCTTGTGTGTAGGAAATATATTACTTAATACATAATTGGGCTCTGAAAATTCTATTAATGAGAAAGATCTAACAATCCCCAACAATCTGGGCACACCTTAAATTACTACTTTGGCACACACTAACATTTCTTATTACCCCACATGTCTTGGAAGATATTTGTACCTAGAACATCTTTTGATGACATTGACGCCCAAGCACATGGTGGCATGCGCTAACACAACATGGAACTCTCCTAGCATGTGTTGGCATGCTGCATATAGTCCCTGGCATGCCTTAGAACACCTTGGTTGAATGCATTGACATACATTAGAAATTGGCACACAATTCCACTTGGCATGTATTGGGACCTATTATTAGTGTGCCTAGCATGCCCCTTTTCAAAAAGATAAAGTCATGACTTATTAACCCTCTTATTGGTTCTTTCTTTTGTTTCCTTGACACATATTGATATACCCTGGCACCCTGCGCCACATCCTTAGCACCTAACATGTATTGGCATATCTTGGCACTATTAATTGGCACATGATATAATTAGCACACCCTAGAACTCCCAAGCACACTCTAGGAATTCTTAACATGCCTTGATATTCCCTAGCATGCCTTACCAATGCTCAACATACCTTGTCACTCCCTCCTTGGCATGAAAACTAACACTGACCATTAACACTAGTCTCTGGCAGTACACGTTCCTCATATTCATTAACTTCCATGAATTTTTACCTAGTGCTCCCTTAATTTTTTTTCCTAGTACTCCTTAACATTCATAAACATGCATTATCACTCTCTAGCACACCTTAGCACTCTTCAACATTCCCTTCCACTTCATAACATGCATAACACTAGTCCCTGACACATATTGGCGCTTGACAAGTGTTGGCGCTTGGAAAGTCTTAGCATGTATGGAATACATTGAGATGCCTTGGTATGATTTAGCATGGTTTAATATTAAATTTATTTGTGATGATCAATTGTTGGAAAGTAGATGAGAAGAAACAAAGGAATACTTGGCACTTAGAATGCACTAAGACTTTGCACTTGGAACCTATTGTCGCCTAGTGTTAGTGTGTCTAGCATGCCCCTCTTGGAAAAGGTAAATTGATGACTTATTAACCCTCTTATGTGTTCATTTCCTTGTAGTTTAACTTTTTTCTCCCTTTTCTTGTCTTGAAAGTCCCTGACACGCATTGACACACCATTATACATCTTGGCATGCCTTATCACTTGGCACATCTTAGCATGCTTGACATGTATTCCCACTGTCTGGCACATCAAGGGAGTGAAGAGAGATGTAGTCCTAAATTAGGTCAAGTACAAGGGCTGAGTAAGGGTTGCTAAAGGGAGGTCATGATCATCCTCCAAGAGCAAGATCATCATGTGAGGGTTCAAAAGAATGTTGCATACCTTAATGGTCAGTTTGCGCTAGGAAGTAGGATGGCATATTGTTGGTTCTCTTCTGGCAGATCAAGCTTAAGAGAGGATTCTCATGAGAATCTGGGCATGTGATTTCAATGGTGTCTTTGTGTGAAGGCCACATCAAATTCTGAAATGTTGAAATTTGCAACAAGAAACAGTGAGATTGGAAACCATAAAGGACAAAAAAAAATGCACCACTGGTGAGGAATTTTGATGCACCGGGAGTGAGGAATGTGGGGCGTCTAATTTGTTTTTCCCTTAAATAAATTAGACAATAAATTGTAATTTCATCTCATAACAACTTGTGTCAGTTAATTAAGTCATGATGACCGAGTTAGCTCAAGAAATTTGAGTTGAGGGTATAATATGAGGCATCTAGAGGGATTCTAATATTTTTGGGGTCCAGTTGAAGTTGATGCATTAGTGGGGTGAAAGTGTAATTAACTCAATTAAATGAGTTAAAATAAGTTTAACTAGTTCTAACAGAGTGATGAGCTAGTGAGAGGTCCTAGTGGGGTGCAAGTGTAATTAACTCAATTAAATGAGTTAAAATCAGTTTAACTAGTTCTAACTAAGTGATGAGCTAGTGAGAGGTCCAGTGAATTAAATTAGATTTAATTCACAATGAGTGATCAATCAAATAACTGATAATTCACTATTAATAGTTGCATGCATGTCAGTTTCGAGGAATACCCAATTGAGACAGAGGTTAAAGGGAACATAACTATCAGTTTTATTCAGAGAAAGTTTCCCATGTGCAATTATAAAGTCATTGGGATGCCATGATGGATTGCACAATCTAGGAAAACTGATTTTCCTAATTAATAAGGAGTTAATTCCCTAGGAATTGCATGAGCAAGGCAGGATGAAGTAAGGATGAGAATTGGCTAAGTACTAGACCGCATTTTCCTAGATCAACGGGAGACAATTGACAGAGTGCTGGAGAATCTCATAAGAGATTAAGCATTGTATTGTTTCATGATTCCTTGACTTAATACACAATAGAGATAGAGGGGTTTTGATTAGTTGCTTTCCCCAAATACATCATGTTGTTGTGCGATTGATAATTTATTTCTCTTACTTATATATGATTGTGTGATCATGTTTTGTTTCCGTAAATTGTAGGAAGGATTCAATATCTTGTTTTAGTAGATTACAAGATCAGATTGAATCTCATTGGTTAGATTTTCTACATGGCATCAGAGCAGGAATTTTTTGGGCAGCGAGTTTGTAGAGAATCTTTGAATATTTTGGTGTAAAATTTTCGAAAAAAAATAGAATATTTGGATTCCTTGCGAAAATCTACCCAAATGGAAAAAAAAAAAAATCGGTCAAATCGGAGCTCAGATGAGGGAGATATCATCGATTTAAAATCAACTCTTTTTTAGAAATTTTTTGTAACTTCGGGACAATTACACTATGCGCAAGTCAAGAACCTATATGCACTTGAGGTACCAGATGCATGCAAATATTTGAGGAGAAAGGGAGAAGTTAGAGACTTGGTGGTTTAGAGGGAGCATAAATTACCTCTCAACATGCATCCTCATGAGAAGCAGTCTCAGAAGGTTGTGGAGTAGCTGCCACAATTAGAGAAGCAGAGAGGAGACCGAGTGGAAGCATACACTCAAGCAGAGACCTCCATGAGGGGGAAATTTCGAGCCAGATGGGAAGAGGAAGCAGCCATACCTCGAGGTGTAAGGTAGGGTTATGTGTAGACATAATCCCAAGATAAGAAATTTGGGCAAGGTCCATTGAGATGGCGTGTCTCATGGATCGAACCTGGCTACGAAGAGCCCAAAGTACAACAGTAGTAGGAAGGATCAGTTAGATAGTGTTAGTGTCCCGTAATTTGGCAGATTGACAATCCAAATGACAGGGTAACATCAGACCAAATTTGGAGTCTTAGGACCTAGCCTTCCTGGACTGAGAGAGGGCTCTCTCTATTATGTGCAAGGATGTGTGCTTGTTTGCTTAGTTTGTTTTTAGATGTTAGGCTAGTTATGAAGTATGTTTTTGGTTTGTTTTGGCTGTTGAGGGAAAACTTACTGAAAGGATAAATAGATACAGAGATGTCAAAAAAATTGGGCTATGGGGTCAAATGAGGTCAAGATAATCTTAATGACAGATAAGGTATGACTGCAGGGCCGATTTGGTCGAGATGAATAGATTCTTTGGGCGAAAATTAAATGGGATGAACAATAAGTTTGTGAATAACGAAGAGGTTCTAAACATGAATAGTTAATCAGCAAGCATTCATAAGTTAGGGCTAACCATGGTCCTCTATGAACGAAACAATAACTAATCAATGCGTAAAATAAACATTCAGGTGATTCATAGAAGTATAAGACCCTCTAACTTTGGGAAATCACCTTCAGACTTTGGGAAAACAAATAAGATGGAAAAAAAACTCAATATATGAAGATGGAACTCCTAGACATCATATTTTGAGCTATTGGGAACTTTGAAAGCAAGAATGCAAAGTTTTAGGCAAAGGGCAAGATCGAAACAAGGCCTCCTTGGTTCAACTAAGACAATCAACCATTCAAAGAGAGATTTCAGAGATGGAGCTTTGACTAGCCATGAGTAAGCAGGGCATACCGTGAATCATACTTAACATGCATAACAACCATTAATGAAATAAATAAACAAGTTCTTAGTGATCAAAGAGCAGTTAAGAATTCTTTGATATGACTAAGAAGGAAGAAAACATAGAAGCTGCAAATGAATCAGGAAACTTTAGGTGCCTCCATGGGCATGTCTCAAACTTATCTTTATTGAACTACAACAAGCAAGAAGCATGGAAACATATGTGAAATAGAGGAAACATAAACAAAATAAAAACACTATACCATTCACCAAGCCATGGAATCCTACATACAGTCCTTCTCCACCATCCAAGTCAAGAAAGAGATCATCAACATCACAAGACAAGTGTTTCTTCAAAGCTCATAGTGCTATTGTATTGCTCTCTAACATCAAGTTCTACCTGCTATGACAATTAATCCTCTTGGAATATATATGCCAAAGAGGAGGAAAACCAACCAAGGCAACTAGCTAGCCATTGGCTCAAAAACAAATATCTTATCTTGTCCTTGAGGCTTTGCAAAGCCCAAGGCACAAAATATCCAATAAAATATCTCAAAATGCTAAAAAATGGAATAAATTTGACTTTTTATGACTGAAAATGTCCCAAAATATCTTAACGCACATTTGGAGAGGCCACCTCAGAAAACTTCCTTTTTTGGTCAAAATGCCACAAGGGCGCATCAGCAGAAAATTGCCTGTCTTTCAGAAGACGTTTTAAGGTCTTATCATTGTCGAAATGGGGTCCTTCATAGCTCGTTGGGAAGCCATATATGTCTATCTTCTGGAACAACCTTAATTTTCCCAAAATTATGCCTAGAAGTATATCAAATACTGAACTGAGTAAAAAAAACCCAAAAAATAGGCCTTGCTGATATGTAGGCAGATTGTCGAAAAAGTGAATATTTTTTGCCTATTTGGGGGACCAAAAAATCTTCAATTGATCTGAAATTTTTTGAGTAGATGCCCCTGAATTTAATGCATCCAATGGTACCACTCTCAATAGTTTATGATGCTTCAAACAAAAATGGTGGCACCCATGGTTTTATGCAATTAGGCCCAAAAATGTCAAAAAACAAGAACATGTCAAAATTTGCTCAATTTTGGTGAGAAAGTCCCTCAAGGATTTTTAGAAACATTTCTAGAAGCTTGGGCCAAAATTCCAAGCCTAGAGGTGTCTTTTTCCTCTTTTTCCGCTGGGCGCCCTCTTTGGGCGATTTTGAGTTTTTCTTATGCATCCTTCAATTTCCTTTGGGCAAACTGATTTGGGTTTTTGTAGCGCCCGTTGCTTCTAATACTCTTCATTGACTTACCAAGACAAAATTTTAAAATGATCATTGGAGAAAATCATCAACCAGGACACCTTTTACTCCTTGCAAATTAATGTGTTTCTTTGATGCTAGCAAACAAGTATTTGTCAAATGAGAACAAAATCACTTTTTATCACTGTGTTTGAACAAATGGTTTTAAGCAAGATATGTTTGTGGTTTTTATTCAAAAGGAATTTCCTTTTGTTTTGGCATGAAAACCCTTCCCCTTTAAACACTGCCCCTTTGCTATCATTTTTTTTTAAAGGTAAACAAGACTTTTTTCAAACTGATACAACCTCTTCCCCAATCACCGTGTTGATCTTTGATTTAGCAAACAAGGTGTGCTCTTTTGAAAAAACTATTATGACACCTTTTAAACTAATTTGAAGACCTCTACAAACAAACTTTGTTTTTCCTTATATCAACTGTGTATAGTCTTAGCTATCTGATAGCACAAAAAGGACTTTCAAATTTGCACATTAACCCTCTTCCCTTTCACTGTTTCTCTGTGGTTTATTTGAGACAAAAGGGACTCATTTAAAACACTATTTTAAATACTCTTTCAAACTAATTGAAAACCTTCTAATCAAACTGATGTTTTTCTTTTAGAGACTATGCATATCCCTAGCCATTTATAGAAAGAAAATCTCTTTCAAAGTGACACAATAACCATTCTCTATTTCACTATTTTATGTCCTCTGTAATCATAGTAGAATATTTCCTTCATCCTCTTTATAAAATTCTCTTGATGCACTTGGGGGTGTCTTTCTGCTAAAAACTTGACTTTGGCATCTTTTGAAAAACTGTGTTGCTGGTGGCCCAGGTGCCTAGGCGCTGGGCCATTCAGGGGTGACCTGGGCCATTCAAAAATAAGCCTGCAGGGATGAACCAGGAGAGGTGAAAATGATATGCAAATTTTGATACGTGGAGGGTGAGATATTGGTGTGAAGAAAACCTCTTTGCAGACGTATGAGATGATGGATTTAGCAGCAGTCCAAGCGGGCAGGACCACGTTCAGTAGTGGCCAGGGCGCCGAGCCATTCAGGAATGGGCAGTGCAAAGGCTAATATTGGCACTTTCAATGACTGAAAATGAGAAATGATGAGGGAAATATTAGAGGGCAGGTGGTAGAGACCTTTTCCACTTCTCGAGCAGTCAATTGATGGCAAATTTTTTACGGGCGCCTCGTTCAAGAGTAACACTGGTTGTCGGGCCGTTCAGGAGCAACACCAGGCACCGGGCACCGGGCCGTCAGACATGGCTCAGGCTGTTCAAATTTTGGCGTTGCAGAGGCTTAAACCTGTTTTTGAAATGGATGCTAACGAAATATCATGAACATATGAACCTAAGACGTGTGTAGGGATAGCTTACCAGTGTTTAAATGCTTGGATAAAGTGTTTGAGACCTCAGGCGCCGTGTTCAGAGGCAACACCAGGCCGTTCAGACTTAACAATGGGCGACGGGCACCGAGCCATTTAGACATGGCCCGAGCCGTTCAAAATTTGGTGGTGCAGTGGTGTTTAAATGTCAAACAAATGGTGGATATGGCAAATTGAAGATGTTAAAAACATTTGGCATATTGTAACACAGTTCAGAGGTACATAACTATCAGTTGTATTTATAGAAAATTTCCCATGTGCAATTATAAAGTCATTGTGATGCCATGATGGATTGCGTAATCAGGGAAGGTTGATTTTCCTAATTAATATGGAGATAACTCCATAGGAATTGCGTGTGCAAGGCAGGATGAAGGAAGGCTCCTTGCCCTTCATGGACTTTCACCGATGGGTGGAGTCCCGATAGTTTAGGAAGTCACTTGTAGAGTATAGGTCAATGAATAGGTGGGAAGTGACCCTCAAAACCCTTTCCCTAAGATAAAATAAAGAGTGGGACTTGCTTTCCTTTTAAGCAAGGGAATTATCTTCTAGGGAGAGAGGAGGGGGATTGAAGGGTTGAGGGAGAAGAATAAGACTTATGAAGGAAGTTCTCAATCCCTAAAATCCTTTGGGAACTTGGATTCCCAAATGGTCCTTGACGAAAGGCCTTTGACACCAAATTGGACCACATGGGGCCAAGTGGACCCAACCTAGGTTCGGGGATGGAATTTAGCAACCAATGATGTTCCTATCCTGGATAAGGTGATGGGAAAGGATTAGACAAGTGTTTTTACTTCGATAGGTCAAATTGATCCTACTAGATTCTATCCTTGGGAACACCTAGGCAAAACTTGATCCTAGAGCTAGGTCTTGAGGTATCCGGAGATTCCACCGTCGGAATTGGCCCATGTTCTGAGGAGGGTGAGGGCACCCAGCAACGCAACTGCCTCTAGGAGATAAAAGTTTTCCTCTAGCTAGATTCCTGGGAAATTGTTGCCCTAGGTGACCTAATGGGGCTAGACCTAGGGAATGTGAAAATTTACTAATCTAAGAAACCCTATTGCAGTATTTTGATTTACTTCTCCTACTTGAATGAAGCTACAAGTTAATTTCTGAAACATTCAATAACTTAACGAAGTAAATAGTAAATACAACTAGCAACCTACACATACAGATCAAATAATGAATAACATGCTCATAGAAAAAGTGACACATGCATTTTCTAGACAACTATCCCCGAAAAAACCCAATGTGGGAAAACCGGTGCAGCTAGATCTGGAGGGTTTTCATTATTATGCAAAATCCAAGTACAACAATTCTGGGCACCAAAATTGGTTCACCCAACAGAGAAATAAAAACGGTAGTAATACACTGCTCTGAATCCCTCTACGTCAGCCTAACTGGCATGCGTCGGCCTTTGCGCTGCTCAATAAGGGCCTGCATCACACCTGAAGGGCTTACACTGCCCCTGCGCTTCCCTGACTAGGCCTGCGTCAACCCTGCGTGGCTCTTGCTGCCTCTGCACTGCCCCTGCTAGGCTCTGGCTGGACTGCGTGGCTCCTGCTACCCCTGTTGCTCTGGCTGGACTGCGTCGCTCCTGCTACCCCTGTTTCTCTGGCTGGCTGAAATGCTTAAGCAGAAAAAGCATAGGTAAGAAAGAAGGCACTGGCCAAATGCAACGCATAACAATCAAAAAAATTGAACAAATGAAATGAAAATAGATCAATGTCCACAAATAAATGAAACAACTCAATGGGTCTAGAGAGTCAAAGTTTTGAAAACAGAAATAAGTGCTTATAGAATCAGCTAAGTGAATAGAGGAGACTAATTCATGAGGTTAAAATGTTGTATAATTGTTGGCACAAGAAAACTATAGAATTGTTAGAGTAAATCTCTATAGGTACCATTAGTTGGTGATCATCGATAATCATTTCATTTCATCAAATACCCCGATGAATGGACCTTACAAGTTATTTGCGTAGACAAACCCCATAGAAGCCGTGTGATGGAAAAATATTCCCACTATATTGAAGAAAACACCTACCAAATAAGGATGACATTTCAAATGGGGTAAGAAACAATAGAGAGATAGAAATCGAAAAAGTTAAAATGCTAGGGAAACATGAAGCAACTAGGTAGCATGGTAGAAAGCACAACAAAGAAAATTATAAAAATGGAAAACCCTACAAATTAGCACCCATCCAAACATCACGACAATTTTTTCTTCAACTCTAAATCTCCAAATTCATCAAATTATATCCTGTATTCAAACCCGATCCTCTCTGTTAGCCATTCTAAAGATAAGGCTAAGAAATTACTACAGAACCATCACCTACATGTAGTCATGATCTTATTATGTGACCGGACAACCTACTTTCGTGAAGATACGGAAAGGTAAACACTCTCAGCCAAGATTTTCCATACAGCCCAGGTTGAGCAACCGTATAAACATCACCAGTTTTTTCTCTTCAGATTTGTAACTTAGAAGAGCTTTGTCTGACCACCTTCGGGTTGCTCCCAAAGTCACCCAGGCAAGCCCTCTCAAAATCATCCTCTTTCTGTAGTACCTAATTAGTAATTTAATTAACCATAACAGTTTTTTTTTTTTTTTTCACAGAAACAGTTATGGAGCTTTTATATTAATCATGCGCTGAATGCCGAAATTATGTTTACATTTTGGGCTTCTTTTCCTTGATGCATCTCACTGCTAAGGCTGAGAATGTAGCTGAACCTTGCAGATTTCTTCCTTGGATAAACCCCTAATGAGTTGATTTCAGAGATTTCCCCCCACTTGAAGATACAGACAAATTTGTTTAATAGCAGACAGTAGAACATGACAGCAATCTATTTATGGAATGGGTTCCCATGATTCTTCTTCCTCTTTCAGCTTCACCCCGGCAAAGAGTAGGGCAGCTTTGTTGGCTTCTATGTCCACCTTTTTATTGTGAATTCTCAACACATGATAGTACTTCAAGTTCTGAAAATTGTTTTCCAAACCTTTGATCCTAGTGATCAGCCTTGCAAGATTGAGGTGCGATACTGGAGTATTAGAAACCATTGCATTTATAATGACTTGGGAGTCGCCTATAACAAATGCTTCATTAATGTCCAGATCTTTAAGGATATTGAGTCCTTGGAAAAGGGCCAAGGCCTCAGCTTGAATGCTGGTAGAATATCCAAGTCCCCAAGCGTAGGAGAGAATTTTTTCCCCAGTTTGATTTAGAACAACACCTCCTGCACCAGTTTTGCCTGGGTTTCCCTTTACTGCTCCATGAAAAAAGAGGAAGTGCCTTGCCTGCGATTTAAGCCAATCTTGAAAGTCATTATCTGATTTCCTTATTCGCCAATCTTTGATAATGGGGGTTTTTCGGACTGCAGGATGGAATTGAAGTTCTAGAGTTGATCCCCATGCAATGTCCTGTTGACTGAGATTGGAGTCGTCTTTTATATCAATCAAGCACTCCTTTATGTGGCATTTGATCTTGGCTTCTAAAACTTTGTGGCACTGCTTTTTATTTCTAAAAATTCTTCTGTTCCGCTCTAGCCATAAGTACAAACATATGATCTTTGGGAGAACAGCCCATGCTGCTTTAATAATCAGGTTTTAAGGAGGTGAATCTGGATATCTGTTTTTCCATTTAGAGAAAAGTTCAGAGGTGGAGCAAGGAAGAATGAAGTTAGGATCCAAATCATGAGTAAAGAAGGACCAGATCTGCCTGGAGTAGCTGCATTCTAGAATTAGATGAACTGCTATCTCAACGTTTTCATTGCACAGTGAGTAGATGGATGGGCCGTAGAATCCTTTCCTCTGTAAGTTGTCATAGGTTAATATTTTTTCTTGATAGAAAACCCAGGCAAAGAAATCAACCTTGGGCCATGAAGACAGCTGCCAAACACCTTGCCAAGGAGCTGGATCAGGGGGAACGTATGGTCTCTCGTTCAGCTTAGCATACCCCAAGGAGACTACGTAACCTCTAGCTTTTGGCCCCCAGCCTTTCACATCTCTTTTCCTCGAGTGCGTGGGCGCCAATCCGTGCAGGGAGTCGAGCAGCGTGATCAATTCAGAGTTCAGGTTTTCTAGCACCTTTAAACATTTCCAGCCTTCCCATATCGAGTCGTTCCAGCGTGAGATATCCCATAGCGTTCTCAAACCTTCTCTGTCCATCCAGCAGCGCAGTGAATTAATGGAGACTCTGACTTCTATTGGTTCCTTATTCATGATTCTGTCCATCCAGATGTTGATTTTTTTTCCGTTGCCTGGTATCCAGTAAGATTGGGCGGTGATGAGAGATGCAGCTCTGTCATAAATTTTGAGGAATGATGAGTTTGGCAGGTGAATCACATTTTCTAAGCATCTGGATCTTGAACCTCTGAAATATTTTTCTAGAGCGCCTTTTGGGCCCAGCCTGGATTGGGCGCAATGATCCTCCAAACGATTTTTGCAGCCATTGCCACATTCTGTTGACAAATATTTTTGAAATTTAGACCTCCTTCCCACAGCAGTTTGGAGATGGTATCCCAGCTGATAAGGGGGATCTTTTTTTCATTCTGTTTCCCTCCCTTCCATAAAAACCTGCTTATGAATTCCTCCATTTTATTTGGAATGGAAGCCGGAGCGAGGAGCCCAGCGAATTGAAAAAGAGGCAAGCTGTTGAGAACTGATTTAATTAAGATTGTTTTGCCAGCAGTATTCAGCCAGGAATATCCCCAGGCTTGAATCTTTGCCTTGAATTTTTCCAGCTGTGGGAGCCATTCTTTGCTTGCAGGTCTCTTAAGAGAAATTGGGAGGCCCAGGAATTTAAAAGAAGACCAGGAGGTGGAAGCTTCAAAGCCCAAACATCTGGAGATGGAAGATAGCAGTCTGGGAAAAGTATTCCAGCTGTAAATATGACATTTTCTCTTGTTAACAGCACTGCCTGTAGCTTCACTGAATTCATCCAGAACCGCTTTCAATTTTTTGGCAGTGGAAATAGAGGCTGAACCCAACAACAAAATGTCATCTGCAAACAAGGCATGATTAATATTTTTGATCCCTCTTACAATACACAGTCCATTGATTTCATGATCTTGCAATTTTTTGTCTAGAAGGAAGCTAAGGACTGAGGCTTGGATGATAAAGAGCAGAGGGGATAGTGGACACCCCTGCCTAAGTCCTCTCGAGGATTTAAAAAAGTTAGTGGCTCTTCCATTAACAAGAGGGGAAATCCATGGCTCCGAGATGCATGCCTAGATCCATTTAATGAAATTTGCTCCAAAACCAAACTTATTTAGAACATTTAAAAGAAAGCTATGATTAACTCGATCAAACGCATTTGCTAAATCAAGTTTAATCACCATACCTTTCTCTTTTCGAAGGAGACTTGAGTGGATTGCCTCTTGTACCAAGAAGAAATTGTCCACGATCTGCCTGCCTTGGATGAAGCATCCTTGATTCTCTGGAATTATTTTGGGGAGAATGAGCTTCAGTCTATTTGCAATTACTTTGGTGATTAATTTGTACCCTGTGTTGCGAAGAGAAATCGGCTGGAATCTGTTGAAGTTATTGGCACCTTTTTCCTTGGGTATGAGAGCTAAAAATGCAGAATTAGTACTGCCTCCTATTTTCTGAGTATTTTGGGATTTTTGAACCATTTTGAGAAGATATTTTTCAACAATCGGCCAGCAAACTTGAAGGAATCTAGCAGAGAAATCTTCTGTCCCAGGGGCCTTATCTGGGTCCATATCGAAGAGAGCCTTTTCCACTTCATCTTTAGTGACTTTGGCCTCAAGAGAATCATTAGTTCGCTGAGATATTATAGAGGGTATGTTATCTAACAGATCTGGATAGTGGCTTGGATCCTTGTCTTCACTATATAGATTTTGGAAATGAGCAAAAGTTTCTTTCTTTATATGGTCAAAATCCTTGTGGATATCACCCTCTTCTTTGATCTCTGAGATGTTGTTGAAACATTTCCTTGCCTCGGCTTGTTTGTGAAAATAAGCGGTGTTCCTGTCCCCTGCTTTAAGCCAGAGGTTGCGGGATTTTAATCTCCAATACTCTTCTTCAACTAAACAAGCTTTGTGGTAGCGTTGTTGCAACTAGGTTTCTTGATCTAATAGATCCTTTGTGAGCCTAGTGTTCTCCATACCATTTTGATGAGACACAAGAGTAGCTTTAATGGGTTTCCTTTCTGTGGCCGGATTAGACAGCGTTTTGGCCCATCTTTTTAGAGCTCCTTTCACCCTACTGAGCTTTTCCTCCCAAATATATAATGGTGAACCTTTAACTGGCTGGTGTTAGGACTCCACTATGTATCATTTTTGCTATATACTTTGACACCATTTTACTTTTTAAACCATGATTAGAAAGGATTCCATTATCATTTTTTATCTACTTTATCCCAAGGTATATAAAATCCTCTTCTTTATTATATGTTTAATCTGTTTTACATTTAATTCCATAATACTCTTATATTTTATCATTAAGTGCATCGTTGCTAACATAAGTCCAAAAGTTCGCAGATAAGTTATTTGCGCTGCTAGGAATAAGCGGTCGTTGCTGAAACAGCTGACTCAGTTGCTGAAACAGCCGTCAAGCACGCAAATTCCGTCATGCGTAATTTGCGATTGTGGAAGAACTTTTTGTGGAATAGTAGCAACAGCATGAAGACACGGTTACCTGGATTATCCTGAAGATAGCATTCTTGTTGTCTCTGTTGTAACAGTATCTTTTTTTGGAAGAACAGAATAGTCATGTTTTGGGAAAGAGAACAGATTTGAGATAACGTAGATTTTCTCTCATGTAAATTGTAAAAGATGTCTCCTCTTTAAAAAGAGGAGACATCATCATTAGTAGGGAGTTCATTATTGTAAAGCTACAGGAGAGTATTGTGTGAGAACCGGAGCTAGTCTCCATCTGTAATATATCAGTTACTTTGACAGATGAATAAATTCTTCTTTTGAGCGCTCTAATTTAATTCTTTCCCCCGGGGAATCTTGTGAGAGGGAAAGGGCCCGCCTTCTTCACAAGATTCACCCTTTGGTTCCTGTAATTTGTTTAATTCTTTTATGTTGTTTGCACTTCACTTCAATTCTGTTGTTGGGCATTAGTTACACGAGTTCAGTGATACTCCGTTTCTTTAGCGCTGCATAGATTGAATGCATTCACTCTTGGAAGTTGAGAAATCCATTTCTATTAATTGTATGAATGTATGATGCTGGGAAGCAGGTGCTGAAGATTCTTGTATAAAGGAATAGGGTCCTGCTCCCATTCATTGCTTTCCTTTTCCTGCAGTGTGATTAGAAACAAGAGAACAAGTGCTGAAGGTTCCTGTTCATGGGAATAGGGTCTTGGTCCCTTGAAGTTACCTTTCCTACATTGTGATTAAGTGTCAGGCAGCAGGTGCTGAAGTTCCTAACTAAGGAATAGGGTCCTGTTCCTGCTTTGGTTGATTGATTTCTTTTCTTGCAGATTGGTCTTCCTTTGTTTGGATTTTAACTGCAACATAGAAATTATTTCTGCTATAACTTAAGTGACTTCAGCTTTGATTGAACAGAGTGTGAATAAGTAGGTTTGTGAGATTGATAATTGTGTGGATTTTTACTACAACATTGTTTCTGCTTTTGAAATTGAGCATATCCAGTGCGTGATTATCTTTGAAATAAAAAGACTTCCTCGGGTTGACAATTTATGTGGAGCTTGAATTGTGAAAGAAATTAAAGCGACCAACATTTTGGCGCCGTTGCCGGGGAAGGTAATTATAGATTTCAAAAGCATTAATCTTTTCTTTTAAATGTGCAGATTGTATGAGAGGACGCGGAAACCAGAAGAAAACTAACCCCACAGGTGGCAAAGGCAAAGGAAGGGGAGGAAGAAAAACTTTTATTGACGAGATTGTATCAAAGGCTGAATCATCACAGAGATTAAGTTCTCGAAGATAAAAACTTCAGCACTCCCCTCAATCAGATTACAAAACAGAGGAAGTTGTGGGTCCTGAAAACATAGGAGAACTAGTAGTCAGCGCTGGAGAGTCAGAAGAAAGTGTTAGTAAATCAGCAGAGTACATTGAGGAAATAGTAGAGAGCGTTGGACGACCAGTGAAAAACATTGAAGAGCCAGTAGGAGATCTTGACGATCGAGCAAGTGCAGTAGGAGAGCCAACAATGGAAGGAAACAATGACAGTTTCTTTGGTGGAGGACGTGTAGATCCTGAAGGAGAAGGAAGGAATGAAAATTCCCTCTCTACCTTGGGATTTCCTATCATTGATCTCCCTGCAGGAATAACTCCTATGAAAAATATTCCATTGTCTGCTTTACCTAACTTTCATGGTTTATCCTCTGAAGATCCGGATGAATTTCTTTTTGAATTTGATATATTATGCAAAAGTTATGATTATGTTACTAACGCTCACAAGTTGAAACTGTTTCCAGCCACCTTAAAAGGTAATGCTTTAAGATGGTTCATGAGCCTTGGAAGCCAGGTGATCACAACATGGGAGAAGATGAAACAGAAATTTCACAATATCACATCATCATTTAATGAGAGAAAAGAAGGAGAACTATTCAATATGCAAATGCTGTAAGCTGATTAGGTTCCAGGACTATATAGAAAAGGTCACAGCATAATTACACAGATCCCAATTATCCAAATATAAAAATTGGTTGACTGAAACCACATATTACTTAGTATGTTTATATACTGTTTAGATATACAAAGTTGATGGCCAAGGGAGATATATCTACAATCATACATAGATCAGAACTCGTTAAGAGATGTTCGTGAGCCTACAACAAGAATTCAGATCTTAATCATTCAAGAGTGTAACCAATGCAATGAGTATGCTAATATTTAAATAGGTAATTTACTGGAAGAATTCAAAACTGAAATGTTAAGTTCTTTTGCTTCACAAATTGACACTTTGTAGGTTAAGAAGAAGCAAGCTGAAGCAGAAGCAACTCTGGCTGTCTTTTGCCCGAAGTGCAGAGACAAACATACACTAAGGGAATGCCCAATGGATAAAATACCAATTTGTACCCTTTGTGAGAAAGATCATGAGACAAAACAATGTCCATCTCTGCCAGGAATAAAGGTAGCATTGCAGCCAACGGAAGAAGAAGTTGAAGCAGTTTATCTCCTAACTCAAAGGAGACAATGGCAACCAAAAGGACAAGGTATGAACCCTAGTATGCCATTTAATCGTTGGAACAATTATTCTGCTTTTGGCCAAACAAATTACCCTCCCTTTAATCAAATGCAATACCCACCCTTCAATCAAATGAATTTCCCACCCATGCAGCAATCCAACCCTCCCTTTGTTGACCCTTCAATGTGGACTCCTTGGCCTCCACAGCAACCATCTTCTTTTAACCCTTGGAATTCAAATTGGAGAAGTCAACAACTCCCGTATCCAAATCAATTGCCTCAATTCCAACAACCACTTCCTCTGCCATCAAGTGCTCCGCCAAATAACCAAATGAGACCCCAGCTACCTGTACAACCAAATCCTAACCCCAATAATAAAGTTGTGCAAGTTATTGATATTCAGAATCAGTCTATATTTCCTACTATGAAATGTAACGATATTCATTTGAGATCTGGAAAAATAGTAGAGCCTATTATTGATGACATAATTTCTTCTGATTCTGATAAAGAGGAAACTGAGAAACATAAGAAAGCACAACCACCTTCTAACAAAAATGTTGAAATAACAGAACCACCATTCCCCGAGCGTTTGATTTTAACCAGAACAGCTGAAACACCTGCTTTTAATCTTCTAGGGGAATTGCAAAATTTGTATGTTAAAATTCCACTTTTACAAGCATTAAGAGATGTACCAATTTATGCCAGAACATTAAAGGATATTTGTGTTAAGAAACCTGGTAGGAAAACTAAGGACCCCCTTACAGTACATGTGATGGGGGACTTGTCTGCATTAATGTCCGGAAAAGCCCCTCCTGTGAAATATGGTGATCCCGGCCATCCTACAGTGACAGTTCAGATTGGTAAAACAATGATTCCCCAAGTTCTGGTAGACTTAGGTGCTACAATTAACATAATGACTCTTGAAACTTCACAATTGTTACAGCTGAATAACACAATCAGAGATACACCCACCATTTTAGAGTTGGTTGATCGTTCTACAATTAAACCTGAAGGAGTTGTTGAGGATCTACTTATTTCAGTTGAATCCTGGAAATACCCAGCTGATTTTGTTGTATTGCAGACTAAAACAAAGCTGGGGGGACACCCCTTAATTCTAGGAAGGCCATGGCTGGCCACAGCTGATGCTTTTATCAGTTGCAGATCTGGTTCAATGACAATTTCTAACGGTTATGAAACAAAACAGCTTACTCTTTATCCTCATGCTACACCAATAATGAATAATGAAGATTCTATGTGGATGGATTATGATGATAATGCTGTTCAGCCTATTCTAACTATTGGACAAGCTTTAACTCTTAAAGACAATACAGAGGATGAGATAATTAATAATTTTATTTGTGAACCTTCTTCTGTCATTGCTGAAACACACAATCAATTAACTGCAATTTTTGAAACAGATACGCAAGAAAAGATTGAATCTGAAGACTCATCTCAGACTTTAACCACTATCTCATCTAAAAGCATAACAGTTGAAATTGAACCTGGCAAGACATTAAACATAAATCCCGATCTAACAGATGCTGAAACACAACAATTAATGAAGTTATTGCATGAATATAAGGAGGCATTTGCATGGGATTACACGGATATGAAAGGTATTTCTTCTGAATTATGTACTCATCGAATTTACATTAAAGAGGGATGCCGACCTGTTTGTCAACCCCAGAGACGAATGAATCCTAATTTACGAGAAATTTTTAAGGAAGAACTTCAAAAATTGCTTAATGCAGGATTTATATACCCTATATCTGACAGTGAATGGGTTTCCCCATTAGTAATTGTCCCTAAGAAAAATGGGAAATGGAGAGTATGTGTTGACTACAGAGCCTTAAACAAAGCTACTCCAAAAGATCACTTTCATCTACCCTTCATTGATCAGGTGTTGGATAGTCTGGCAGGGAAGAAATTCTTTTCTTTTCTAGATGGATTTAGTGGGTATAATCAGATAAGAATTGCACCCCAAGACCAAGACAAGACCACTTTCACCAGCCCTTGGGGAACTTTTGCCTATAGAGTTCTTCCATTTGGGCTATGTAATGCACCGGCAACCTTTCAAAGAGCTGTTATAGGAATTTTTTCTGATATGCTGAATGATTCTATGGAAATATTTATGGATGATTTTACTCCTTATGGTGTGTCTTTTGAAGATGCATTACAAAACCTTGAGAAAGTACTTAAAAGATGTAAACAAGCTCACCTCTCCCTAAGTACTGAAAAATGCCATATGATGATGAGTGAAGGAATAGTGCTTGGACATTTTATTTCATCTCAAGGTATTCAGGTAGATCCATCTAAAATATTAGTCATTCAGAATCTTTCTGTTCCTAAAACTCAAACTGATGTGAGAAGTTTTCTAGGACATGCTGGATACTACAGAAGATTTATTAAAGATTTCTCCAAGATAGCTTCTCCATTATTTGTGTTGCTTATGAAAAATTCTGAATTTAAGTGGACTAATTCTTGTCAGAAAGCTTTTGAAGAACTCAAGCATCAGTTGTCTACTGCTCCTATTTTGAGGGGGCCTGATTGGAATCTCCCTTTTCACATATCTTCTGATGCTTCAGACACTGCAATTGGAGCTGTCTTGGGACAAGAGGAAAATCATATTCCTTATGCTATCTACTTTATTAGTAAGAATATGACCCCTGCTGAGCTTAATTATACAGTTACCGAGAAAGAGTTTCTTGCAGTAATCTATGCCATTAATAAATTCCGACACTATATCACTGGTTATTCTACTTTTGTGCATACTGATCATTCAGCTATTAAGTATTTAATGAACAAATCTGTCACAAATGCTAGAGTTACTAGATGGCTATTATTATTGCAGGAATTTGATATCACAATTGTAGATCGGCCAGGTAAAGAAAATGTGGTGGCTGATTTCCTTTCACGGTTAAAAACTGACAATGATATTCCAGTAGATGATTCTTTTCCCGATGAGTATTTGTTTGCAGTTTCTGCTCACTCTCCATGGTATGCAGATATTGCTAATTATTTGGTTGCAGGAAAATTACCATCACACCTGTCATACAGAGAAAAGAGAAGAATTGTTCAACAAAGTGCCAGGTACAGCTGGATAAGCGGGTGTCTTTTTTACACTGGGCTTGATCAGGAGATCCGAAGATGCATTAGAGATGATGAAGTGTATTATATATTGAAAGCCTGTCATGATGGCCCTTGTGGAGGGCATTTTGCTGATAAGAGAACAGCACACAAAATTCTGAGGATGGGTTACTATTGGCCCTCATTATTCAAGGATGCAAAGAAATATGTAAGGGCTTGTGACAGCTGCCAGAGAATGGGTCAACCCAATCATAGAGACCAAATGCCATTAAACCCCCAGGTAGTTTCTGAACCATTTGAAAGATGGGCCTTGGATTTTATAGGACCCATTAACCCTCCATCCAATCAAAGAACTTACATCTTAGTCTATACAGACTATATGACTAAATGGGTGGAGGCCAAAGCACTTATTAGAGCCAATGAAGAGGCTGTTCTAGCTTTCTTATTTGAAGACATCTTTACTAGATTTGGGATTCCTAGAGAACTAGTTACTGATGGAGGACCTCCATTCAATTCTCATGGTTTTAAATCTACCCTTCACAAATATCATATTCAACATAGAATGACTACACCATACCACCCCCAGGCCAATGGGCAGGTGGAAAGCACAAATAAAGTTTTAGAAGCCATTCTAACTAAAATAGTGAAGGACAATCGGAAGGATTGGTCCCAAAGGCTCCCTGAGGCATTATGGGCTTACAGAACTACTTGGAGAAACACTACAGGTTTTTCTCCCTATGAATTGGTTTATGGCAAAAATGCTGTTTTTCCTGTGGAATTTGAGATTAAAACTCTAAGAACTGCTTTAGATGTTAATCTTGACTTGACTGATGTGCAGACAGCTAGGCTGCAATAGCTTCTGGAGTTGGATGAAAAGAGATTAGATGCTATTCATCAAACAACCATGATACAGCAACAAAGGATGAAGTGGCATGACAAAATGATCAAACACAAGCAGTTCCAAAAAGGTAATTGGGCCTTGTTGTATGACTCTCGGTTTGAAAATTTTCAGGGTAAACTACGTACACGCTGGCTCGGACCATATGAGGTAGATGCTATTTTTCCAAATGGAACGGTAAGACTTTTAACAATTGATGATTCTAAAACACCTCTACTAGTCAATGGTCATAGGCTCCGTCTATATCAGCGCCCTGTTTCTAAAGAAGATTTCAAGACTGCTTGCATGACTGATATTCATTATATTTTTCTAGGGGAGTCTTCTGCTCCTCACAGCATTTAATTTTCTGCACTATATTTTTAGTATTAGATTAGATTTAGCACTAATAATCCCTGTCAAGGATTGGCATATTACAATTGAATTTTGCAGATTCTGGAAAAGCTCATTAAGGAGGACAGATTCATCATGAGAAGATCTGAAGCTTCAATCACAGAAGCTTGTTCCCTTCATTTTACCCCATTTCCTAGCAATATCCCTTCATACCCATTCCTACATTATTCCCATTTTTCCATTATTCCCACTCCTACCATCCCTGAAATATCTTCCTTTAGTCAGTGTTTACCATCCCTTACTGCTGAAATTATCCCCTATCAAATATTCTCCCCACTATTTACAGACCCAAGTCATTTATCCCATTTCTCTGATTTTTCCCGTTGCTGAAACACCTGTTTCAGCAACGTATCGTTCATTTTTCCGTTGCTGAAACACCAGTTTCAGCAACCTGTTATCATTTAAACATCATTTCTCTTCGCTGATATATAAGCTTTTTGGTTCTCCACGATTATACTTCAGATCCTTTTGGTGAAAAATTATTCAGCACTGACTAGATCCAATTACACTCCTGTTCTAAATTTCAGAGAAATCTACAGATTCTTCCATGTACATTAAGCCATTTGGAAGCAATCGACACTCCAAATTATTAGACCAAAGGTAAAAAAATGTAAGGTATGAGGTTTTAATGTAATTCAGTTAAATTATATTAAAGAGAGGATTTCATTCATAATGATTACAGATCTTCACACGCCCAATCATCATTACACCATACGTAGGGGGGGGAATTTCAAAAATTGAACAATCATTTCGCATTTACCAAGCCTCTGTCCCTTGTCATATCCATTTCCGCCGTCATTTGGACCTTGCAGCCTCTGTTGCAACAACTAGCGCGATCAGGGTCTGTGTTTACTGTGTTTTGTGCCTCTGCGTATAACTCAAAGCTACAACCATGGGAGGGTCGGCCATTAGACATGAGCCTGGCTCCATAAATCTTCTTCAATTGTTTCCCGAAGCCTATCAGATTTTCCAACAAGCGGGATGGACAGTATATTTTGAAAGATTGGGTGAATTTGACCAGGAACAAGTCTTAGAGTTTGCACAAAACCTTCAAGGTGATTTTTCAGTGGTTCAAGGGGTTCGCATTTCAGTAACAGAGGAGGACATAGTTCAGGTATCAGGGTTGCCAGGTATTGGTACTCGCTGGTTCAGCAGAAAGCAGGTCATTCTCAATGCGCAGCAAGATTTCCTTCGTCCAGATGAGCCAGTGGAACTCAAAGGCCGCGGGGTTAGTCTGCACTCACTTCCTCAACCATGGCCATCGGTGGCATAATTCATCAAACACTACTTAACGTGTGAAGGGCGTTACCAGGTAGTGTACAATCACGATTTTGTCTTGATGAATCATTTGAGAAATGGACGACTGATTAATATCCCCTATTATCTGCTTGGTTGTATTAGAAACATGTCTTATTATTGTAGACGGTCTAAATTCCCAATGTTATCCCTCACCCACCACTGTTTATGCCAGTTGTTGATACAGAGGGGTTTTGCTCAGCAAAATCCCCCTCTGCATGTCCCACTCCCTGTTCCCCAACTGCCTGAAATTCCTCAGCAGGCCCAAACGTCCCAACAACCCGAAATTTCTCATGATACTCCTGAAATTCCTTATGAAGGACAGCAAGACGATATTCCATATTCCCCAGTTGACCCAACCCCGAGTTCGCCCCACTTAGCAGAGTCAACTGTCCCCACTATTTCTGTCCCTAGTGACGACTCTCTAACACCCCCTTCCCCACCCACTTATAAAAAGAAAAGAACTCCAATAGTCTCAGTCTCCAGACGGACAAGGGCTAAATTTCAAATTCTCACTTCTTCTGAAAGCCCTTCCCCCAGAGAAGAACCCTCCCCCTCAAAGAAAAGGAAAGGCAGTAACTTTGCTGCCTTCCTACCAAAAAGAAAAATGAAGATGACTGTTGAGATAGGACTCACCTCCATTTCCCCTGACCCTGCCACTATTATGTTGAAACTCAAATCTTCATCCCCATTTCAAACCTCCCAACCCGTCTCGTCCGGTGGCACTGCCACACAAGAACCAGTGCCCCGGGATAATACGACATTGTTTATGGCTCAAGAAGTGACTGTCACACAAGAACCAGTCACTTACCCAGTGGCTGAAACACAAGAACCAGCCACTGTGGTACAAAAATACACCAAGCATGATGATAATGGGAGATCAGCAGTAGCTGTCCCACAAGAACCAGCTACGACTGTGCATCAGCAGACTACCCCTACAGAGTCAACCAGTGCACAGGGTTTGCATACTATGACATCTTTATTGGAGGAGAATGAATTCCTGAAGTCTGAATTGGAAGCCTACAAGAATGAACTAACCATGGCTCGAGAGGCTTTTGATAGAGAAATGAATCTCTATATGTTAGCTCACACAGCCTCAATGCAAAATAAGGAGCCATGCAAGGAATACATGTGCCATGAGTGTGGCAACATTTATCAGGAGGCAGGCTACAAAATAGTTAAAATTCAATTATCTGAGGCATCCACATCAGCTGGAATAAAAGAGGGATGCCCTACTGCTCCACAAGAACCAGTAGGGCTCTCTATAAACGAAGAAAAAGAAATCAAACCTCAGATATCTCGCCCTTTGCTAGTTAATGCAGCCATTCAGACAGAAGCACCACCACAGATATCTCGTCCTTTGTCAGTTAATGCAGCCACTCAGACAGAAGCATCACCACAGATATCTCGTTCCAAGTTAGTCAGTGTAGCCATTCAAACAACGTCCCAACCCACTACTTCTGATGCCAGGACACAGACCTTGCCATGGAATCAATTGGAACAGATGAACAAATGGAAGAAGCAATATGCTGAAGAACAAGATATAATATTACGCCAGCATAAGTTAACATGGCAGAACCATGTATATGCCAACTGGGATAGTTCGGATCAAATGATGCAACAGCTCAAGGACTCTAAAAAGGAAGTCAAGGAATCTAAGGAAAAGATGGCCTTGATGTTTTCATTAGTTCAGAAGTTAATGGCTACGCGTAAACCCTCTGTAAACTACTCTCTCTTTCTTTCTGAACGATTAGTTTATTTTCAATTAAAAGCAATAAAAGATGGCAGACCATATGAGTTAATTACTTCAGAGAAATTTGTTGAGACTTTCAATGAGGCCACAGAGAGTGACCAGCATTTGTTGTGCGAACTCTACCTTCATAATGAGGCCATTCCCGACAATAGAAGAGTTAATCTTATTCCAATTGCAGGAGATATACAAATAAGGGCATTTGTTTCATTTTTGTCTAACCAGCTCACTTGGCAAACTGCGTTCACTGCAAGCAGTCATAATGAGGAGAATAGACTCCTATGGATCAGACCAGAGCCTTTAAGCCCAACCATGTTCATAGCACAATATCATAAATTCTTACAGAAGCCAGGAATGCATAGGTATATACAACAATTACAGGCTTCAACACTTTCTAAGTGTCAACAGCAAATTAGAGTAAAGGGTACTGCTGCATTGAAGGCCAATGTTATGTTTTGGCAGCAGTCATGTAAAGAAAGACAGGATTATCACCCTTTTAACCCTCACAATCTTCAAGCTGCATTATCCAGGGTTTCTAATTACATTGGTTGCATTCAACATTGTGGAATAAACTGGATTGGGTATCATTTCCATTTTCCAATTTTATGGCTGCCTTCAGAGAAGTATCAGTGTCATTACCAGTTGACTGACAGAGATGAAGCCTTGGCATGGCAACATTTGCAGAACAACAGAGGATTCAGAGCTCCTACAGATGCCACCTTCTCCAGCTATTGCTTGAGTAATTTGCATGCTCAGTCCCAGTACTCAGATTCTGATTCAGACTAAGGGTTGCCTGAGGACATGCAACATTTCCAGCTGGGGGGGATGTTAGGACTCCACTATGTATCATTTTTGCTATATACTTTGACACCATTTTACTTTTTAAACCATGATTAGAAAGGATTCCATTATCATTTTTTATCTACTTTATCCCAAGGTATATAAAATCCTCTTCTTTATTATATGTTTAACTGTTTTACATTTAATTCCATAATACTCTTATATTTTATCATTAATTGAAGTGTATCGTTGCTAACACAAGTCCAAAGATCGCAGATAGTTAT
This sequence comes from Pinus albicaulis, assembly GCA_034641835.2. Classification (NCBI taxonomy): domain Eukaryota; kingdom Viridiplantae; phylum Streptophyta; class Pinopsida; order Pinales; family Pinaceae; genus Pinus; species Pinus albicaulis. The sequence goes on from CM076569.1 coordinate 466,324,553, forward strand.
ATGCGTTGCTAGGAACAAGCGGCCGTTGCTGAAACAACTGACTCAATTGCTGAAACAACCGTCAAGCACGCAAATTCCGTCATGCGTAATTTGCGATTCTGGAAGAACTTTTTGTGGAACAGCAGCAACATCATGAAGACACGGTTACCTGGATTATCCTGAAGACAGCATTCTTGTTGTCTCTGTTGTAACAGTATCTTTTCTTGGAAGAACAGAATAGTCCTGTTTTGGGAAAGAGAACAGATTTGAGATAATGTAGATTCACTCTCATGTAAATTGTAAAAGATGTCTCCTCTTTAAAAAGAGGAGACATCATCATTAGTGAGGAGTTCATTGTTGTAAAGCTACAGGAGAGTATTGTGTGAGAAATGGAGCTAGTCTCCATCTGTAATATATCGCTACTTCACATAAATGTCTTCTTTGGCGCTCTAATTTACCTTTCCTAGGAATCTTGTGAGAGGAAAGGGCCCGCCTTCTTCACAAGATTCACCCTTGTCTCTGTAAAGTGTTTAATCTTTTTATGTTGTTTTCACTCACTTCAATTCGTTGTTAAGCATTAGCTACACGAGTTCAAAATGGATACCCGTTTCTTTAGCGCTCGCATAGATTGAATGCATTCACTCTGGAAGCTCGATAAATCCATTTCTATTAATTGTATGAGTGTATGATGCTGGGAAGCAGGTGCTGAAGATTCCAGTATAAAGGAATAGGGTCCTGCTCCCATTCATTGCTTTCCTTTTTCTGCAGTGTGATTAGAAACAAGAGAACAAGTGCTGAAGGTTCCTGTTCATGGGAATAGGGTCTTGGTCCCTTGAAGTTACCTTTCCTACAGTGTGATTAAGTGTCAGGCAGCAGGTCCTGAAGTTCCTAACTAAGGAATAGGGTCCTGTTCCTGCTTTGGTTGATTGATTTCTTTCTCACAGTTCGTCTTCCTTTGTTTGGATTTTAACCGCAACATAGAAATTATTTCGCTATAACTTAAGTGACTTCTACTTTTGATTGAACAGAGTGTGAATAAGTAGGTTTGTGAGATTGATAATTGTGTGGCTTTTTACTACAACATTGTTTCTGCTTTTGAAATTGAGCATATCCAGTGCGTGATTATCTTTGAAATAAAAATACTTCCTCGGGTTGACAATTTATGTGGAGCTTGAATTGTGAAAACAATTAAAGCGACCAACAGCTGGTTCCAACATTCCTTGACAGTTTGTAGGAAATCAGGCTCCTTTACCCAAAGAGGGCTGAATCTAAAAGGAATAGGGCCCAGATCAAAGTGAGCTAGGAGATCTAGCTTTATGGGCTTATGATCAGAGATGCTGCTGGCAAGAATATGCATTCTGGGCTCTAAACCTAGCAGCAAAAAGGAGCTTTGAATAATAAATCTATCTATCCTGGCAGCAATGTGTCCAGGTCCCACTCTTTTATTAGACCAAGTGTACTTACCTGAAGAGGGTTTAATGTCCAGCAAGTCCTAGTCTTGCACTATGTCCTCCACCCATTCTCTAGCCGGATCTCTATCCACACAGCCTCCCCTTTTTTCTGATGTGTGCAGGGTGAGATTGAGGTCTCCAGCAATTATTATATCTTCCAGGTTTGTCAGATCTGCTTGGTGCCTTATAGAGTCCCAACAGTCTTTTTTTTCCCCAACGTTGACTGGAGAGTAGACATTCAATAGACAGAACGTTTCCTTAGTGTCCAAGTTCTAAATTTTTAGCATCAACCAATGGACATTCCTAGCCTCCAATAGGACTATAAATTTATTGGCGTTCCAAAAGAGTTCCTATCCCTCCTGAGGCACCCCGGGCAGAGATTGCTCTTGCTTCGATTTTATTCCAAATTTTCTTGCTTGCTTGAAGGAAGACTATATCTTCCAGCTTTGTCTCCTGGATGAGAATTAAGTCTAGGGTTTCTGTCCTTATTAGACTTCTGATGGCTTCTTCTTTAGATTTGCTCCCCATACCTCTGCAATTCCAGGAGATTACCTTCATTATTTATGCTTCTGGTGGGCTCCCTTGGAGCCTTGGGGTGGATTTTTCAATATCTTAGATTTTGAGGCTAGAATTTTTTCCAAAGTTGGTTGGCTGCCCTGAAGTTTCTCTTTGTAGGTCTCCTGCTCCATTTTTTCCATGTTGGTTTTCCGGCCTCTTTTTGATCTTCTTACCGAGGTATGGGACTCTCCTATTTCTCCTTCCTCTTCTGATTCTTCCGTTTCCTGCTCTTCTTCCTCATCTTCTAATATCCTGCCTTTTGGGTCTTCAGCACTTGTTCCTTTGTGGGAGGCTGAGGGAGTACCTTTGCTTGTGGGTGTTTTTTGAGTCTCTGTCTCCTGAGTAGCTTCTACCTCCTTTTGAACCTCTCCCTCGTGTGTGCTCTCTGGATGCGAACTCAGGGGATCGTACTTGTTTTTAGGAGTGGATTTGATGGGGATCTGCTTTACCGTGGCCTGCTGGGTTCCTTTTCCATTGGGGCCTCCCTGCTTTTGATTCTTGAGATTGTGTTTGGATCGTTTGACTTGATTCCATCCATCCTCTTTCCCCTGCCCAGCCTCATTGTTGGTCGGGCAGCCTCTGGCGAAGTGCCCATAAACATGACATTTCCGGCATTTGAAGGGAAACTGCTCATAGTCCAGTTTCTACATGTGCGTCCAGCTTCCGACCTTTATTGTGATGGCCTCTAGTAGTCCAACCTCCAGATCTACTTCTACACAGATCCTGGCACAGTCGTACTGATCCTTGTTGTTCGCACGATCTATGAATTTCCCTAGGGCATTTCCAATGTGTCTCAGAGAATCCTAGTTCCAGCAGTGCACTGGGATATTTGGGAGCCTAACCCACATCAGGACTGCTTTGGGCAGATCTACTGCCGGATCGAAGTCCGGGGTCCATTTATTCAAATACGGACCCTGAGGGCCCTATGAAGTAGGGGCCATTTTGAAAGAGCAGGTCTTTGTCTTCTTTTGATGTGAACTCGAAGAGGAAGCAACCTCTCCCCAGAAAGTAAGAGGTGACACTTTCTTTAATCAAAGGTGCCCAATTTCTGTTAACCTAGATTTCTGTGGTTTTTGGGGACGGCCATAGCCCAGTGAACTGGCCGATGAGAGCCCGTTCAGCCAAAGACAGGGCAACTTGGATCAGGGTTTCTGGAGGAAGGGAGATCACCGGAATATCATCCAATCTCTTGACAAACTTCGCGGCTTCAGTATTCTTCTTCTTTGGCAGTCCTGCCAAGAGCCTGTTGAAAGCATCATCGGGAGAGATCGACGAAGGAGGTGGAAGAAACGCCTGGGGAGTGCCCAGCCCCTCCATGGTCACAGTCTCTGAGGGCGGCACTTTCAATCTGTAGCACGAGCCATGAAGGCAGGCCGCAGCAAGCAGAGCTCACAAGCGGGTGGGGTCACAGGAGCCGGGCCAGCTAAGGGCGGGGGCTCGTAGTCTGCAGCTCGAAGGTTGTGCAGGGCCGAGAAATCGTAGCGCAGAGCGTCCAATAAGTATTAACCATAACAGTTTCTTGATCATGTAGGTATTTCAAATATATTTCCAATAAGCATAAAGCTTTCATGTTAAACAATTAGGTCAAAAGACTTTAGACTATGATGCAAAAAATACAAAGAAACCTCACCAACACTCAAACGACAAACAAAGTCAAACCTCTACAAAGTATAAATAGATATCTGATAAACTCATTCCACCACAAAAATGTGCTTAACTAAAGAAAATTCTAATTACTGTGCTTTCAAGACAAAGCTTTCAAGGGAAGTGATGTTATAAACATACCCCTACACCTCGTGAAAAATCAATGTGTATAAATAGACCATCATAAGGCTCATTTTAAACATCATTATTATCATTTTATAAATCATTTTTATTAAATCAACAAGAAGAAAGCAATAATTGCATCCAGTTCCACTAAAGCAAAGTATATCACAGTTTCATATACTTATTATGAAGCTATCTATATTTCCAACTTGATTGTAGAGTCAACCAATCAGTTGTTGAAGCCCAATATTGTCTCTTGTGAGAATCAAAGTTACATCAAGCTCTACGAAAATCCAATGTGTCATGACCATTTCAAACACATTGATATTCAACACAATTTCCTAAGATTCCAAGTTCATTAGGGAGTTAGTAGTGTTGGACCACATTATGAAAAAGTTGCATATGGTTAATAGTTTGACAAAGCTCCTAACAAAGGGGAAGTTTGACAAGTTGGGGAAGAGTCTTGGGTTATTGGAATTTTTTTTTTCTCAAGAGTGTTAGATTACCTAGTTGGTCCGAGTTAGTCTCACCTCAGCCTTGAGAGGTTGAGCAACACCAGGATTGCAGAGCTAGATTGTGGTACACCAGTCGGAAAGATTCTTAAATACAACTAGAATCTTATAACGACACCTTCGAGGATAGACGAATTAGTTGTTGGGTCACACCCACCAAGTATGGCACACTAGTTGAGGAGATTAACACCATCATCTCAGGTGCATTAATGAGTGCACACTTATGGAATGAGGCACCTTCAGGAGAGGAGTTATATCTACTATGATAATGCACTACTCTAAAAGAAAAGCCTTGCATACAAGGCAAAGTTATGAGGGAGTTGTTCATGCTCAAGGGAGATGCACCACTAACGCTATCATTAGCCTGTTTTCTAACATCACCTTCTCTTAACTTATAAATGAAAAGGATGGGCACAATAGTTAGACATTTGTAGAAATAGATAATAAGAGTGAGTACTGTCAGCTTGTAGGTTGTAGTAGGAGCTTTTGTGAAATGACAACTTGCTGTGACATTATTCTATTTGAGTAATAAAGACTTCTATGCAATTGTTGTTGGAGCCTGCTCTTTTTATCCTGAATTCTCATATTGCAGATTTGTGTAGAGTGGGCCTAATATATTTATTTTTTTAATACATTGTACTTCTTCTCTCTCCCTTTCTTTCCTACCTCGCTCTCTCTTCCCCTCTCTCTCTCTCTGTCGACCCTCCAATCCTCTCACTATATCCCTCCCTCTATCCTTCTTTCTGCCCCCCTTCCATATTTGTGTCACTATCTTCCTTTCTTACCCTTCTCTACCTCTCTCACTCCTCTCCCTCTCTCTCTCTCTCCATTCCTTCTCTCCCCCCTCCTTCAGTTTATCTCCATCTCTCCCTTATGACTCCCCTTGTCTCGCCACCTCTATCAATCTATGTCTTTGTTATTCCTTCTCATATATATCTAGAGTTAATATATATCATGACATAGTGGGACCTACGATTGGGTTAATTACGCCTTGTTGGCAAGGTTAAAATGGTTAATATTTGATAGACAAAATGTAGATCAAATATTTCATCAAAAAGAGGGAACCATACCCTATCTTCCAGCCTATGCCTATCAGTCGCTTGGCCTCTTCTTGCTCTCACATGAATGTACTCTTGCTTGACTAGTATAGAAGAAGGTTTCGCATTATCAACTATTTGTTTGGGAAAAATTTTAGTTGTTTCAACATTGCTACATTCTTCAAGCTTATCCTTTAAACCATCTTAGTCTTTTGTACTCTCTTCAACTTTGTAGTGCTTTCCATTCCTCTCAGTCACATATGTTTCCTTAATTTGTTAAGGGACAAGGTTGACAACATTAGGATGTTTTTTCAATAAACAAGGGAATTTCCAAGACACAGTCAGGTGGAGAAAGAGTATAAGAGCCAAATTTCTCATGAATGTGGGACACTCAAACTTAAGATTTTCTGTAGTAGTCATAAGGTGCAATCTGTTTATTAAGACTTCATCAGATGGCCATTCTTCGGACTTAAATTGTGTGACAACACAGTGGCTGAGTTTGAAACTGGAGATTGAACATACATTTGGTTTGATTGCAATATAAATTTTCATCAATAAATGTAAAGCAATGGCTAACAAATAGTATAAATTAATAAATAAAGAAGACATGGAAACAAGCAACAATACTTACAAAATTGTTACATTGAGACACAAAGAATAAGCAACTATTGTGCACAAACAGAGACCAATGAAACTATCATCTTAACCCCTAACCCCTTAAACACTAATTCCCAACCCCTAACCCATTTAACCCCCTAAAACTCTAAACCCCTGACCCATTTAACCCCTAAACCATAAACCTCTAAACCCTTAACCCCTAACCCCTAAACCCTTAACCCCTAACCCATTTAACCCCCTAAACCCCTAGTAAACCCCTAACCCATTTAACCCCCTAAACCCTAAACCTATAAACCCTTAACCCCTAACCCCTTAAACCCTAAACCTTTAAACCCTTAACCCTAACCACTTAAACCCTAATTCAGTTAAAGAAGTTCCTAGAATCTATGGGTCCATATGAGCTAGGTTGTGTCTCTATTGGAGGTAAGAGTTGTTATTTTTGCTATGGGTGTATAGGGTTTGTTCTAAGACAATTCGAATAGAAGTATAATGTCGTAGTTAAGGAGGTTTCCTAACATGTTCAATCCATAAGGTATGCCCTTAAGACCGTGAGAAATATGTGTAGAAGAAGAGCGGTCGGGACCCTTGGAGAAAGGTTTATCTCTGCAATATATACCACAAATTTGGAAGATGGTTTGCAGAAGTATGTGCGAAGAACCTAAGTAGAAGATTGGGTAGAATAATTGTGGCATATTCTAAGGAATGGATGGACATGAAGAGGAGTTGATTTTGGTGGATTGTCCAGAGAGTTTTGGACAGATATCTGAAGCAAGCTATAAACAATTAGTTAATCAACTTTTAGTGGATGTTTTGTGACCCTAGTTCAATCATATACAAAGTGTTAGAAGGATGATAAGAGGAGTAGTTCAGATTTGTTCATATATTGGACAACAAAGAAATTGGTACACAAAAATAGTGATTTTGAGAGGAGTCAAATCACTATTAGGTGGAAATTTTGAAGATCCCTAGATGAGGGCAGTGTTGTGGGCACTAGATCAGTAAAATAGTTGACCATGGTTGGGAAAATTAATGGTAGTCTAAGTACAGTTGGAGGGTTGTTAGGTGACTATCAAAGAAGAGCCCCCAGTCCTGTGCTTGTGAAGGAAAACAAGACTGATAGAAGGGTAGGTGTATTGGGCCTAACGACGTGCAAAATTTGAAGGACTAAGGAGTTGGAAATGAATAGATCACTCATAAAGACAAGGTCTATCTAGCCCTAATGCACAAGGAGTGAACCCTCAATATAAATATTTTGTTTTTTAAACAAACTCAATTGTGTCAATGTAGAATACTATACATAAGAGAAAATAAAATGATATTATCCACATCAGTGCTTGAAATAACCTCAAATTAGCCATGGGTAGTGAGACAAAGGGTGAATGTGGGGCACTATTAAAGTTACATAATGTTTAAATTCCTTTTACATTGTGAGGTTGTTCTCCAATAGGGTTGAAGCATCATCACAAGGAAGCATGACACAGTTTTTTTGGGGAGCGATTAAAGTTGTAACACAATTCAAGTGATTTACACCTCAAATGTAAATGACATCATTATATGTTTGTGTTAGGTTGTTACAGAGGTTATTTATAGACAATACATTCAATGTACCTAGACTTCATCTTTTTAGGGCCTCGACTGTAACATGGATTTGTATTAGGAACACTTCATGCAAATGAAAGGGGGCCTTTTTGTTTAACCACATACACTCAAGAGTATCAGATGCTACCTTCATATCTCCCTTGGTGCGTTCAAAGTGGGTTTACATTTGTGTCGAGTTGAAACGAATCATAATGACCTTCCTCTTCTTAATAACATCTACTAGCGTTTCCATTTGTAGATGCCCCCATTTATTATGAGATTCAAGGGATGTTCTATTGTCTTTATCAACATTTGGACAAGTCGTTATCTACATTCTTTAAATACATGTCTAGAACTTTTTATGAGGGAGTTACTTGGATTTAGATCTTTATATAAGGCCTTATGTGCCCTTCCCCTTTAGAACTCTTCCAAGGGGGTCACCTCCTTCTATATTGCCCTGCCTCCTAAGGCCAAATTGACAAACCAAGATTTAAACTTCTTCAACTACCAAATTAGTGAGGCATTGTACCTCTTCTTGACCTAGACCTCAACGAGACATCTTTCTTCAGATATACTTTAAGGTTTTCCCACCATATATCACAAGTTGGATGTCATAGGATATGTTACCCCATTTTCTATATGGGTTTTTAGAGGATATTTTAAAATTTGTTTGTCATCTCAACCCCTACGATTCTTGTCACATTAATCATTTTTCATCTAAGGTATATGGATCTATATGTAATTCATGAATGTATCATTGGTTTGATGACACCTTGCCTTAGCCATCTAGGACACTATGTGTAGGAAGAAGTTCCTTTAGCTACCACATTTAGTTGGATATGTATGATCCATGTGTATATGATATTATGTCCAATGTGTACTATTTTTATTGTGTTCACTTAAACACTATGTTCTAATTATTGATTGATTGACTATAAGTTTTAGTCTGAGTTATTCCATGGTGTTTCATAATTTTTCTCAGAGAAGTGTGTCATCTTGATGGTTTGGATATATTCTTGGTGATTTGAGTAGGTGCTATACATTGATCTTATTGTACCCCTTAATTCCTTTAATAAAAATTTATCCCATGTCTCTCTTAACAACACATGTGAAGGCTTCTAATTGGGTATTTTTAAGCTCTAAATGAACTTCCTAAAAAATAAGAAACTAACTACACCTACTTAAATTTACTGATAACATTATTCATAGAGTTAAAGATAATTTTTACTACCTTAAAGGTTGATAGATATTTCCAAGCTCATGTTCATTTTCCCTCTTTATATGAACATTCTTACTCATATTAGAGAAATATAATATAATTTTGATTAATTAAGATTCTTACTTATATTATAATTTTGATTAATACTCTAATTAGTTTAACATTATTTTTACTCATATAAAAATAAAACTGGATGAAAACCTAACCGAAGATAGCAATTTATTTGACTACCTATTAAAATATAATTTGGTGGCTACTATAAAATTTAAATCGACCTATTAAATTTTTTTTTCCCGCCGATATTCTCCTTGCTAGGTCTCGGAGAGAGTTCGGTGCTCCTTCTCTGCTCATAATTTTTATGATTTCCCAGCAGATTCCATACCCTTCTTTGACATTCAATTCTTCTATCCATTCCACTAGATCTTTAACCCGAACTTATTATATCAGATCTGGGTTCACTCTTTTTTTATCTTTATTTGAAATCTTCTTCTCCTGATTTTGGGCTTTCGCTGCAATTTGGAGCAGAAAACATTGTCCTTCAGCGTTTATTTGCTCGTCTTCATCCAAGAGACTCGATTGACATTGCCACTATGGTGAAAATCCCGCCAGTCAAGTAGAAAAATAGACTGGTCTTCGTGGGATGGATGGCTGGATCGCTGGCTTCAACTATTAATGAGGTAAGGATTAATGGATTGAGGAATGAATAGATAAAGAGGATGTTCTAATGTGGTCTGATTAGTAATCATTATTAGGTAGTCGAGCTTTACCTATTTTATTTGGGTTTGTCGTGGTTATAGCTTCTTTCAATGAGGTTGATACATGGCTTCAAGATGAATTTCAAAAAATGATTTCTGTGTCTGAAACTTTTCTCTTTTTTTTTTTTCAACGTAACCAAATATTCACTGATGTGAATTTCCTAGGGTTTTGGTATAGACTTATTTAATTACAGTATTTCAACTGTAAATCAAAATTCTCCACAGGCTCAAGTAGATCGAATTGTGTATGTATATATAAATATATATGTGTGTTGAAGTCATTGTTCTTATTTCAGTGAGACTCATACTATCTCCACAAGTCAGCAAATACTCTTCTTACTGTAGGAGACTGAGAGCAAGGTCCTGATTTTTTTGTTGTGAGATGATAAACCTTATTTCATAGATCTTAGATGGCATAAAACAAGAAAAGGGTGATATCCTTTACTGTTGATTCCATTGAAATATTTTGAAATGTTAGGGTCAGATTTACCACAGAATTTTCATGTAGACAGATCTTTGAACATCAGATGAGGAGTTCAATTCTTCAGGAGGGTAGAATGACTTCTTTAGGACAGAATCTCAAACGAGTGTTGTCTGCTTCAAGCCTCTATACATTCAGAGCCGCAATGTTTCAAGCATGTTGTCACATTGTTTACCAATCCAATGGCTCACTGTCTCCTCTGTTGTAGTGCTTTTCTTTTGAATTAGAACGTTTCCAGATTAGGCTTCAATTATTAGCCTTAGGAAATCACCCTTACCAAGCACTTACAAAGACTGATCTGAGGTTCTAGGAGGCTTCTTCAATTACTGTTTTGAATTGATCTTGAAGTGGAAGAAAAGAAATGCGTTCCAATAATGTTTAATGCCTTCCATGGATGCCTAATATCCCTCATAAATGAGTACCTTGAAGCTCGACTTGGTCCATAGTAATTTGAATTTCTTGAAGAATAATTCAGTTTGGTGGAAGTAGGAATATTTTGACTTTACAACAACTAGAATTTTGTCCACTTGCGAACCTTTGGTCCATAACACTGCCAACGATCCCCTTTGACCTTTTGCAAAAACTAGTATTGACATCAAATGACTAGTTTACTTGAACGCAACAACCAAGATAACTTGTCATGGCACCTCGTTGCTTGGTTCTGTAATTCTTTAATGAACATGACCTAGCCTATTAATGAGTTGACATTAATTTGACATGTTGCTTAAATATGCTAATTTATAAATGCAAACTGCAATATGAGAGAGAAGGATAAATTGGATTTGTTCTTCAATATGGTGGCTCTTGATACATATGAAGGTATTTCAAATTTTGGGAATTTGAAAATTTCATCTCTTTGCTAGAGTTTTCCTGGGTCTAAGCCCTTTGAACTTTCAGATGTACTTCTGTTATGAAATGTGATAAAACAACAGAAAAATGGACAATATTTCACCTCTTAACAGTCCCACTTAACAATGCAATGCAAGAGAAAAGTCCCAATTGTGTGCCAACAAATGGTGGCCCTGCACTCAATCTCATCATGCATAAAACAGATCTATAAATGACTTAATGCAACAAAAATTGCAGCAGTAAGTGTGTGCTATATTCTTGAAGATTATTATTAAAATCCTTCACAATTTGAACATTAACTTATGTGAAATCAGTAAGAAATACAAGTTCTAGAAATTACCAACCCAAGAATAAATTGATACTTAAAAATCAAATTTACAATAAGATAATTTTGGACAGTTGAAAACATAAACAAGACAATTTGGACAGTTGAAAACTTCATATTTAAGGATAGGGTTCATGTACATACTATAGCCTTATTCTCATGCTAGTACAATCCTTTAGCTCTCCAAAGCCCTGGTTAGGGAAAGCCCAGGAAAACCGAGCTCCATCATAGATACAACACAAGCTAGCATCAATTTCCTAGGGTTTTGGTATAGACTTATTTAATTAGAGTATTGCAACTGTAAATCAAAATTCTCCACAGACTCAAGTAGATCAGATTGTGTATGTATATATAAATATATATGTGCATTGAAGTCATTGTTCTTATTTTAGTGAGACTCATACTATCTCCACAAATGACTAGTTTACTTGAACGCAACAACCAGGATAACTTGTCGTGGCACCTCGTTGCGTGGTTCTGTAATGCTTTAATGAACATGACCTAGCCTATTAATGAGTTGACATTAATTTGACATGTTGTTTAAATATGTTAATTTATAAATGCAAACTGCAATATGAGAGAGAAGGATAGATTGGATTTGTTCTTCAATATTGTGGCTCTTGATACATATGAAGGTATTTCAAATTTTGGGAATTTGAAAATTTCATCTCTTTGCTAGAGTTTTTCTGGGTCTAAACCCTTTGAACTTTCAGATGTACTTCTATTATGAAATGTAATAAAACAGCAAAAAAATGGACAATATTTCACCTCTTAACAATCCCACTTAACAATGCAATCCAAGAGAAAAGGTCCCAATTGTGTGCCAACAGATGGTGGCCCTGCACTCAATCTCATCATGCATAAACCAGATCTATAAATGACTTAATGCAACAGAAATTGCAGCAGTAAGTGTGTGCTATATTCTTCAAGATTATTACTAAAATCATTCACAATTTGAACATTAACTTATGTGAAATCAGTAAGAAATACAAGTGCTAGAAATTACCAATCCAAGAAGAAATTGATACTCAAAAATCAAATTTACAATAAGATAATTTTGGACAGTTGAAAACATAAAAAAGACAATTTGGACAGTTGAAAACTTCATATTTAAGGATAGGGTTCATGTACATACTATAGCCTTATTCTCAAGCTAGTACAATCCTTTAGCTCTCCAAAGCCCTGGTTAGGGAAAGCCCAGGAAAACCGAGCTCCATCAAAGATACAACACAAGCTAGCATCAATTTCCTAGGGTTTTGGTATAGACTTTTTTAATTACAGTATTGCAACTGTAAATCAAAATTCTCCACAGGCTCAAGTAGATCATATTGTGTATGTATATATAAATATATATGTGAATTGAAGTCATTTTTCTTATTTCAGTGAGACTCATACTATCTCCACAAGTCAGAAAATACTCTTCTTACTGTAGGAGACTGAGAGAAAGGTCATGAAATTTTTGTTGTTAGATGATAAACCTTATTTCATAGATCTGAGATGGCATAAAACAAGACAACGGTGATATCCTTTACTGTTGATTTCATTGAAATATTTTGAAATGTTAGGGTTAGATTTACCACAGAATTTTCATGTAGACAAATCTTTGCACATCAGATGAGGAGTTCAATTCTTCAGGATGATAGAATGACTTCTTCAGGACAAAATCTCAAATGAGTGTTGTCTGCTTCATGCCTCTATACATTCAGAGCCGCAATGTTTCAAGCATTCTGTCACATTGTTTACCAATCTAATGACTCACTGTATCCTCTGTTGTAGTGCTTTTCTTTTGAATTAGAACGTTTCCAGATTAGGCTTATTTTCTGCGTTATCCTTTTGGGAATATACAGCCTCACTGTTGGAAATACTGAGAGGGGCTTTGACTTCACTGTCCTCAATAGATCTTCACAATCTCAACAAAGGTCTCTTACAGCTGCCTTCAAGACACTTCCAAGAATCTGCTTCAAGTCCTCAAGTTTGCTTCAAGAATTATTTAAGTTCTTATCAACGTTTTCTAAGAAGACTATAATCCAAAGGTTCCAAAGGCTTCTCCAAGTGAATATCCTTAAGTTTGAGTTCTCCAAATAATAGCCTTCCAAACTACTCCAACAAATTCTCAAAGATTTCCAGCGGCTACCCACAAACAATGTTGCCCAAAAAATGGCACGTTGTCCAGAAGTGGTGCTACAGCAACATATATCAAAGAAGTCTTGTTCTTTAAATGCTGATTCTGGAAGTTGAGTCCAGAGTGATATCAGGTCCGAATTCTTTAATTGTTCAATAAACCGAATTTTTCCTTAATCGATGTGTCTCTAATCTGTCATAGGTCTGAGGCAACACTTATTCAATGTGGTGAGGTCTATCCAAATATAGCCCAAGATAAAGTGATGATTGTTCACACACCGAGGTTAGTGTTCTGAGCTTTTACCTTTTACACCACAGTTCAATAGGTCTGATCTTCAACTCAACCTTTTACAGGACAACACCTTTCCCAGCAGCTTCCAAATGACTGTAACATAGTCCAAGATTACACTTCAAGCTACCACAGGACAGCCACAAGTCCGAGCACCTTCGAGCCTCTCCACAGAATTTATTCCAGAATCCGAACCCACCATATTACCACTATTTTTGTGCAAAACTAAGCCTTCAACCAAGCTTGAAACAGTCACACAGGTCCGAGCTAACCCAAGCTCCACAATTAGTAGTCTGATCTTCTTCAACACTGATCCGAGCCTCCAAATTCATTTAACTGAAACTGTAATTTCTACAATCCGAGTTTGTAGGGTAACAATCCTGTGTAATGATAATTGAGCTTCCACAGATGTTCTTATCCGAGCCTAGCACTCTGCTTCTCCATATATATTTGTCCACTAGTATGAGTTTGTCCACTCTGCTTATCGAACAATATCCTTGGAATTTGGTGTGTATTTAGTAGAATCCTTGAAAGGTATTTAGCCTAAGAATTCTTGGGTTACTTAATCTCCAAGATTTTCGGAGATAGCCTCCGTTGTGGGGACATCCATCCATAGAACAGTAGAGGAGCAACTACTAAGGTGAAAGTGGTGATTGATCCCTATGTTTCCCTTGAGCTAGAGTACTTAGTGAAGCTTTGCACTAAGGTGTTACATTTTGCTGTATCAAGCCCTGAAGAATCCTATTTTACCCGAAGTACTATCCTTGGAATGAGGGGAGTGCCTAGTGGGTTTCTCCAGGATATGTATTTCAATGAAACAAACAAGAGAATATAAGCTCCCTTATATATCCTTCCACTTTTTGTTCTACTATTGTAATTCTTGTATATATAATATGTATTTTTCTACTAAGAAAGAAGGTCTACACAAACAAATCCATTAACAAAACCAGGCAGAGAGTAATTGGTCACTTTCTTACATATGGCACCCTGAGTGAGATAAACCCTCCTTAACATCATTGATACTAGTCATATGCAAATAGAAATCATAAAATATTCTGTATAGACAAATAAACCAATACAATAATAAGAGTAAAAGGAGACTATTTCGATATCATGGACTATAACATGGACTCCAAATGAATCTGAATCCCATCTTGTAGCCAACATACTCACAAAGTGATAAATAGGAACTAAGCTATTTTAAAACAGCAAAAGGGAGGATCACTAAGCTTTAGCTTGCTTGTATTTAAAATCCCTTGGATAAGAAGGCACCAATGCATTTGCTACCAACAGGATATGAGTGATATTCAAACTTTTTTTGAGGCTGCTCCAACAGAACCAAGAAAAAGTCCCTGCAAAACAAATAAAAGGGTATTAGTGGCATCATAATCTCATAATCAACAATTTAACCAGCTGCTCATCATGTCCTCAGGACTGGCGATGTACTCATGCAATCCCTGAAGATGTCTATTCATGAAAAATGTGCCACTGAAGATGCCTACCAAGAATAGTGCCCACAATACTGTTGATCCATACTTCATTGTCACCTTATACACATATTTTCCCTAACTATACAAGCCTGAGATGATCTTCCAGGATTGCTTCTTTCAATGAGGTTGATACATGGCTTCAAGATGAATTTCAAAAAATGATTTCCGTGTCTGAAACTTTCCTCTCTTTTTTTTCAACGTAACCAAATATTCACTGATGTCAATTTCCTAGGGTTTTGGTATAGACTTATTTAATTACATTATTGCAACTGTAAACCAAAATTCTCCACAGGCTCAAGTAGATCAGATTGTGTATGTATATATACATATATATGTGTGTTGAAGTCATTGTTCTTATTTTAGTGAGACTCATACTATCTCCACAAGTCAGCAAATACTCTTCCTACTGTAGGAGAATGAGAGCAAGGTCATGAGCTTTTTGTTGTGAGATGATAAACCTTATTTCATAAATCTGAGATGGCATAAAACAAGGCAACGGTGATATCATTTACTGTTGATTCCATTGAAATATTTTGAAATGTTAGGGTCAGATTTACCACAGAATTTTCATGTAGACAAATCTCTGCACATCAGATGAGGAGTTCAATTCTTCAAGAGGGTAGAATGATTTCTTCAGGACAGAATATCAAACGAGTGTTGTCTGCTTCACGCCTCTATACATTTAGAGCCGCAATGTTTCAAGCATGCTTTCACATTGTTTACCAATCTAATGACTAACTGTCTCCCCTGTTGTAGTGCTTTTATTTTGAATTAGAACGTTTCCAGATTAGGCTTCAATTATTAGCCTTAGGAAATCACCCTTACCAAGCACTTACAAAGACTGATCTGAGGTCCTAGGAGGCTTCTTCAATTACTGTTTTCTGCTCAGATTAGGGCTCGATATTCCCATCATTCCAAAATCTAGAACTCACTCAGAAATTTGCCCCAGGGCCCCACAATCTAGGGCACAGATTTTCTTTCGATGTAGATGTCATGAACTATAGTTACATTATTGTTATGATTATTCAAACACTGTCCAAATATTGTATTTACAATGACTAAAATTTTGCCCAATCTTCATTATCACAAGAACAGAAGATTAGGGCACATGAAGCTTTGACATAAGACAACACAAACAATGTTCTATCCCTAGCAAAAATACCCAGAGTTCTGAATATACCTTTTGGGTCACAGTTATGTGTCTCTTTTCAGATGAATCTCGACAGCATAGGTAATACTCTTGACCCTGGTTAGGGTATTGAAACTGCCTTATTTTCTGCGTTATCCTTTTGGGAATATACAGCCTCACTGTTGGAAATACTGAGAGGGGATTTGACTTCACTGTCCTCAATAGATCTACACAATCTCAACAAAGGTCTCTTACAGCTGCCTTCAATACACTTCCAAGAATCTGCTTCAAGTCCTCAAGTTTGCTTCAAGACTTCTTTAAGTTCTTATCAATGTTTGCTCAGAAGACTATAATCCAAAGGTTCCAAAGTCTTCTCCAAGTGACTATCCTTATGTCTAAGTTCTCCAAATAATAGCCTTCCAAACTACTCCAACAAATTCTCAAAGATTGCCACCAGCTACCCACAAATAATGTTGCCCAAAAAATGGCACGTTGTCCAGAAGTGGTGCTACAACAACATATATCAAAGAAGTCTTGTTCTTTAAATGCTGATTCTGGAAGTTGAGTCCAGAGTGATATCAGGTCCGAATTCTTTAATTGTTCAATAAACCGAATTTGTCCTTACTCCATGTGTCTCTGGTCTGTCATAGGTCCAAGGCAACACTTATTCAATGTGGTGAGGTCTATCCAACTGTAGCCCGAGATAAAGTGATGATTTTTCACACACCAAGGTCAGTGTTCTGAGCTTTTACCTTTTACACCATGGTTCAATAGGTCCGATCTTCAACTCAACCTTTTACAGGACTACACCTTTCCCAGCAGCTTCCAGATGACTGTAACATAGTCCAAGATTACACTTCAAGCTACCACAGGAGAGCCACAGGTCCAAGCACCTTCGAGCCTCTCCACAGAATTTATTTCAGAATCTGAACCCACCATATTACCACTGTTTTTGTCCAAAACTAAGCCTTCAACCAAGCTTGAAATAGTCACACAGGTCCAAGCTAACCCAAGCTCCACAGTTAGTAGTCTGAGCTTCTTCAACACTAATCCGAGCCTCCGAATTCATTTAACTGAAACTGTAATTTCTACAATCCGAGTTTGTAGGGTAACAGTCCTGTGTAATGATAATTGAGCTTCCACAGATGTGCTTATCCGAGCCTAGCACTCTGCTTCTCCACATATATTTGTCCACTAGTATGAGTTTGTCCACTCTGCTGATCGAACAATATCCTTGGAATTTGGTGTGTATTTAGCCTAAGAATTCTCGGGTTACTTAATCTCCAAGATTTTTTGACATAGCCTCCGTTGTGGGGACATCCATCCATAGAACAGCAGAGGAGCAACTACTAAGGTGAAAGTGGTGACTGATCCCTATGTTGCCCTTGAGCTAGAGTACTTAGTGAAGCTTTGCACTAAGGTGTTACATTTTGCTGTAGCAAGCCCTGAAGAATCCTATTTTACCCGAAGTACTATCCTTGGAATGAGGGGAGTGCCTAGTGGGTTTCCCCAGGATATGTATTTCAATGAAACAAACAAAAGAATATAAGCTCCCTTATATATCCTTCCTCTTTTTGTTCTACTGTTGTAATTCTTGTATATATAATATGTATTTTTCTACTAAAAAAAAAGGTCTACACAAACAAATCCATTAAGAAAACCAGGCAGAGAATAATTGGTCACTTTCTTACATATGGCACCCTGAGTGAGATAAACCCTCCTTAACATCATTGATACTAGTCATATGCAAATAGAAATCATAAAAGATTCTGTATAGACAAATAAACCAATACAATAAGAAGAGTAAAAGGAGACTATTTTGATATCATGGACTATAACATGGACTCCAAATGAATCTGAATCCCATCCTGTAGCCAACATACTCACAAAGTGATAAATAGGAACTAAGCTATTTTAAAACAGCAAAAGGGAGGATCACTAACCTTCAGCTTGCTTGTATTTAAAATCCCTTGGATAAGAAGGCACCAATGCATTTGCTACCAACAGGATATGAGTGATATTCAAACTCTTTTTGAGGCTGCTCCAACAGAACCAAGAAATAGTCCTTGCAAAACAAATAAAAGGGTATTAGTGGCATCATAATCTAATAATCAGAAATTTAACCAGCTGCTCATCAGGTCCTCAGGACTAGCGATGTACTCATGCAATCCCTGAAGATGTCTACTCATGAAAAATGTGCCACTGAAGATGCCTACCAAGAATAGTGCCCACAATACTGTTGATCCATACTTCATTGTCACCTTATACACATATTTTCCCTAACTATACAAGCCTGAGATGATCTTCTAGGATTGCTTCTTTCAATGAGGTTGATACATGGCTTCAAGATGAATTTCAAAAAATTATTTCCGTGTTTGAAACTTTCCTCTCTTTTTTTTTCAACGTAACCAAATATTCACTGATGTGAATTTCCTAGGGTTTTGGTATAGACTTATTTAATTACAGTATTGCAACTGTAAATCAAAATTCTCCACAGGCTCAAGTAGATCAGATTGCGTATGTATATATAAATATATATGTGCGTTGAAGTCAATGTTCTTATTTTAGTGAGACTCATACTATCTCCACAAGTTAGCAAATACTCTTCTTACTGTAGGAGACTGAGAGCAAGGTCATGAGCTTTTTGTTGTGAGATGATAAACCTTATTTCATAGATCTGAGATGGCATAAAACAAGACAACAGTGATATCCTTTACTGTTGATTCCATTGAAATATTTTGAAATGTTAGGGTCAGATTTACCACAGAATTTTCATGTAGACAAATCTTTGCACATCAGATGAGGAGTTCAATTCTTCAAGAGGGTAGAATGACTTCTTCAAGACAGAATCTCAAACGAGTGTTGTCTGCTTCATGCCTCTATACATTCAGAGACGCAATGTTTCAAGCATGCTTTCACATTGTTTACCAATCTAATGACTAACTGTCTCCCCTGTTGTAGTGCTTTTCTTTTGAATTAGAACGTTTCTATATTAGGCTTCAATTATTAGCCTTAGGAAATCACCCTTACCAAGCACTTACAAAGACTGATCTGAGGTCCTAGGAGGCTTCTTCAATTACTATTTTCTGCTCAGATTAGGGCTCGATATTCCCATCATTCCAAAAACTAGAACTCACTCAGAAATTTGCCCCAGGGCCCCACAATCTAGGGCACAGATTTTCTTTCGATGTCGATGTCATGAACTATAGTTACATTATTGTTATGATTGTTCAAACACTGTCCAAAAATTGTATTTACAATGACTAAATTTTTTCCCAATCTTCATTATCACAAGAACAGAAGATTAGGGCACATGAAGCTGTGACATAAGACAACAAAAACAATGTTCTATCCCTAGCAAAAATACCCATAGTTCTGAATATACCTTTTGGGTCACAGTTATGTGTCTCTTTTCAGATGAATCTCGACAGCGTAGGTAATACTCTTGACCCTGGTTAGGGTATTGAAACTGCCTTATTTTCTGCGTTATCCTTTTGGGAATATACAACCTCACTGTTGGAAATACGAAGAGGGGCTTTGACTTCACTGTCCTCAATAGATCTGCACAATCTCAACAAAGGTCTCTTATAGCTGCCTTCAATACACTTCCAAGAATCTGCTTCAAGTCCTCAAGTTTTCTTCAAGAATTATTTAAGTTCTTATCAACGTTTGCTCAAAAGACTATAATCCAAAGGTTCCAAAGGCTTCTCCAAGTGACTATCCTTAATTCTTAGTTCTCCAAATAATAGCCTTCCAAACTACTCCAACAAATTCTCAAATATTGCCACCGGCTACCCACAAATAATGTTGCGCAAAAAATGGCACGTTGTCCAGAAGTGGTGCTACGGCAATATATATCAAAGAAGTATTGTTCTTTAAATTCTGATTCTGGAAGTTGAGTCCAGAGTGATATCAGGTCCGAATTCTTTAATTGTTTAATAAACCGAATTTGTCCTTACTCCATGTGTCTCTGATCTGTCATAGGTCTAAGGCAACACTTATTCAATGTGGTGAGGTCTATACAACTGTAGCCCGAGATAAAGTGATGATTGTTCACACACCGAGGTCAGTGTTCTGAGTTTTTACCTTTTACACCACAGCTCAATAGGTCCGATCTTCAACTCAACCTTTTACAAGACTACACCTTTCCCAGCAGCTTCCAGATGACTGTAATATAGTCCAAGATTACACTTCAAGCTACCACAGGACAGCCACGGGTCCGAGCACCTTCGAGCCTCTCCACAGAATTTATTCCAGAATCTGAACCCACCACATTACCACTTTTTTTTTCCAAAACCAAGCCTTCAACCGAGCTTGAAACAGTCACACATGTTCGAGCTAACCCAAGCTCCACAGTTAGTAGTCTGAGCTTCTTCAACACTGATCCGAGCCTCCAAATTCATTTAACTGAAACTGTAATTTCTACAATCCGAGTTTGTAGGGTAACAGTCCTGTGTAATGATAATCGAGCTTCCACAGATGTGCTTATCCGATCCTAGCACTCTACTTCTCCATATATACTTGTCCACTAGTATGAGTTTGAGGGAACCTTAATACAAAAAAAGCAGAGATCTGTAGGTCTGAATTTGTCTTCAAAACTGCCACTATAGATCTGAATTACAAGACTGTTGCAAGGTCACATATTTCACCACAGGTCCGAATTAGAAGGGTCTGAGTTGCAGAGAAGAGTCTCAAGTCCGAGCTTCTGGAAAGGCCGAAGTTACAGGCCTGTTAGGGCCAAAATTTCAGGCTTTGATAGGGCCAAAATTTCAGGCCTGAATTCAGTTCCGAAAAAATTTATTTCCACAAGTTCAAATAGGTCTACAAGAGATATATCCTTCTAGCCCAAAACGTTGTAATTATGATCTCCCTTTTAATCTCCTTGGCCTCCTATTTTATCTATGAATTCTCACAGTATTTTTCACCGAAATTTTCACTTCAAAATGATGAGCATGACTAGTTATTTATAGTTGTTTGTGTATGAACTGACCAGTCGTGTCTTTTGATTAAGGAGCCGACATACCGATTTGAGCCGACCTGTGCATCATTTTTGGGATTTATTTAAACCAATTTTAAGACTGATACAGGGGGGAAATTTTATGGTTAAGTCTGGGCCTCAGCGCTTGATAGGAACACCATACAATATAGCAGTACTTGTTGTATCTTCTGCTGTAGTGCAGACCTATTTTAACCCCTCCTTTGCTGAACACTTGATAGTTGTAGGGGATCAAAAAAATTATGTTAGATCCCTCCTTTGTGGCTCAAAGACTCTTTTTGTCATATAAAATTCTGCATGTCAAGACCTCTCTGCTCCTTCACTTCCCACGGGACATTGTCAAAGCCTCTCATCCCTCCTACATTCATTTAGATCACCAAACTACACATATGTTACCTGAAATAGTAGTGCTCTAGACCTCCACAAACAAACATACATATACAGAAAAAGAGAGATTTTATTCCTGAGTAGTGGTCATTATAGGGCTCTAGTTAGCTGGATAAACCATGCATGCAGAATAGAAAAGGCAGATTTTCACCATGGAGTGTGTTGCTGCCATCATTCTTAGGCAGCTGATATGTTTTCCCATTTAGTGTGAATTCTCCATCCTTGATACAGTTGGTTACACGACGCACCAAGGCACCAAAGTAAGGTCTACTGGAGCTCATGTTCTGCATTAATAAACAATCTCATATTCCCCATGGTAACACATACATTTGAGATCCATTCCAATATGTGAGTAGAAAATATAAATTTATCTGAATATTCTAGCATATGATGGAAATACTAATTTCCAAAGGGAAATGCAAATACATACCATGTATGAGGCAATATTGTCATAGCCAAGAAGTATGTTTGCTAGATGGCCTGAATGCATAAATACCAATACTTAATGAGCTAGATCCCTCTGAGTAAATTATGGTAAAGCAGTTGAAGGGTAGGGTTTAGGGATGATTACCTTTAGCATCAAGGAGAGTGAGGGAGACGAGGGTAGCTCCCCAGTTGGTTAGATTTATATACAGATCGCCTCTGCGAATTTGAAAGAAACTTGGGACATTGATCTTTCTGTAGGGATGACCATAATGAGCCAACCTGCCTTTCCCTTCCAAATTTATTGGATTCAATTCCCATTTGTGCCCTTGACTGCTAGCATGGAATTTGCAGAGGTGAATGAAAACCTGAATGCACCAAAAACGCAAGAGAATGGATGACACTTTCACCATCATCGATTGATTGACTGATCAAGGGGTGGATGGATAAGCTAAAGTAGAACATTCAATGATATATAGAGAGAGAGTCACTTAGTCAATACTAGACTAGGGTGTGTCTGTATGCCTTAAGATAAGGTCATGGTGTAAGACATAACATGGATTGTGTGCAACTGTAGACAACCCATGCACTATGGCTACCAAAAAATGTAATCTTTCGAATCTAAACATGTTACATTTTTGAGTTTTTGTCTTATTACCCCAAATTTGTTTTTGGCCAAATCTTAATTTTGTTATTTAAAATGGAATTTTGACTACATATATGGATTCAACACCTTGAAAAAACCCTAGAGCAGTACATTTTTGTTGTTTGTAGATTGAAGGACCTAAACTAATGCAACATGGTTTTGTGGATGCCATTTCTAAAGTTGGGCTGGCCAAATTCCTTTTTGACCTTTCTACCACCTATATAACCAAGTAATTTTCTCTCACTTGTATAACCTTGCCTTTTTATAAAAAAAAAAGAGGTTCCTACACTCAAAAAATTGGCTTTTCCTGGCCATGGGGCAATTAGAATGTTGAAATTCTATAACCTTTTTGATGATTAGAAGATCTAATTTTTCTATTGCTAGCCTAAACTAAGTTCAAATTTCGGTTTTGGGTGTAAACTGTTGGTCAGTTGAAACCCATTTATCAACTGCACTGTCTCAGTAAAGACTAGATAATATCTAAGATGAGGAGGCTGGACCTATTTCAGGCTGTTGTACTCAAGCTAACAGTCAAACATAAGGTTATTCATATACATGTGGTTCAAGGTCTCCTTTTCCTTACGTTATTCTCTATGAATTAAGGAATGTATGTTGCCAAGGAGGAACACCTACTGGTCTAGGATCTGATACAACCAACAAGTTACTAGGAACACCCAACCGATTACTAGGATCTGATACATGATTTAGATTTCTAGGATCTAGTCTAGGAACACCCAACAACCAGAGGTATATCCAAAAACCACTCCAAGTAAGATATTGAAAGGGCTCTTGAAATGCCTTTGAAGACCAAAGCACTCCAATGTTTATAATGATATACTGATGTCCAAATCAAATGCTACCTAAGGATTTCACAAAGGTTCTAGTGCCTTTGTTCAAGGGTTTGTTGTATGTTTCCAAGGGTTTCAAAAAAAACCCTTCACTAGATATTAACAACCCTTATGATATTTTTTACCACCACCATTTCTGCCACAAAATTTCTGTAAGGTGAAGACACATGAAGATTTAAATTGGTTCATGCTTGAAGGAAAGATGAATTGTTCTGATTGATGGGTATTTAGAGTTTTATTGTTGGCTATAATTTGCTTACAATGACCCTAGATGTAGTCACAAACAAGTAATAAAGATTATTGTTGTTCACAAGGCTGAAAAGTTGTCTAAAATCCCTCAAATTATCCCACAACAAGCTTCCCAAAAACCCCACATCATTGTTGGAAACATTTGTTGATTGCACCTGTATTTTTATACTTGTTTTCATGCTGCCCTATCTGTCCAAACATTGGTATCAGAGCCATAATCGTGTTGTCATTAACCCTAGTTCTATTTGTTGGTCAAAATTTACCACAGTTGGAGGTATCAACCATTGGAAAGACCAACACTATTGGGTTCCAGAGAACCACCAATCAAAGGATATATATACTGTTGTATCTTCTATTTAGGGCTCTTCACATGATGCCATCGAATCTACGATCATTTTCTTCTATATATCATCTTCATATTGCCTCATAATCCTACAAGAGTATGTTACATGACCTCACATCCTCCCAGCAAAAGTTGATCTTATATGCTGAGTTATATTTATGTTTGGATGGTGATCTGTTTGCTTTGTTTGGAGACCATGGAGGATGAAAACATGCTACTAAAAATGGTTGTATTATAACAAGATTATTGATGTCAAATTGTTCATGGAGGCTATCACCAAATACTGCAAATACTGCAATAAGGGAGACTTTTCCATGATATTTTTGGAACCTTAAAACCATGTTAAAATTGTTTGAAACATGAGCCCTAAAACTAAAACAAATGCTACAACAAAATCACTATAATGTTATGGAAGTTCTATTATAGGACTTCTCTACTGCTGCTCATACGCTGTCTGAAATAATCAGGTTGAAATTTAGAACCTAACTATCACTGGTCTAGTATGCAAAATCCAATTCCTGGCATGAGGCATATGATGAAGCCATTGGCTAGGTTACATGTTGGCAATGTATGTTATGTTGATCTATTACTTTTTCTTTTGGTTAGAAACTAGGAACTTCACCACAACATCATACCAATATGTAAAATCTGAATTAATTATTGTGAGACAACTAGCATCTAGGATATTTGTTTCTATCCCATACTTTGCCATCAATATCTAAGTTGTATTGTTTGTGCATGTGTTGAATGGAGTAGCTATTGTGCCATCTTTATGATTGTCTGTGTCAAACATACTATTCTGACATGTCTTCTCTTTTGTGGGGAAGGTATTGCTACATTGTATTTGCTAAGGATGCATGTTCACCAAGACAAGTCAAATACTTCAAAATGTTGGATGTGTTTTGTATTATTGTTCTAGAACATATTCTCTTTGTCTTTGTTTTGTATTATTGTTCGAGAACATATTCTATTTTTCTTTGTCTTTATTTCACACATTGTTTTAGGATATTTGAGTGTTTTAGGTTATTTAGGTTTTTGGCCCTGAAATTAGTGATTGAAATGCCAAATAATCACTTTATAATTGTGGATTTGCTTGTCTATTTGAGTTATTTTACATAAGCAATCTTCATAAGTAGATATTAAGTAGATATTCTACCCTTAGCTCTATTTCAAAGTGTTGTAAGAATTTCTGAGGACCTCTTCTATTCCTTGACTCGAGGTGGTGGATTCCCCATCCTGCTGAGGCCTTTCTCTTTCATCTAGTCCTTCATTTTCCATTGAATTTGATTCAAGAGATTCTCCCACTGGATCTCTCTTGTGGGATTCTTGTGGTGGTAGTCCATGTATCATTTTTAAAAGTCTAATTCTTCCCTTCACCTACTTTTCATAACTTCCATAACCATTAGGTAGCTACCTGCAATGTCGATGGTGTTTTGTTTGTTTAGTAAAAGATTGTCGAGACTTTAATTTATTGAAAGTTGTAGAATTTACAATCTATGAAGTTTCAAGATATAATTTTTAAAGTCTAATTCTTTAAAGGACACTAGCTCAATGGAAGAGCACCTGCTTTACAAGCAGGAGGTTGGTGGTTCAATTCCATCGTGCCCTGATATTCATATATAGGGAATGACGAAGATCAGTTTTTGGTGACGGATGCTCTTTTGACCATCACCAATGAGCTTATGGTGACATTTTTCGACCCTCACCAAAATATGAAATGGTGACGGTCAATGAACGCCACCATATATACGCATCAATAGTGACGACCATTAAAGGTCCATCACCATAAATCGTTGTTGTTGATATGAAATGGTGAGGGTCAATGTTTGTCATTATAGTCATTATTCGTGACGGACCTTGATGTCACCAATGAGTTTATGGTGACGGTCAATGAACGTCACCATATATATGCACCAATAGTGACGACCATGAAAGGTCCATCACAAAAAATCGTTGTTGTTCATATGAAATGGTGACGGTCACTATTCGTCATTATAATCAATATTCGTGACGGACCTTGAATGTCACCACAACACATACTTTCGGCGACGCCACCTTTGGTGACGTTCAGTTTTTTGGTGACGAAGGCTATTGTCCGTCACCATTGCCCATATGAAATGGTGACGGTCACTATTCGTCACTATAAATCATTATTGGTGACAGACCTTGAATGTCACCACAACACCTATACTTTCGGCGATGCCACCTTTGGTGACGTTCATTTTTTTGGTGACGGAGGCTATTGTCCGTCACCATTTCTCATATGAAATGGTGACGGTCATTATTCGTCACTATAAATCATTATTGGTGGTGGAATTTGAATGTCACCACAATACGTATACTTTCGGCGACGCCACCTTTGGTGACGTTCAGTTTTTGGTGACGAAGGCTCTTTTGACCCTCACCAATGAGCTTATGGTGACCATTTTCGTCCCTCACCAATGTGCTTTTTTCTTGTAGTGCAATCTTCGTACCTTCTTTCGAAGGCATGATCTCTCATTGAAAGTGATGTGACGCTCAACACAATTAAGAAGTTCTTCATAATCAATCATAGTATCAGACTGAAATATCTGTCATGTGTCCTTTAAGCAAGGATGATCATCAATATTGTGTCTAACTTGAATATTTCTTTGATGTCGATCACGTGGATTCGTTGCATGTACACATTCATCAAAATATTCTTTTGCAAATCTAACTTGCACTGGATCATCCCAATTCAACATGTCCATGTTAGGAGCATTTTTTATCCATAGAAATCCATGCACATGTGGAGACCCACGATTTTTCCACTCATAGCGACACCAATCATCTGTCTCTTGATGATAACGTTCGAAAATTTCATCTCGAAACATTGTATGTCTTAAGTGCAGATAATGTGCTACAATATGAGGATTATCAATTACATTTTGACGTCTCCATTTCCTCGCTTCCCCTAGATCTCTAGGACATGTACCTGGCATTAATTTATGTAAATTTGGCCATTGCATATCTGCCGCACTTAATGTAAAGAATATTGTAGGACTCCCAATTTGTTGAACCATGTCCGATAGCTCAGCACGACACTTATTCCAATATGCATGTGTGCCTCTTAGTACAGTGCCAAATCACATCAATCTTTCTCCAATTCGTGAATCTGGAATATTTTGTAAATGTTCTCGTAACTCCTCCATTGTTGTTGGTAAATCATTCATATTTTTCTTCACAAATACTGTAGACGAAGCTTGAGCACGATGTCTAATGATGATGTTGAGTAAAAAGTATCTAAATCGTGGGTGCCTTCCAAACCTGTTATCACGATATCGAAGAAGATGATTTGCATACTCATGAAGATGGACATGTCTCTCACGTGCTTGCAACCAATCTGCTTCACCTTTTGGGAATAATGACGGAAATGCCATATCAAATAATCCCACAGTGTTATACTCATTGATTGGAGATGAGCCAATTCCAGGCTAACTAAGCACTTCCTCTGCGTTAGGTTTTTCCTCTACATTAGGGTTGTTTACCCACTGTCGAATAATATCAATCTCTCGTCTAGCATTTGGAAGCTTTGATGCAAATGAAGTTGTATGTAAGCCATCTAATGCATCGTCAATCCTTGGAACCCCTCCCAACATTGCAAATTTAGTGTCATTATCTTTCTCTGGCAAAGTAATAACATTAATCATATGTGATACATCTGTTGCAATTTCAGGTATTTCTTGAAGTGCATCATTATCAACTTGAACTCCACGATAATATGGATCATTATGAATCTTATAGTGTAATTCATGTAATACAATTTCTTTCCTGACAGTAAAATCATAACTTGATCCCTTTGCACCTTTTTTCCGCACGAAAATTATCAATTCCAAGTCTTTAATATGTCAAGGTAACTTCATGGCAAGATTGCTAACCTCTTGTGGAAAACTAATGGTGTGTCCTCTATATTTGTATTGTCCACCTATTGAGTGCATATCCTGCAAAATTGGACTTGCACGTGTTATCAACATCTCTTCAACTTGTGTGAGCTCTACAAGAACATTAGGTTGTTCTCCTGGATTCATATGGTTATCGGCTGAAAATCTATGATGACTTCCTTCTCGTTTACATCTCATGCACATTGTACCTATGTTTTTCCTATGTACTTGAATTCCAGAATAGGAATCTTCACACACATGACATATTTGAACATCAGCCAATCGATCAATCCTCTCATGAAATATTCGATGTAAAATATTCATATCAGCAAAACTTTCATGTTGATGTTGGGAATCAATATGTTTTAAACATGTTTTTTTCATAGGATTTTCCTCTTCGTCTTGTACCATGTATGAGTTGTTCAGATATTGTTTTCTTTGTCGATATGATATTTGTTGTTCACTTTTCCGTTTTCTCTGTTCTTCATATTTTTCAGGCATTATTTCCTTTGGATTTTCTTGTTCATTTCCTCTTTGTTATGCATTTTCTTCTATTATTTGTTGTGTCTTTCTTTTTCGATATTCTCTTTGATATTCTCTTTTACGTGCTCTTCTCTCTTCTTGTTGTTCTGCAGTTGACATTTCTTGTGCCTTTCTTTTTCGATATTCTTGTGCTTTTTCATTATGCTTTATCCTTTGTTCTTCATGTTCTTCAACTTTCATTTCTAATTGATTTCTATGTCGATAATTTTTTTGATATTCTCTTTGACGTGCTCTTCTCTCTTCTTGTTGTTCTGTAGTTTTCATTTCTTGTGTCTTTCTTTGTCGATATGTTCTTGCATATTCTCTTTGATATGTTCTATGTGTTTCTCTTTTTTCTTCACTTTTCTCCTTTCTTTGATCTTATCTTTGTTCATCACACATTTCCTCAAAGCTGTTTTCCTCCATATCGTTATTATGAGAAGACATGGTTGTTTGAATTACTGCAACACAAATATCAATGCACATAAAAAATAATTGTTTTTTAGATCACTGAAATCAATGCATTTAGGGCAATCAATTACACCAATAACTAACTCTTCACTGAATTAAACATATACACATAATTTCTTAATAATAATTAAACATGTAAATTAGTGACATGATGAACACTATGAAAACCTAAACTTAGATATTCCCGTCTAAAATATGAATAGAAATAAAATGTTGGGAATCAATAAATAAAAATATACCCCTATACATTTCAAATGTTTACTTACATTACATTTATTTACTTCCCATTCCCCGTAAATAATTTTACTTACCATATCATTGTAAATAATTTACCATACCTCTAGGGTAACTATAAAAAGAGATTTTATTTATTTACCATAATCCCGGTAAATAAATAAAAATATACCCCAGTACATTTCAAATATTTACATACATTAAATTTATACCCTGACATATCAAAAGTTTACATTACATAAACAAAAAGGTAGAAAAAAAATAAAATGCAAGATCAAACCTAAAAATGGTCGTAAATAATTTACCATACCTCTAGGGTAACTATAAAAAGAGATTTTATTTATTTATTGTACTCCCGGTAATTAAATAAAAATATACCACAGTACATTTCAAATATTTACTTACATTAAATTTCTCACATTAGATCTACACATGTGCGTTATACAATGACATATCAAAAGTTTACATTACATAAACAAAAAGGTAGAAAAAAAATAAAATGCAGGAGCAATAGAAATCAAACCTGAAAATCAATTGTAGCTCCTCTTCCCGCAAATATTATTTTCCAAATAAATCGAAATAAGTTCGTTGACGGTGAAATCCTTTCCCACTAATATTATTACTACCACTTTCGAACAAGTCCCGAAATCCTTTCTCACAAATATTATTTCATTGTTCACAAAATCACAGAGATGCTTCCTCATAAATAAAATTCAAGACTCTGTTTGTGTTAAATTTATATATGTAGGGAGAGAAGTGATTTTTCATTAGGGCCGACATTATATTAAACTTTAAATGTGAAATATTAAACATTATTTTTACATTTACGTTTATATGTTTATTGTTTATATGCATATAGTGTACTCAATTCCCCATCTACGTGATCCAAATTTATTAAATTTAATAATATTAATATTATAATATAATAATGTGAATATTAGAATTAATAATAATATTAATATTAATACTAGGGTCAATAATGTTTTTTTGGCATGGTATTAATAATTATTTGGCCCATGGTATTCAGCCCATGGTATTAAAGTGTTACATTTCTATACACTCAGACATATCAAAAGTTTACATTAATTAAATTTAATAATATTAATATTATAATATAATAATGTGAATATTAAAATTAATAATAATATTAATATTAATATTAGCGTTAATAATGTTTTTTTGGCATGTATCAATAATAATTTGGCCCATGGTATTTAGCTCATGATTCACCTTTTGATGTTCATAAATATAAATAGGATTATGGAGTAAATATAAAATGACTTTTTATTTATTTATCATATATATGGTTTATTTATATTTTATTTATTTACCATATCTCTTTTATAAATATGGTATTAATAATAATTTGGCCCATGGTATTAAAGTGGTACATTTCTATACACTCGGACATATCAAAAGTTTACATTAATTAAATTTAATAATATTAATATTATAATATAATAATGTGAATATTAAAATTAATAATAATATTAATAATATTATTAGGGTTAATAATGTTTTTTTGGTATGTATTAATAATAATTTGACCCATGGTATTTAGCTCAAGATTCACCTAAATAAAACCACTCTTCGATGTTCATAAATATAAATAGGATTATGGAGTAAATATAAAAAGACTTTTTATTTATTTACCATATATATGGTTTATTTATATTTTATTTATTTACCATACCTATTTTATAAATATGGTATTTGGCCCATGGTATTAAAGTGGTAAATATATCAAAAGTTTACATTAATCACATGACATCTACACATCTATATACACTCCGACATATCAAAATTTTACATTACACACATTACATCTACACATCTCTATATATTGGGCCCGACATATCAAAAGTTTACATTACACACATTACATCTACACATCTCTAAAAGGATCAAGAACTGAGTTAAATCGAGGAAACACACATATAATAGCTCCATTCGTCCATTCTAACCATTTCTCCCCAAGTCGACGTTTATCATATGACCATGATTGTGCAACATCTATCAACGCAAGGTGCTCAATATAGGCAGGTCGCTAGGTATATGCATCAATAAGGGAATTATCATTATCGGCATCATATGTTTCAATTTGTACTTGTTTGAAAACTTTCCTACCAACATTCAAAACCACAAATCGACGACTACATTTATAAAGAGGGACTTCTAGAAGCAAATGCCATGTCTCTTGTGCACATATATCCCTGTCAATAATAGTTTCACACAACAAACTCTTGTATGCACGTGTTGTTGGTTCATTTGGATTTTGAATAGAAGAAACACGCATCAACATATTATGGAATGTTTCTGATCTTTTTTCAGATTTTGCTGCATATTTTGCTATGTAATTAATGACAACGCGCTTTGAAAGAACTGGTTTCCAATCAATATTAGCCCTCCATGTCATCAATGTTTCACGATTGTGTGTATTCAATCTATCATCATTTTGCCTCGGTTCATACTTTTTTTCTCCATTCTCATCAACATAAAGTTTGGACTCTTCACATAAATCCCATGGTGCCTTATATCTACATACCAATCTTCCTGCCTTCTTTCGAAGGCATGATCTCTCATTGCAAGTGATGTGACGCTCAACACAATTAAGAAGTTCTTCATAATCAATCATAGGATCAAACTGAAATATTTGTCGTGTGTCCTTTAAGCAAGGATGATCATCAATATTTTGTCTAACTTGAATATTTCTTTGATATCGATCACGTGGATTCGTTGCATGTACACATTCATCAAAATATTATTTTGAAAATCTAACTTGCATTGGATCATCCCAATTCAACATGTCCATGTTAGAAGCATTTTTTATCCATAGAAATCCATGCACATGTGGAGACCCACGATGTTGCCACTCATAGCGACACCAATAATATGTAGCTTGATGATAACATTCGAAAATTTCATCTCGAAACATTGTATGTCTTAAGTGCATATAATGTGCTACAATATGAGGATTATCAATTACATTTTGACGTCTCCATTTCCTCGCTTCCCCTGGATCTCTTGGACATGTACCTGGCATTAATTTATATAAATCTGGCCATTGCATATCTGCCACACTTAATGTAAATAATATTGTAGGACTCCCAATTTGCTGAACCATGTACGATATCTCAGCACGACACTTATTCCAATATGCATGTGTGCCTCTTAGTACAGTGCTAAATCGCATCAATCTTTCTCCAATTCGTGAATCTGGAATATTATTTAAATGGTCTCGTAACTCCTCCATTGTTGTTGGTAAATCTATCATATTTTTCTTCACAAATACTACAGACGAAGCTTGAGCACGATGTCTCATTATGATATTGAGTAAAAAGTATCTAAATCGTGGGTGCCTTCCAAACCTGTTATCACGATATCGAAGAAGATGCTTTGCATACTCATGAAGATGGACATGTCTCTCACGTGCTTGCAACCAATCTGCTTCACCTTTTGGGAATAATGACGGAAATGCCATATCAAATAATCGCACAATGTTATACTCATTGATTGGAGATGAGCCAATTCCAGGCCAACTAAGCACTTCCTCTGCGTTAGGTTGTTCCTCTGCATTAGGTTTGTTTACCCACTGTCGAATAATATCAATCTCTCGTCTAGCATTTGGAAGCTTTGTTGCAAATGAAGTTGTATGTAAGCCATCTAATGCATCGTCAATCCTTGGAACCCCTTCCAACATTGCAAATTCAGTGTCACTATCTTTCTCTGGAAAAGTAATAGCATTAATCATATGTGATACATCTGTTGCAATTTCAGGTATTTCTTGAAGTGCATCATTATCAACTTGAACTCCACGATAATATGGATCATTATGAATCTGATAGTGTAATGCACGTAATACAATTTCTTTCCTGACAGTAAAATCATAACTTGATCCCTTTGCACCTTTTTTCCGCACAACAATTATCAAATCCAAATATTTAATATGTCGAGGTAACTTCATGGCAAGATTGCTAACCTCTTGTGGAAAACTAATGGTGTGTCCTCTATATTTGTATTGTCCACCTATTGAGTGCATAACCTGCAAAATTGGACTTGCACGCGCTATCAACATCTCTTCGACTTGTGTGAGCTCTGCAAGAACATTAGGTTGTTCTCCTGGATTCATATGGTTATCGGTTGAAAATCTATGATGACTTCCTTCTCGTTTACATCTCATGCACATTGTACCTATGTTTGTCCTATGTACTTGAATTATAGAATACGACTCTTCACACACATGACATATTTGAACATCAGCCAATCGATCAATCCTATCAAAATCTTCGATGTGAAATATTCATATCAGCAAAACTTTCATGTTGATGTTGGGAATCAATATGTTTTAAACATGTTTTTTTCATAGTATTTTCCTCTTCATCCTGTACCATGTATGAGTTGTTCAGATATTGTTTTCTTTGTTGATATGATCTTTGTTGTTCACTTTTCTGTTTTCTCTATTCTTCATGTTTTTCAGGCATTATTTCCTTTGGATTTTCTTGTTCATTTCCTCTTTGTTCTGCATTTTCTTCTATTATTTGTTGTGTCTTTCTTTTTCGATATTCTCTTTTACGTGCTCTTCTCTCTTCTTGTTGTTCTGCAGTTGACATTTCTTGTGCCTTTGTTTTTCGATATTCTCGTGTTTTTTCATTATGCTTTATCCTTTGTTCTTCATGTTCTTCAACTTTCATTTATAATTTCTTTCTATGTTGATAATTTTTTTGATATTCTCTTTGACGTGCTCTTCTCTCTTCTTGTTGTTCTGAAGTTTTCATTTCTTGTGTCTTTCTTTGTCGATATGTTCTTGCATATTCTCTTTGATATGTTCTATGTGTTTCTCTTTGTTCTTCACTTTTCTCCTTTCTTTGATCTTCTCTTTGTTCATCACACATTTCTTCAAAGTTGTTTTCCTCCATCTCATTATTATGAGAAGAGATGGTTGTTTGAATTATTGCAACACAAATATCAATGCACATAAAAAATAATTATTTTTTAGATCATTAAAATCAATGCATTTAGGGCAATCAATTACACCAATAACTAACTCTTCATTGAATTAAACATATACACATAATTTCTTAATAATAATTAAACATGTAAATAAGTGACATGATGAACACTATAAAAACCTAAACTTGGATATTCGCACCTAAAATATGAATAGAAATAAAATGTTGGGAATCAATAAATAAAAATATACCCCTATACATTTCAAATGTTTACTTACACTACATTTATTTACTTGCCATTCCCCGTAAATAATTTTACTTACCATATCACTGTAAATAATTTACCATACCTCTAGGGTAACTATAAAAAGAGATTTTATTTATTTACCATAATCCCGGTAAATAAATAAAAATATACCCTAGTACATTTCAAATATTTACATACATTAAATTTATACCCTGACATATCAAAAGTTTGCATTACATAAACAAAAAGGTAGAAAAAAAATAAAATGCAAGAGCAATAGAAATCAAACCTAAAAATCGTCGTAAATAATTTACCATACCTCTAGGGTAACTATAAAAGAGATTTCATTTATTAAATAAAAATATACCACAGTACATTTCAAATATTTACTTACATTAAATTTCTCACATTACATCTACACCATATCAAAAGTTTACATTGCATAAACAAAAAGGTAGAAATAAAATAAAATGCAGGAGCAATAGAAATGAAACCTGAAAATCAATTGCAGCTCCTCTTCCCACAAATACTTTTTCCAAATCAATCGAAATAAGTTCGTTGACGGTGAAATCCTTTCCCACAAATATTATTACTACCACTTTCGAACAACTCTCGAAATCCTTTCTCACAAATATTATTTCATTGTTCGCAAAATCACAGAGATGCTTCCTGAAAAATAAAATTCGAGAATTTGTTTGTGTTAAATTTATATATGTAGGGAGAGAAGTGATTTTTCATTAGGGATTAAATTTTAAATGTTAAATATTAAACATTATTTTTACATTTACGTTTATATGTTTATTGTTACCTGATATAGGCAATGCATATAGTGTACTCAAATACCCACCTACGTGATCCAAATTTATTAAATTTAATAACATTAATATTATAATATAATAATGTGAATATTAGAATTAATAATAATATTAATATTAATATTAGGGTCAATAATGTTTTTCTGGCATGGTATTAATAATAATTTGGCCCATGGTATTAAAGTGGTACATTTCTATACACTCAGACATATCAAAATTTAATAATATTAATATTATAATATAATAATGTGAATATTAAAATTAATAATAATATTAATATTAATATTAGGGCTAATAATATTTTTTTGGCATGTATTAATAATAATTTGGCCCATGGTATTTAGCTCAGGATTCACCTAAATAAAACCACCTTTGTATGTTCATAAATATAAATAGGATTATGAAATAAATATAAAAAGACTTTTTATTTATTTACCATATATATGGTTTATTTATATTTTATTTATTTACCATACCTCTTTTATAAATATGGTATTAATAATAATTTGGCCCATGGTATTCAACCCATGGTATTAAATTGGTACATTTCTATACACTCGGACATGTCAAAAGTTTACATTAATTAAATTTAATAATATTATTATTATAATATAATAATGTGAATATTAAAATTAATATTAATATTAGGGTTAACAATGTTTTTTGGCATGTATTAATAATAATTTGGCCCATGTTATTTAGCTCAGGAAACCATCTTTTGATGTTCATAAATATAAATAGGATTATGGAGTAAATATAAAAAGACTTTTTATTTATTTACCATATATATGGTTTATTTATATTTTATTTATTTACCATACCTCTTTTATAAATATGGTATTTGATCAGGTGATCAAGTCCTTAATGGAAAAATGCTCAAAAAAATAGTTGTTCAGAAATGATCCAAACCAGAACGACAGGAAAGAGCTCGAAAAGACGATCCTGTAGCCGCGAACGGCACTAAAAACTGATGTTGTATGAGAAAGTTATTCAGCTTTGAAGTTTTTCAATTTCAGGCAAAAAGCCCAATATGACTCAGTTTGACCATATTTAAAAAAATATTTTAAAAAAAAATATTCCACAGAATATTCTAGGAATATTCCATGGAGGAGCCAATAGCAGGGCGCCACGTGGCCAGCCCGGAGGCCGCCACGTGGCCCCAAGGGTCAAATGTCAAATTGTTTGGTGTTACAAAATTTTGTTGTCATGGACGGGAGTCGACCCTGGGTCGAGGCGGTGGAAACCGGGCGGCCCGACCAACGAGCCACCAGAAGTTCTTAACATTATGCGGCGCGCACTTATATTTAAACTTCAAATTTGTTTTGGGCGGGGCCTGAAAGGGGGCCAGCCCCCTCTGCATATAACCTCAGGGCTCGAAACCAGCTGCTAATCAATTGGCGCGTTAAAACCGATTGCAACGTGGTCATGTGGACCGACGAAAGGTGCGGGCACGGTTTTTTTTATGATATGGTCCAACTTTAAGACTTCTGCATACAACTCAACGTTGTTCAACGGAAATTCGACGGGCGCGGTCACGTGGCCCTTAACTTAAGCCCCCGATAACTGGCGGTGTTATGGCGGGTTCCACCTATTCTGGTGGCCGCCCCTAATTTGTTGGTGCTAACAGCAATTCCACCAGATTTGGTGGAGGGTTTCTAGCCCTAACTGGACAAAAACTTGTTTTGACCATATTTGGAGCTAGGGAAGTCGAATTGGAACGAATTTTTTTTTGATTTGGGGGTATTGAAGCACTATGAATCTGTTGGAATAGGTTGCAGAGCCATCAGAGCACTCTTTCAGTGATTTTATCAGCGGATTTTCTTGTGGAGCCACTAGGGCCTTGTGAATGATCAGCTGTATTGGGCTATGTTCATCTGTTTGAGGTGAATGAATAGTCAATTTTTACTGTTTCCAGCACTTTGATTCTGAATTTGCAGCTATTTCATCCTTTTGAGGCTTTCTTCATTGTAACACCCCTAGTTTTATGTTTCCTTCAAGCTATACATTGAACTTTAATCCAAAGGGGAGTGGACCCCAATGGATAAGTATTTTGTGGATGTAATTAAGTATTTAATTATGGAAATTAAATAAAATAATTTTGTGCAGATTGACCAAATGAGAATTATGAGATCACTTGCAAAATCCATGAGGATGGAAAAAGGTAAATACTTTCCCCAGAAATCTTTCAAAAATCCTTGAAAGAATTTATTTCCAAATTAGATTTTTGAGGAAAAATCTAGTTTTTCCCCAATGAGGTGGAGAGTAGTTGGGAAGAGGTAAAAAGCTGAGAAAAGCATAAAGCAGCGTTAAAAGTCCCTAAATAATGGAAGCCTAGGCAAATAGGAAGAAAAGCATCCTGAAATTTTGGACGCAGAATTAGAAACAGGCTTTGGGGAGCAAAAGCTTAAATAAGCTACTCCTGAACAGATTAGAGGTTGGTATGTTCTGGAGGTGATCTCAGCTCGGGGGTGAGTTCTGGAGATAGAGGGACTCTAAGGTTGGGAGGACTGGTCAATTGCAGAAGTGGTATGCCCATAGTGTTTACGAATGAATGAATTACTTGCAATATTTTTCTTGTGTTCCATACATTTACAGAATTGTTAGAAGAATTAAATCCTCTTAGTTCTGCATAGTTGTAGGAACAAGAAGTATGAGGAAAATCAGCCAGAAGCTCT
Organism: Pinus albicaulis; assembly: GCA_034641835.2. NCBI lineage: Eukaryota > Viridiplantae > Streptophyta > Pinopsida > Pinales > Pinaceae > Pinus > Pinus albicaulis. The sequence goes on from CM076569.1 coordinate 466,362,415, forward strand.
AAACCAGTGACTGGTTTAAATCTGGAGATTTATATTACCTTCATAATTCATAAGTGTGTAAATTTAATCTACTTCTGTTAAAAATAAGATTAAATCAGCAAGAACTAGAAAAGATGTTGATTTCAGATTTGTAGATCGTTGAAGTAACAGTGCATGTATGTCTATAGATTTACCCTCTACAATAAGAAAATCACGGAGGGATGAGCACAATTATTAGAGTTAGATATATTCAGATATCAAAAAGTGGGGTAATGATGGGTTAGTAAACCTGTAGATCATTCTGGTCTGAGAGTTAAACCTAAACTGGTGCAAGAATGACATCCTTTACTGGTGAAATGTCCAAACTGAATACTCTATTGGAAAATAAATATAAGGAAACTCATATGAAGTGCATGCAAGAATTTATAAGCTTTGAAGGATAACAAATATTTCACCTACCAGATCTACATAAAATGCTGGTTAGAGGTGTTAGCTAGAAAACTAGATATACTGAACCTATTAAAAATATATATAAATAAATAAATATAATTTCCAGAGGTTATTATTTTTGACACAAGTAAATCATACATAGAAACTTGAAATCAAGGAGTAGAAGAAGAATTATATTGCTGGAGTAGTGTAATACACATGAACACATAGACCAGGTGGAAATGGTGATTACACATTCAGGAATCACTAGATTATTGTAGAATTGTAAACTCTTGTAGCAGAGATATTTATATACATTTATGTTATTTCAATGTGGAGGAAACAGAAAGGGAATATAAAACTAGTAAACTTATTATTTCCATCAATTAAATTTAAGCAGACAATTACTGTAGAAATAAACTTAACATGAGGAATAACATGAAATAGCAACCTGGAAACCATTAAAATATATTATTAATCTGTCATTGAGAACAGAGAGGGATTATAGATAAATGCATATACAAATTTCTGAACCAAACTAACGAACTAGGCTATCATGTTTCATAATAACACTACAGAAAATGTTTATCCCGGGAATTACATCACCCGGATTAACTTGTTAACAGTCCCAGTATTTGGAAAAATTTATTACTACAGTAGTAATTTTTACGACAATAAAACTTGAATTGTCGGAACAAATTATGTATAATAACAACGAGAGAGTCTGGTCACATTTCGACTAAGACGTTGTTGATACCAACCTGAAAGTTCAGGATCGAACGAAGTCAAGTTCGAGTGAAATACAAATTCACCAAATACCAGTGAAGAAAACTCTTGACGAGATTCGAATTTACCTGAACCAAAACGAGGGCAACGTGAGAATAGTGATAACGAGACAATGTGAATGTCCCATAGAAAATAAAATACTAGAACCGGGCATAAAAACAAGGGTTACCTCGAAGATTAAAACCCTTTGCCTCCAAAACGACTTGCAAAAAGAATATCGAAATAGTGTTAAAAATTCGAAGACCAAGACAATCACTTGGAACGAAAACGCACATGGTAAAATGTTACAAATGAACCGATTGCTTACCTAGGGTAGCGATGCTCGCCGGAAGGGAGACGCTTAGAGCCAGAGTAACTCGGCTCAAGTAAGATGAGTATGTCCACAGAAGACCATGAGGAATAAATTCCTACCAGATAGTGATTAAGTATTAGCACCAAAATTTAGCAAAGGGACGCTAAACGAAATGCAAGAAGCGATGTTGAAATAAAAAAATCAAGAGCAATAGAATAGAGAGATTTCAACGAGAGATTGGTTCATATTTGACTGAGACGGTTTCCCAAAATTAAACGAAAATATGTGGGAAATTTTTTTTATTTAACAACTGCTCTCGCACCCTAAATTGAGTGTATTTCTACTGGCAAGGAAAACGTGTAAAGGTATTGTGCACAAAGAGCAAATCCGCATACTCAAGCCAGTGAAATGCTCAAATTTACATACCTGAATGATCACGCAATGAAGAAATAGTTGCGCTAGAAGCCTGGGAGAGCACGACGCTTTGTTTCTCCAAACGAGTAGAGTCTCGATACCAAGAGTCGGTCAGGAAGAGTGAAAGGTGAAAGAACAATCCCTTTAACAACACAAAATTAAATACGATTTTCTCAAATCAAAACCAACAAAACCCTAAGCCATCTCCATCGTCCAAGTGTCCTTGGATCAATGGTATACACGTGGATCGAGTGGGGGAAATCGAAATTCATTACACAGTCGTCCAAACCATAAATGTAAATCCATTGAAAGCGATCCCACAATACTCAAAATCGTATCACATGATCGGCGTTAATAAATGAGCAGACATACGTTGCATAATATAAAAACGTAAACACATAAACCCTTGCATGTAAACGTGACCCAAAGCGTGTCCAAAGATAACAAAAAAATTTACAAATCAACAGAGCGCCATCAAACCAAGTTGACGTGGAGATTTCAACGAGGTTACCAATGCCAAACACATTAATCCAACTATGCCAACGAAACACAACCAGTACAACGACCTTAATGTCGCCTATCTCCACAGAAAATTCGCCACAGTTGGAGGTACGTGAAATATCCATGGTGCTATGAGTACGATAATCACACATTGAAAACAGTGGCCGCAAGGCTGTAATGAATTCATATAAATGACATACGATTTAAATAGAAATAGATCGTTCAGAACCATGGATAACTCGAATTCAAGACATAGTGTTATAACTCTTGGAAGAGTACGAGGAGATAAACATAAATGAATAACATATCCACCATATAATCCATAAGGGTATGACATTGAAATCCAAAGCGTAGGTATGGTGAACTCTACAAAGGTTGTATGTAAAAGTTTAATGCACAGATAGAAATTTTTATGGATAAAGGTAACCATATAAATTATGTGTGAATAGTATATATATATATAACATGAGCCACAAAAACTTATGGGAAGAGAAAAATAAAACTATGATAGTCAACCCATTTATACATATATGAGTAATAGGAGGAATAGGAAAACCCTGTGCAATAGAGTTTCATAATTGATGAAATTCGAAGGTAGATATGAATAGTTGTGGCCAATAGAAGGACAGAATTAAACTATCAATAGAAAAAAAAAAAAATTGGGGTGGAAAAGAAGAGACGTTACATTCATGGTGTAATACTTATTTTGAGCATTAATAAAAGAGGGAAAAGCCTATTTGGAGGCTTTTGGACCCAGCATAGGTAGCCCACGAGAGGGGTGAACTGCTTAAACAAATGCTTGCTATTATGTTGTGCATTTTGCTGCTTAATTCCAGAGTTTACTACATTAAACAGTAATTTTTAATAAGTCCACTTTTCCACAACAGACTTTATATTGTGACTGAAACCCATTTAATCACTAAACTTGTTACTACTTAACAATAAGAATGCCTAAATTGCTTATTCAATAATAATCTAATTGGTTAAATGAATACTTTGGCAAACAAACAAACATCACCCGTCGATCGTTTTAAGGTTACTCACATTATTTTTAGCGTAGCCATAACAGGGCGCGAAGTCGTGCTCATCTCCTTTTGGTATGAAGAATCAGTAAAAGCCCCATCGGTTTTATCTCCAGATAAGAAATATTTTGTCCACAATACTTCCCATCGCACAGCACGTAGCCTATAGGTTTTCGTCTTCAAAAGTTTGTTAACTTTGTAAGAAAATAGTGTTGTATTGCAAATTGAAGCATTAGGTCGTGTTCATAGAAAGAGAAGGCTTATCTATTAGAGAACAAGACAACTAATCAGAGGGCTAGGGTTCCATTATCTCCACCTTCCATTTCATCCTCATTAGCCTTAGAATCAGCCACAAACATGTCTTCCGGAGCAGGAGAAGTACATGAAGAAATGGATCCCAAGGAAGAAGAAAGAATCTTTAGAAAATCTTTCTTGGACATGACTGAGATGGTTAGGATCCTCTATCAAGAGAGAAATGATAGGATTGCTGGAGAAGGGTCTAGAAACCAAAGAGAAGAAGGAGATTCTTCAGGAGGGAAGAAAGACAATGAGAAGTCTAAGAAAGGGAATGGAGGAAATGGTGATCCACCATCTCCATCGTCATCCTCTTCATCCACATCATCCTCTTTAAATTTTTTTAATCAGTCACACAAAACAAAAACATCTCTTAGAAATCCTTTGTTAAAGCTTGATGTGAAATTTGAGTTGCCTATGTTTAATGGAGATGTGAATGCAGAAAAATTGGATAACTGGATTAGACAGCTAGAAGTCTATCTAAGAATTCATAATTTTCATGATGATGACACAAAAATCCAATTAGCCTCATTGAGAATGGATGGAGCAGCTTTGGTTTGGTGGGAAGCCAAGACCAAAGAGGAGATTAAAAAGCATGGTAAGATAAATCTAACTTGGAATGAGTTTATTACTGCTATTAAGAAATAGTTTTATCCTCTTGCTCATATTCAGAAGGCAATCATGAATTGGAAAAATTTTAGGCAACTTAAGTCTCAAAATGTGCAAGATTATACCCAAGAGTTTAGAAGGAGAGCACTTCTACTTGGGGTAGACTTACAAAGTCAAGACACCTTGTTAAAATACATAGGAGGTTTGCACAATTACCTTCAACATACTATCCTAATGTTTAATCCTACCAGCTTAGATGAATTCTGTGTCCAGGCTACACATTTAGAAGCTAGAGGAAAGAATGCTTTTGATGCTTTGAATAAGGATAGTAATTTCAAAAACAAAGGAAAGAAAAAAGTTGCAAATTCAAGAAAAGAAAAAGGAAAGTTCTTTTGCAAGAACTGTTTAAAGACAAGTCATGATGAAGACCATTGTTGGAAGCTTCATCCTGAACTAAAACCAGAAAAATACAAGAACAAAAACAAGACCAAAGAAAAGGAAAAAACTGTAGCAACAGTTGAGCAAGACTTAGGGTCAGACTCAGGAGATGAGACAAAAAGCATAGCCATGGTTTTAAAGAACATTAAGGGGAAAGAAGTGGTGCAAGACACAATTCCCAGTTCTAGCTCTTTAAATTGTCACAAAGACACTCATGAAGAAAAGAGGAGGATAGAGCTCTTCCATGTGAGGGTAATTTCAAAACATACTAAAATTGACACACTGTTTGATAGTGGGTCACAAGCTAATCTCATATCTGAAGACTTGGTCAAGCAGCTTAAACTTGAGACCATTCCACATCCGAAGCCTTATCCACTTGGATGGATATGCAAGGATGCCAATTTGCAAGTCTCAAGAAAGTGCATATTGCGCTTTGCAATAACTGCACACTTTATTGACACAGTTGAACTTGATGTGGTGCCGCTTGATATTTCAGGAATTGTTTTGGGAAGTCCTTACTTATTTGACAGGAAGGCCATATTCTATCGCCATGAAAACAAGTATCACTTGTTCAAATATGGTAAAGAGTACATTGTGAGAGCACACAAGAAGAAGCTGGAATCCTCTTTACTCCATGCAAGTCAATTGAAAAGACTGGTTAATGCAAGTCAAAGTCTAACTTTGTTAATGTTGAAACGACCAGATTTTGAGCATTCACTTTTTTATGATGTTGCTAATGATATGTCTCAGTTTTATAACATTTTGTCTTTGAAAGAAGATGATGTTATGTTGCACAAATTACCTTTTGGGTCAGCCAATGCAGTGAATGAAGTGTCAAAGCAAAGCAGTGCAAGCAAGGAGGACACACCACTCAGCATGGGAAAAATTTGGTTTCAGTATGGTCGAATTTGCCATGGGAACAGTTTGCAAGGTGAAAGTTATTTTAAGTCTTCTGGGAAGTTTGATCAGTGTAGAAAAAGTTTGTTTTATGCAAATTACAGTTGTTGTTTTGCAAATTTTAATCATTTGCATAAAGACTCTGTCAATCTTAGCAATGGTTGATCAGTTCATTCCAGAGACAGTTTATCATTTTCTCAAAAGCTCCATTTGATGAAATCGGGTAGATTTCAGTTATTCAAGGGTGGAAAAGTGGAGAATCAGTCTCCACATTATCAGTTTCACTAGTCAGAGAGCTTTTGGGGTCCAAAAGCTTCCCATTTGGGAGGTGTGATCAAGTAATCAAGTCCTTAATGGAAAAGTGCTCAAAAAATTGGTTGCTCATAAATGATTCAAACTAGAATGACAGGAAAGAGCTCGAAAAGACGATCCTGTAGCCGTGAACGGCACTGAAAACCGATGCTATATGAGAAAGTTTTTCAGCTTTGAAGTTTTTCAATTTCAGGCAAAAAGCCCAATTTGACTCAGTTTGACCATATTTAAAAAAATAATATTCCATAGAATATTTCGTGGAGGAGCCAATAGCAGGGTGCCACGTGGCCAGCCCGAAGGTCGCCACGTGGCCCCAAGGGTCAAATGTCGAATTTTTTGGTGTTACAAAATTTTGTTGTCACGGACGCGAGTCGACCCCGGGTCGGGGCAGTGGCAACCGGGCGGCCCGACCAACGAGCCACCAAAATTTCTTAACATTATGCGACGCGCACTTATATTTAAACTTCAAATTTGTTTTGGGCGGGGCTCGAAAGGGGGCCAGCCCCCTCCGCATATAACCTCAGGGCTTGAAACCAGCTGCTAATCAATTGGCGCATTAAAACCGATTGCAACGTGGTCATGTGGACCGGCGAAAGGTGCGGGCACGGTTTTTTTTATGATATGGTCTGACTTTAAGACTTCCGCATACAACTCAACGTTGTTCAACGGAAATTCGACGGGCGTGGTCACGTGGCCCTTAACTTAAGCCCCCGATAACTGGCGGTGTTATGGCAGGTTCTGCCTATTCTGGTGGTCGCCCCTAATTTTTCGGTGCTAACTGCAGTTCCACCGGATTTGGTGGAGGGTTTCTAGCCCTAACTGGACAAAAACTTGTTTTGACCATATTTGGAGCTAGGGAAGTCGAATTGGAATGATTTTTTTTTTTGATTTGGGGGTATTGAAGCACTCTGAAGCTGTTGGAACAGGTTGCAAAGCCATCAGGGCACTCTGTCAGTGATTTTATCAGCGGATTTTCTTGTGGAGCCACTAGGGCCTTGTGAATGATCAGCTGTATTGGGCTATGTTCATTTGTTTGAGGTGAATGAATAGTCAATTTTTACTATTTACAGCACTCTGATTCTGAATTTTCAGCTATTTCATCCTTTTGAGGCTTTCTTCATGGTGTAATACTTATTTTGAGCATTAATGAAAGAGGGAAAAGCCTATTTGGAGGCTTTTGGACCCAGCAGAGGTAGCCCAAGAGAGGGGTAAACTTCTTAAACAAATGCTTATTGTTATGTTGTCCATTTTTCTGCTTAATTCCAGAGTTTACTACATTAAACAGTAATTTTTAATAAGTCCACTTTTCACAATGAGACTTATACAGTGATCAAAACTCATTTGTTCCATTTCAAACCACATTACTTTCATTGCAGAATACCTTAACTTGTTTATTCACACATAAAAAATGGATAATGAATAGTTTGCAAACAGAAACAAATACTTTCATTGCCAGATCGTTTTAGTGTTTACTTCATATTTCTTTAGGCAGAGCCAGTAAGAGTGCCAGAAGCTTCTGGTTTCATCCTTTCTAGTAAAGGTGAAATAACCAGTAAAATCCCCTATTGTCTATCTCTGTATAAGAAATATTTTGTTCACACATTTCAGATTAGTATTTGGCCCATGGTATTAAAGTGGTAAATATATCAAAAGTTTACATTACTCACATGACATCTACACATCTATATACACTCTGACATATCAAAATTTTACATTACACACATTACATGTACACATCTCTATATATTGGGCCCGACATATCAAAAGTTTACACCAGCCTAGATCCATCTTAACTCTGGATCTATCAAGCGCTGAGAGGGATCAAATCTCTAAAGGTGAAAACCTCTTTTTTTGAGTTCAAAACTTGAGGAAAGGTTTGCACCTCGAGAGATTTGATCCCTCTCGGAGCTTGATATATTCATAGTTAAGATGGATCTAGGCTAGTTTCAGTCGTGTGCGGCCAAGGAAAATCTATCGAACATTTGATTAATTTTATCGATAATATGTAAATACAGATAATATAAATATAATAATTTTATATATGTTAAATATATCTGATATTTGTCTGGTCATTTTAATTTTAAAATTTTATTAGTTACCTAATGCGCTCATATTAAAAAAATTTAATATGTATAAGATTATATATTATGATTGAAAATGAAATTTTAGAATATTGAATGATCGAAAATTCAAATAATAAGAATATAGTCAATCAAAAAATAGTTTACAATGTGATTGATCTCAATCTCTCTTCTTCTGCTTTTCTTGCAGTCACACCTGCTACTTTTTCCATCTTTGCATATCGATCATATGAAAAGGGAGTTTTAAATAGTATACCATTCATATCTTTAACTCGAGAAAAGTCAATCCTTATGACTTATGGATTGTTAAGCACCAAGCAAGTTTCAAAGGAAGTTGTTTTCTACTACCTCTTTCAATAGGTGTAATAGGAACTGTTTGAGGGGATGAATCATCCCATGGTACTCCCATATAATTATCAAATCTTACTAAAACATATGTAGGTGGTTCTGGGGGTGATTTTCCAGGTTTATATACAATTTTTTCTACAATTCCAACAGCACCATTTACAAGTCCTGCATCAGTCCATATGTTTGATGTAAGCATCACTCAAGCTCCAACTGCAATGACTAATTCAAGTTCTATTTCATCCTCATCTATTTGCATGGAATTTCCTTTTGCTTTTGTAGCAACACTGGCTGCAATGGGACAATTTAGCCTTCTTAAACAAAGCTTATTATGATGTTCTACATCATCATTTGTTGCAAACAAATGTATTTCCTTATCAAAAGACTAATTTGTGGAAGGATCCAAGCATGTATTTGTACAAGTCATAAGTGCTTCCCAGTCTTCCATAGTTGGTTTTGAATCCCTTACATTCATTAACAAACGACAAAAATATATTTGTTGATTGCTTTTTCCATCTTGTCGAAACACGGTATCAAGGGTCACAACTGTTGTGAATGAGTTCCATAATTATTTTGCAATACCTTCACATGCATATATAGGTTTATCTAGAACAGGAGGCAATTGTCCCAAATCGCCGACCAATATAATCAATCTCCCACCAAAAATAAGCTTCTCATTTTCTGGGAAAGCTTGTCGAAGTCTCTTATCAATGTTTTGTAATAAATTTCTTCCAATGAAACTCATTTCATCTATCAAGATATACTTCACATGCTTCAAATCTTGTTGTAGGGTCATTAAACTTGATCCTTTCAAAGGTAACATGTCTTTGATTGGAATTTGAAGTACAGAATGAATTTTTCTTGCAGATATGTTGAAAGCTGCAACCCCTGTAGGAGCTAAAAGAAGTAATGGACTCTTCTCTGGAAATGACTCGACTTCAAGGGCATTTTTAATAGCTCCGATCAAATAAGACTTTCTTGTACCTGCAGTTCCTTGGATTATCATAAGTAGTTGATCAACCCCTAATCTATTATGTTCAAGGACAATATCAAATGTTATTCTTTGCTTAACCCCCAAACTTTCAATGGAATAAGACTTTGCATGTTGGTTAACACAGATTAAATTCAACTTTCGCTTTTTAGATATGAAATGAATAGCACAATTGGAAGTTACTTCATCAACAGAATGTGTGTTCCAATTATGCGCACAATCACGATCTCTGTGTCCCAGTATCTCAAATTCATTGTAATTTATATATTTCTTCTCATACAATCCACAAATTATCTCCCACTCATTCTCCCTAGAATCTGCAGGTGGTTTCTGAACTTCTTATCCTTCAGATTCTACTTGATCAATGGGAGGTAATGGATTGCGATCAATATGCCATGGATTATATCGAAAGTTTTACCAATTATTGACTATCTCATCATCTCCTCGACCTATATCTCTATGGAAATCGCGAAAGGCCTTGTACAATACTAACTCAAACCAAAAAAATTCTACAAACTTGTCATCTCCTCGATCAGGAACTGAGCTAAATCGAGGAAACACGCGTACAATAGCTCCATTCTTCCGTTCTAACCATTTCTCCCCACGTCGACGTTTATCATATGACCATGATTTTGCAACATCTATCAATGCAAGGTGCTCAATATGGGCAGGTCGCTTGGTATATGCATCAATAAGGGAATTATCATTATCGGCATCATATGTTTCGATCTGTACTTGTTTGAAAACTTTCCTACCAACATTTAGAACCACAAATCAACGACTACATTCAGAAAAAGGGAGTTCTAGAAGAAAATGCCATGTCTCTTGTGCACATATATCCCTGTCAATAATAGTTTCACACAACAAACTCTTGTATGCACGTGTTGTTGGTTCATTTGGATTTTGAATAGAAGAAACACGCATCAACATATTATGGAATGTTTCTAATCCTTTTTCAGATTTTGCTGCATATTTTTCTATGTAATTAAAGACAATGCGCTTTGAAAGAACTGGTTTCCAATCAATATTAGCCCTCCACATCATCAATGTTTCATGATTGTGTGTATTCAATCTATCATCATTTCGTCTCGGTTCATACTTTTTTTCTCCATTCTCATCAACATAAAGTTTGGACTCTTCACATAAATCCCATGGTGCCTTATATCTACATACCAATCTTCCTGCCTTCTTTCGAAGGCATGATCTCTCATTGCAAGTGATGTGACGCTCAACGCAATTAAGAAGTTCTTCATAATCAATCATAGGATCAGACTGAAATATTTGTCGTGTGTCCTTTAAGCAAGGATGATCATCAATATTGTGTCTAACTTGAATATTCCTTTGATGTCGATCACGTGGATTCATTGCATGTACACATTCATCAAAATATTATTTTGCAAATCTAACTTGCACTGGATCATCCCAATTCAACATGTCCATGTTAGAATCATTTTTTATCCATAGAAATCCATGCACATGTGGAGACCCACGATGTTGCCACTCATAGCGACACCAATAATCTGTAGTTTGATGATAACGTTCGAAAATTTCATCTCGAAACATTGTATGTCTTAAGTGCATATAATGTGCTACAATATGAGGATTATCAATTACATTTTGACGTCCCCATTTCCTCGCTTCCCCTAGATCTCTAGGACATGTACCTGGCATTAATTTATGTAAATTTGGCCATTGCATATCTGTCGCACTTAATGTAAAGAATATTGTAGGACTCCCAATTTGTTGAACCATATCCGGTAGCTCAGCATGACACTTATTCCAATATGCACGTGTGCCTCTTATTACGGTGCCAAATCGCATCAATCTTTCTCCAATTTGTGAATCTGGAATATTTTGTAAAAGTTCTCGTAACTCCTCCATTTTTGTTGGTAAATCTGTCATATTTTTCTTCACAAATACTACAGACAAAGCTTGAGCACGATGTCTCATGATGATATTGAGTAAAAAGTATCTAAATCGTGGGTGCCTTCCAAACCTATTATCACGATATCGAAGAAGATGCTTTGCATACTCATGAAGATGGACATGTCTCTCACGTGCTTGCAACCAATATGCTTCACCTTTTGGGAATAATGACGGAAATTCCATATCAAATAATCCCACAGTGTTATACTCATTGATTGGAGATGAGCCAATTCCAAAACAACTAAGCACTTCCTCTGTGTTAGGTTGTTCCTCTGCATTAGGGTTGTTTACCCACTGTCGAATAATATCAATCTCTTGTCTAGCATTTGGAAGCTTTGTTGCAAATGAAGTTGTATGTAAGCCATCTAATGCATCGTCAATCCTTGGAACCCCTTCCAACATTGCAAATTCAGTGTCACTATCTTTCTCTGGCAAAGTAATAGCATTAATCATATGTGATACATCTGTTGAAATTTTAGGTATTTCTTGAAGTGCATCATTATCAACTTGAACTCCACGATAATATGGATCATTATGAATCTTATAGTGTAATGCACGTAATACAATTTCTTTCCCGACAGTAAAATCATAACTTGATCCCTTTGCACCTTTTTTCCGCACAAAAATTATCAAATCCAAGTCTTTAATATGTTGAGGTAACTTCATGGCAAGATTGCTAACCTCTTATGGAAAACTAATGGTGTGTCCTCTATATTTCTATTGTCTACCTATTGAGTGCATAACCTGCAAAATTGGACTTGCACGTGCTATCAACATCTCTTTGACTTGTGTGAGCTCTGCAAGAACATTAGGTTGTTCTCCTGGATTCATATGGTTATTGGCTGAAAATCTATGATGACTTCCTTCTCGTTTACATCTCATGCACATTGTACCTATGTTTATCCTATGTACTTGAATTCCAGAATACGACTCTTCACACACATGACATATTTGAACATCGGCCAATCGATCAATCCTATCACGAAATCTTCGATGTGAAATATTCATATCATCAAAACTTTCATGTTGATGTTGGGAATCAATATGTTTTAAACATGTTTTTTTCATAGGATTTTCCTCTTCGTCCTGTACCATGTATGAGTTGTTCATATATTGTTTTCTTTGTCGATATGATCTTTTTTGTTCACTTTTCGATTTTCTCTGTTCTTCATGTTTTTCAGGCGTTATTTCCTTTGGATTTTCTTGTTCATTTCCTCTTTGTTCTGCATTTTCTTCTATTATTTGTTGTGTCTTTCTTTTTCGATATGCTCTTTGATATTCTCTTTTACATGCTCTTTGAAACCTGAAAATCAATTGCAGCTCCTCTTCCCACAAATATTATTTTCCAAATCAATCGAAATAAGTTCGTTGATGGTGAAATCCTTTCCCACAAATATTATTACTACCACTTTCGAACAACTCCCAAAATCCTTTCTCACAAATATTATTTCATTGTTCATAAAATCACATAGATGCTTCCTCAAAAATAAAATTCAAGACTTTGTTTGTGTTAAATTTATATATGTAGGGAGAGAAGTGATTTTTCATTAGGGCCGACATTAGATTAAATTTAAAATGTTAAATATTAAACATTATTTTTACATTTACGTTTATATGTTTATTGTTACCTGATATAGTCAATGCATATAGTGTACCCCCACTTACGTGATCCAAATTTATGAAATTTAGTAATATTAATATTATAATATAATAATGTGAATATTAGAATTAATAATAATACTAATATTAATATTAGGGTCAATAATGTTTTTTTTGGCATGGTATTAATAATAATTTGGTCCATGGTATTCAGCCCATGGTATTAAAGTGGTACATTTCTATACAGTCAGACATATCAAAAGTTTACATTAATTAAATTTAATAATATTAATATTATAATATAATAATGTGAATATTAAAATTAATAATAATAATAATATTAATATTAGAGTTAATAATATTTTTTTGGCATGTATTAATAATAATTTGGCCCATGGTATTTAGCTTAGGATTCACCTAAATAAAACCACCTTTTGATGTTCATAAATATAAATAAGATTATGGAGTAAATATAAAAAGACTTTTTATTTATTTACCATACCTCTTTTATAAATATGGTATTAGTAATAATTTGGCCCATGGTATTCAGAGCATGGTATTAAAGTGGTACATTTCTATACACTCGGACATATCAAAAGTTTACGTTAATTAAATTTAATAATATTAATATTATAATATAATAATGTGAGTATTAAAATTAATAATAATATTAATATTAATATTAGGGTTAATAATGTTTTTTTTTGGCATGTATCAATAATAATTTGGCCCATGGTATTTAGCTCAGGATTCACTTAAATAAAACCACCTTTTGATGTTCATAAATATAAATAGGATTATGGAGTAAATATAAAAAGACTTTTTATTTATTTACTATATATATGGTTTATTTATATTTTATTTATTTACCATACCTCTTTTATAAATATGGTATTTGGCTCATAGTATTAAAGTGATAAATATATCAAAAGTTTACATTACTCCCATGACATCTACACATCTATATACACTCACTGCATCAAATTTATATATATATAAATTAAAAGAAATTTATATAATATAAATCAAGATATTTTCAAAAAAATAAAATTTAATTTCAAAAGAAAAAAAATGAATTAAAAGTGTAAATTAAAATTAAAATTAAATTAATTGAGTCAATTAAATTTATGTATATAAAAGCTAAAAGAAATTTATATAATATGAATCAAGATCGTTTCCTAAAAGATCAAACTTATATTTTAAATACTCTTTCACCAATATCAATTTATGAAAATAAGGAGATGAATAAAGTAAATAATGAAATAATTAGATCAAAAGTGTAGATTTGAATTGAAATTAAATTAATTTAGAGTAAATTAAATTTATGGAAATAAAAGTTAAAAAAGACTTATATGATGTGAATGAAAATAACTTAAAAAGAAAATATAAATTTTACTTTAACTATTTTTTTGCCAAAATCAACATATTATTGTTATCTAATTTTAATGTCATAACCAAGCCATACACTAAATTGGTGTATGAGACCCCTTATTTGTGGGACAAGGGACTACTAACGAAGTCTATGAAAACATACATATTGTACCCAGTTTTTGAATTATAAACTTTTATGAAGAACCGCATACTCTTAATCATTAAACTAAAAATAAATAATAAAAATAATTATAAATTTCCACTACTAGAAAATCAACTTATGGTATAAACAAATAAATAATATAAATAAATATCAATATTTATTATTTTTACATAATTATTTTCTCTATCATCTTTTACTCTAAAAATTCTTAAATATTAATTATAATAATTTAAAAATTAAACTTATATAAATTAATCAAAAAATAAAATGTATTCAAATCTAAATTATTATACCATTCATTTTTAACAATCTGAACATACAAATATCTTATTTCCGAAAACTTAAATCAAAATAAATAAATAAACATCAAAATAACTATTTTTTTTTAAATCTAAACAAATAAACTATGATTTAAAAAAATAATAATAATAATAATAATTTACTTAGGCTTACTTTCCATAGCATGGAATTTTTCACAATCTCAAAACCATTTGCAAATATCTGATGCCAATATATAACTACAAATAGACAGTATTAGAAAATACATCATAATATCGGTTCTTCTTAAGTCTTAAATCTTTTTTCTTTATAAAATTATCAAATCCCAAAATCAACATAAGAAAATAATGAAAAGTTAATAATTTTTTTTCTTATTTTAAATATAATTAAAATAACAATAAAGAAAATAATAAAAAGTTAATATCTTTTTTTCTTATTTTAAATATAATTAAAATAATAAAAAAATATTGAGAACTATATATTATTTATTTATTTATTATATTATATTATATTAGATTATTTATTTTATCATAAGTTGAAATTCGAGAGTAAGATAACTTATTAATTCTTATATATAAATGGATTTATTTGGTAATTAGTGGGAATTAAAAGTTTTGTAGTAAAGAGATTGGAGGAATAATTTATCATATAAAAAGTAATATATTTAAAGGCAGGGATTTTACTTAATTTCGATGGAATAATAAAAGAAAAATTTTCATGAGACATAGGAAGGAAATCCAACAACCAAGGAGACACATGGACTCCTGCAAGGACTAATTATTACTAAATACAAAGGTTTGGAAGATCTTATTGGTTTAGGAGATTCATTGATTACAAATCAATATCTCATTAATGAGAAGAGTGTGAAAGATAACTCCCTTACCTTGGTGCTCCAAAGGATTGGAAGATTGGGTGCATTTTTTCACTCCAAGGGGTTCTATCATATTCTCAGAATTAACAATGACGAAGTTGATATGCAAGGTAACAAGGTCTGCACCTTAAAAGAGGCCATGTTATAAATTAATAACTTTAATAGAATTTGTCCTATCCCCTAATTTTTGTATGGTCTGAAGCGTTTGGTTGTCCCTTAGGCTCTCCCATTATTTGAATAATATGGTTTCCCCTAGAATCAATCTTAATCCCTATACGCTTCGTCATAATACATCCTCCCTTTGTTGCCTTGTACCTTATCATCCTCGAAATCATGTTATTGTTCTATGGTTTGCCCTATATTATCATGTTCTTCTCCCATGACATGTCATATGTTGTGAATTGCTGCCATGCAGTGGCAATTTTCTTCCCCTCGCACGCTCGAATTAACTACATTTCTTTGCCCCATATTTGGAATGATCACCCTTTGCTTGAGATAATGATGGTTCTTTTTGAAAGAAGTATTGCGAAATTTAATGACAATATGATGAGGATCATGTGGATTAACAGGGGAATTAATGTTAAATTTGGATTGCGCTTGGCTTCAGTTGCATTCATGCATGTGTGTGCATCTTTTTTTGCTCCATCTCCTTAGGGTTCTGTGAATTTGGTTTTGGTTCGGTTTCTGATTTCAATTGTGGTGTTAAGGAGGCCAATTTTACAGTAGCTCTGCAAAGAGCTCCGTTTCAAACCTCAAGTGCTCCCTCTTTTATGGGCGAGTTCAAGGCTTTGTCACTCTAGTTTGTGGGAATTCTGGAGGTCGAGGCTCTCTAGTTCAAAAGCAACCCAAACATCGCCCCGGTTCCCTTGTCGTTGTCGGTTTGGCTTGGGCTCTAATTCAAGAAGGTACTTCTTTGTTTCTTGTTTTCAATTCGATTCCTAGAAATCAACTCAAGTTGGAGAATAATTCCTGAATCTTAGGCTTGCATCTTGGGGTTTTGGGTTGCAATTTGAATCAATTAAGAAAATTTAAGATTTTGCTAGTCGTCAACCCAACAACTCAGTGGCCTTAGTGCTTTGGAGCTCTGTGCATGTCTTTGGTTAAAGGGTGTTGTTGCATTTTTTTGTTCCCTGCTCCTTAATTAACCCTAGTCTCATCTACACAGACATCATAAAATTCTCAATCTGGGAAGGTTGAATTGGAATATTACCATGCTCTCAATTTCTTCGGAGTGGCCTTAAAGTCACTGAGGGGAATCCCGGGTCGCTCCCTTTTGCTATCTGTCTATGATGAAACCTTGGTTGACGTTCTCTCATGAATTTAGATTCTAATTCAGAGGACTCCTCAATAGCCAACCCCTGCTCTCACTCTATGCCAGCCCATGAATCCCTCCATAGGCAAACTATTATCTACAGGTGAAATTTTGTCAAATGTTTCAAGTTTAGGGGTAACATACTGATAATTTATTAACACTCCAACATGATTGATGAAGTAGATGTGATCCCAAATATAATTATGGATCTCAAACAGAGAAGTGAAGTTCTTATAGGTCAAATCCAACACCAGGAGGAATCAGACAAGTGGGATATTGATCTCAACATGCCAACGACGAAGAATGATTAATCTACATGGCTATGGCTACATGTCTCTCTCCTTTTTGTAATCAGATGTAATCAAGTCTACAATTAGTTGTTTGGAGTCTTACTATGTAATGGGTTTGTGATATTTTTGATCTCTAGTTAGTTCTGAAAATACTGATGTAACCCCCGTGTATTTATTGTGACCATGCGCAGACTTAATAACTGTAGGTTTCAACCCTGAACAGAAATTATCTACACACGAATCTTATAACATAAAATAAAAAATAGCGAGAGCATAAAACATAAAACAGATAAACACATAGATTTTCCCCTGGATCCCAAATCGGGACGACCAGCTTGATATTTCATTATATTCCTTTTAGTGTTACAACACATATATATACATGCCAAAGCATACATAAACCCCAATCCATTAACCCTGGGTTAGAACATAACCGTAGTTCCCTTGACCGGATCTACAAAATACTAGGGGCCGAAACCATCGCACACCAACACATGTGCAAAATCATGCACAAAACATGGGTGGGTCCGCCTATGAGTGGGACCGCATACCAAAAACTTGCCCAAGGCCGCTCTCGACCCCAACAAAATACGTGACCCGCGTGCCTGCACAGTCATTGGGACTAGTCGTGGAATGAATATAACACATACCCAACATTATCACACTTGTTGTTTTCTTTCCGTAGGGGGCCATAGGAGAGCTTAGTCATTAGCCCAGCTCTGCAACACCCATTGTTTATCTACACCAAGAGAACTTCTGAGTGCTCACAGCCTTCATCCATGAATATACAACATTCTTCAAAATATCCACCTTTACCAGCAACACCCTTTTATCGTCAACCATATCTCTCACAAAGTGATATTGAACATCAATGTGCTTTGTCTTTGAATGATACAGGTTTCACCAAGAAATTGCACTTGGTTATCACTATCCTTACAGTCATTGTACCAACCCCATACTTGAACACAATCTCTGGAACCAAACTGCTTCCTTGCTTGCATGAGTGGCTGCTATGTATTCTGCCTCTGTAGTTGAAAGCGCCACTACAAACTGTCTTTTACTCATCCAACTGACTGCACCTCCAAATTGGCTAAACACATACCCACTTGTAGATCTTCTTTGGTCCATATCTCCAACCCAGTCTGCATCAACAAAACCATGAGTGTCCAACATTATTTCCAATCCTGGTCTTCCTTGGTAGCACAATCCATAATCACTAGTGCCACGTAAATATCTGAAAACCTGCTTCACTGTTGTCCAATGCTCCTTCCCTAGGTTTGACATAAACCTGCTCAATACTCCCACTGCATGTGCAATGTCCGGTCTAGTACAAACCATTGCATACAATAGGCTGCTCACTGCACTTGCATATGGAACATGGGACATATCCTCCTCTTCTTCTTGTGTCTTGGGACACTGTTTAGCAAATAGCTTTACACCTACAAGAATAGGAACTTTCACTGGTTTACTATCCTGCATATTGAACCTCTGCAATATAGTAATACTTCCTCTGGTTTAACCAGAGCTTCCTCTTTTCCCGATCTCTCTTAATTTCCATGCTCAAAATATAGTTTGCAGCACCAAGATCCTTCATGTCAAATTTGGAGAACAGTTGGGTCTTCAAATCTTGGATAATTTCTTTGTCATTTCCAATTAACAACATATCATCCACATACAAGACCAAATACATAACACGATCACCAATTAATTTAAAATAAACACAGTGATCCTCCTTGCTTCTGGTGAAGCCAAGTCCCCGTATATAGGTATCAAATTTCTGATACCACATCCTTGGTGACTGTTTTAACCCATACAGAGACTTCTTCAACCTGCATACCAATTCTTTCTTACCCTTCACCATAAAGCCTTCATGTTGCTTCATGTAGATATCCTCTTCTAGATCCCCGTGAAGAAATGTTGTCTTCACATCCATCTGTTCTATCTCAAAATCAAACGCAGCAACAACATATAAAAGTAATCTAATAGAAGTAACCTTGGCAACAGGAGAAAAAATATCACCAAAATCAATTCTTGGAACCTGGGAATAACCTTTTGCTACCAACCGAGCTTTGTATTTCTCCACCTTGCCTTCTACATTCATCTTCTTTTTAAACACCCATTTTCTCCCGATGGGCTTCCTTCCAGCCGGCAACTCCACCAGATCCCATGCCTTATTTTTGTGCAAGGATGCCATTTCATCAACCATGGCCTCCTTCCAGAGTTTTCCATCCTCTGAATATACTGCCTCCCTGACAGTTCTGGGATCATCATCAGTTATAGTTAAAGCAAAATTTGAATAGAAAGCAGATGGACTATACCTTTCTGGTTGTCTTCTTTCCCGAGCTGATCTTCTCACAGTTGGAGTTTGTGGCTCTTCCTCTTCTGAGTCTTCTTCTGTTGTAGAGTCTGATTCATCCTCCTTTAGCTCAAACTCTATCTTCTCAGGTTCCTTTGGTAGGAATTCATGTGTAACAACATCTTTCACCTCTCTAAACACCACATCTCAACTGTACACAACCTTCCTTGTTTCTGGGTTCCAAAGCTTGTAACCCTTTAAACCATCCTTATACCCAATAAAGATGCACCTTTCATATTTATTATCCAACTTGGTCCTTTTCTCCTTTGGAACATGTACATATGCATCACATCCAAATACCCTTAGATGTGAAAGAGAGGGTTTCTTACCAGTCCATACCTCATGTGGAGTCTTATCCTCCAACGCTGATGAAGGTGATCTATTAACTAAGTAACATGTAGTCTCCACTGCCTCTGCCCAGAATTCTTGTCCTAACCCGGTACCACTGAGCATGCTTCTTGCCTTTTCCATCAGTGTTCTGTTCATTCTTTCTACAACTCCATTTTGCTAAGGTGTGTATGGAGTAGTCTTCTGCCGTGCTATACCACACTTCTTACAGAACTCTTCAAATTCCTTCTTGCAGAACTCCCCACCATTATCTGTCCTCAACGCCTTTATCTTCTTCTTTGTCTGGTTTTCCACCAAAGCCTTAAATTCTTTAAATTTGTCAAAGACTTCAGATTTCTTCCTCAAGAAATATATCCATGTATTCCTTGAGAAGTCATCTATGAATGAAACATAGTACACAAACTTTCCCAATGATGGAACTGACACAGGTCCAAACACATCACTGTGCACAAGATCTAATATCTTGTTCGCCCTCTTAGCACCAGAAGGAAAACTCACCCGATTATGCTTCCCATATACACAATGTTCACAGAAATCGAAATCCAGAGATCAATTAGACATACCTTCTACCATACCATTTCTATGCAGTATCCGAAGGCCCTTCTCTCCAATATGTCCAAGCCTTTGATGCCATAGCATGGTCTTTTCTCCGTACGCTCAGGCTTCGCTCCACTTTCAAGAACCGCTTAACCCATACATAATCTATCAATAACAAGGTTACCTTTGTAGCTTGTACAAAGAGTTCCAATCCGAACTCCCCGCATTAATACCGCGTTCCCCACCATTCGTTAACTTTCTCAACACTCTGTTGGCACCGCATCATCCATTTCGCTTGCGTAAACTAGATTTCTGCCAATGCAGAATATGCGAACACTAGAAGTGTTATAATCCTTCCACTCAGCTTCGGCCTGAATTCTTCACGTCCGACAATTATGGCCTTTATCATCCCTTAGGAATACATCGCTCCATCATATTTCT
The DNA here is from genome assembly GCA_034641835.2 of Pinus albicaulis. Classification (NCBI taxonomy): domain Eukaryota; kingdom Viridiplantae; phylum Streptophyta; class Pinopsida; order Pinales; family Pinaceae; genus Pinus; species Pinus albicaulis. The sequence continues at coordinate 466,383,298 of CM076569.1, forward strand.
CACATTCGCAAAACACTCCCGATGGGGAGTGAAATGAAAGGATGCACCTGAGTCAATCAACCATGCCTCATGATCTACATGTGTATTTGAAGAAGAAGCCAAATACACATCCCCACCTTTATCTGAGGCGGTTTTTTCCTCTGCAGAAGGAGCATCATCATATTCCTTTCCTTTCTCAAGCGCTTTAGATCTGCAGTCCTTTTTGTAGTGCCTTTCTTTTCCGCATTTCCAGCACACCTTTACAAACTTTCAAGGAGATCTAGATCTCCCTCTCGATTTAGATCTCCCACTCGAAACCTTATTCTTTTTTCTATTTTCTTTGGGACCTTCCTCGTACGTACAAGGCATCTCCATTTTGAGCCTCCATATTTCTCCATCTCATTTCCGTACAAAGGGTACGAGACAATGTCATCAAAATTCAAGTTGTGGTTGTATTGCTACCTATCGTAATAACTAGATCGTCCCACGAAATCGGGTAGAGAACACAACAAACTCGATGTACTTATCTTCATCTCAAGATCAGAATATCAACAGATGACAGCTGACTTACCACAGTATTGAAGGCGTTCAGATGCTCTGTCACCGAGTCTCCATCCTTCATCCTCAGGTTATACAGCTTTTTTCGCATGAGCAACTTATTCACCAGAGACTTAGATTAGTACAAAGTCGCAAGTTTTTCCCACAAATTCTTCGTTGTAGCATCTGCAGATACATTCAACAATACTGAATCTAAGACACACAACCGTATTGTGCTCTTAGCCTTCCGATCCAGTTTCTTCCAGTATTCATTCGACATTGCCATTGGTTTAGTACCTGGATCTACCGCGATCCACTAATCTTTATCCACCATTAGATCCTCCATCTTGAGCTTCCACAACTCAAAGCTCTGACCATTAAATTTCTCGATCTCTATCTTTTCGCCACTCGCCATCTTCTTTCACCGCAAGAATCGATCCCACAGATCTCCCACTGAACAGGGTCTACCTTAGGCCTGAGAAAAAAACCCTCAGCAACAAAGGCGTCCCCTTGAAGCCGAAACAACTCTGATACCAAATGTAGGTTTTAACCCTGAACAAAAATTATCTACACACGAATCTTATAACATAAAATAAAAAAATAGCGAGAGCATAAAACATAAAACAGATAAACACAGAGATTTTCCCCTGGATCCCAAATCGGGACGACCAGCTTGATTTTTCATTATATTCCTTTTAGTGTTACAACACATATATATACACGCCGAAGCATACATAAACCCCAATCCATTAACCCTGGATTAGAACATAACCGTAGTTCCCTTGACCGGATCTACAAAATACCAGGGGCCGAAAACCATCGTACCCCAAAACCATGTGCAAACTCATGCACAAAACATGGGTGGGTCCGCCTATGAGTGGGACCGCATACCAAAAAAAAAAATTGTTGGGGCACTGCCGGACCCCAACAGGGGGGGCTGCCGCCCCCCCTATGACCCCCCTGCTGCACCCGGCGCAACGTACAGCACGTGGGACTAGTCGTGGAAAGAATATAACACATACCCAACAATAACAAAATACTCACTTTTGTGTTAAATAATAATAATAATATTTTTATTCACAATAGGTTGTAGAAGAAGAACCTCTCAATTAGTTCATTTGGATTAAAGTTCTAACATTAGGTTTAAGATGATTTATATCGCAATTTGTTATTTTACACCTATTAAACCTACTTTCATAAGAAAAACAATCTAGAAGAAAATTTTCCTTATAATACTCAAAGGAATCTATTCACTCTTCTTATTAGGAAACATTGATGCTAGAACTACAATTAACCAAGCTACTACTTTTATAAGCAATGATTCCAATCGTGATTCTTTATGAGTAGATGAGGACCTTATTTTAGTTAGTAGATACAAAAAAACCGTAAATACCCAAGAATTTATTTGATATTGAGTTAGTGAAGTTTTGTAGTTCTCAAGACCTAATCATTTTCAATGGTGTAATCAAGTGGCCAAAGTCTAATCATATGACTGGTATTCATGGACTCGACAATAGTGTTGCAAATTATGTGATATTCGATATCTTTGTTTCCAACCAAATAATAAATTGTGACCTCTTCAATGACCATGAGCCTAACTCTGAAGACATATTTTTCATTTTAACTCTAAACTTTGTCGTGCAAAAAAGCCCCATGAAAGAGAATTATGGGAATCAAATGCACTTGTTTTTCGACAAAAGTAAAATTGATATATTTTTAAAAGTTTTAAATAAGGATTTACACCTCTTATAAGGATAACATCGAAAACCTCTATCATAATTTTACTATAACCCTCTTGACTTTTATTAACAAGTTCTCTACCAAGGTGTCATAAAAAAAGAATAATAAAACTATTGACCCTTGGTATGATAATGATTGAAAATTTGGGCACCTATAATGAATCTTTAAAGCTTGATAAGATAAATATATACACTATTCTTCTTAAAAGGAAGAAAATGTACCATATAAATAGAAATCAATAGTAGGTGTTGCACCTATCTAAATTAGATCCTAGGAAATTTTAGAGGAAAATTTTAATTCTTAAAACTAAAGAAAATAATATGATTCCCTTGAATCGCTGGAATTTCTACCTTCAATTTTTTTATGAACCCTCTAATGCAATATACACCATTTTGAATTCCCTTATAGAGGGAAAGCTAAGGTTATTGAAAGTTACCATTGAGTTGAATTTTTTAATGTAGGAGGGCATTTCCTCATCCCTCACATACACAAGCTCTTCAATTTAGTAGTGAAGCAAGGCTTCCCCGAGCCTTAGATGTAGAGCCTCATCGTACCTATCTTTAAAAGTGGAGACAAAAGCATTCCCTCTAATTATACGACCATTATGATTAACGACATTTTATCCAAGTTGTATGAAATTATTTTGGGAAAGAAGGTTAGCTTATGGCTAGAAATCCATGGTAAACGAGCTAAAGGAAAAATTGTATTTAAGAGATAGCATTAAATTGTGGAGTGTTGCTACTCTTATGATCATGTAGAGGAATATTGTAATAATAAAATTGATCCCCTATTGTAATAAAATGTTTTTGATATCATTTCTAGGACAAACCTGTGGAAAAGGATGGAAGAGATAATGGTTCCTTTTGAGTTGAGAGTTCTATGACAGGGTTGTATGAGAATGTTATTGCAATGTTTAGGACCATTTAGGGTTAGTTGAAAGAGATTAACTACAATATTAGAGTCAAGCAAGGGTGCCCCTTGTCTCCTAACCTTTTTTGCATATACATTGATAAGTTAGAAGAGTGATTGGAAGATGCAGATTGTGTTGGCCCCATGCTCACTGGTATAGTCATAAATATTCTCCGTTATGATAACTTTATTGTTCTTTTGGTGATGACCCATTAAAATCTTGGAAAGCAATCAAGAATCCTTCAATATTTCTATTCTAAGATGGTTATGATTATTAATTCTAACAAAACATAAGTCATGATAATCAAATCTAGAAAGATTACATATGATACTTTCATATATGACGACAACAACTTATAGGAAGTTTTTTCATGCAAATATCTTGAAATTGATATCAATCACAAGCTCAATTGGAATTATCGCATTTAGAAACGGACAAATGGGGGATCTAAAGGCTAATTATGGGCTTGAAAATAATTATAAGCGACATGTGATAAAAAAAAATAGACTCCTTTTTTGGAATCTTGTCATTCCTCTTAATTTTTATGGATGTGAGGTTTGAAGCTAGCATTTCCATATTGAAAGCATGGCTATGACTAGGTATATTATGTATAATAAGAAGTTAAACAACATGGAAGGCAAGAGGTTTCCTAAAATTGCTTCTCACTCTAGCCAAAGCCACCACCTTTGCATAAATATGCCTAATCTTAGCTAGGCCATTTTGGGATAAAGGAAGAGATCATTTTGCATAATAAGGATAATATTATAATATTATTACATTAAATTTTAAGGAGAAATTGTGGGTTGATAAAAGGGGGAAAAGGAAACTAAGGTATTATAAGGAGGTGATCAACCCAAATCTCAAAATAAAAAATATTTCTCTATCTTGACTAGTATGCTATGATACCACCTATCAATCATAATCAATATTGTCTTGCCTCAATGATAAGGGCTTGACCAACCTATGCCTACTACAACCAGACCGTATCTCTTCACTTTAACTATAGAGTTAATTATACCTTAATCTACAATATGTTAGAAATTAAACTAAGTTGAACACAACCAAGTTCTTATAACAATAGGCACATGTCCAACCTTGGGCATTGAAGCATCCCATAAATATTTTTACACTACGCCAACTATTCAACAATATTTAGCCAAAATTAATGGATCACAAGGAACAAAGAAAATGAATAGGTGGACCCAAGGTGGATGTCTTATTAGATAAATATTCTTATAGAAATATAAGAAGGAACTGTGGCCAATTGCTTGTGGCTCTTTTATAAAATACAAGTATCCAAGGCACAAATGGCTATAAAACTTGGTAATCCAACCCTAAAACATCTACATGCTTACCTCTTGTGGGTCTTATCTTTTTAATACTTCACTTAGCCAACAATCAAATAATTCATTGTGCCAACTTTAGTGTTTGCATAATAATAGAATTCCTTGCTTACCCTTGTATGAATGACAAAACTTATGACTTTGTAAATGGAGGCATCCTCTTTATATAGTGCATGATTTTCGCTTTTCTTTAAAGTACCTTGAATCCACTCTACATTTAATGTGGATCTAATATATGATCCATCCACCAAACCTATGGAACTCTCACCTCCTTGGGTTTGCACATCTAGCTTGTGCATTGATGGTGTCAAAATCTTACATAAAAGCAATTCTAAAATAATTTACCAATCTACTGTACATGTTATCAAGCCTTAACAATCACTCCAATCTTTTGCACATGACTAAGCTCATTGGGCAAGGATTAGGATTTGTATTCCTATGGCAAATGTCTTACATTAACTCTTTTTTTTTTTTTTCAAAACTACTTTTAAATTTGTTGACAATAAATTAAATATCACTCAAAACTTGGAAAATATTAAAAACTTTACCATAAATTCATTTTAAAATAACTTATCTTTAAAATATATCAAAATTTGAATAAATTTTATATTTTGAAATTACACCCATAACTTAAACTTTATTTTAAAAAATGAAAATAAAAATATCTCAATTATTACCATGTCTAAATAAAAGCTATATCTAATTTAGAAGTTGATAAATAATTTTTTGGATTAATCACATCATTAGGATTTGGTCCACAACCAAATTCTAATGATGTGATTAATCCAAAAAGACATTTATCTATTTCATAAATCACAAAAATATTAGATCTAACAATTTAGAACATTAGTTCGAAATATAGACCAAATCCTGTGATTAATTCAAAAAAACATTTATGTATTTCATAAATCACGAAAGTCTAAAATCTAACCATTTAAAAGTTGTAAAACAGCCCACTAATATTCAAACCTAGTAAAACAACCCACCAAAAGTTTGAAAATCGACCTACAATACAATACAATACAATTAATTCGAGAACCACAGAAAATTTGACAATCGACCTACACTAGATTACCGTTCATCAGAGACCATTCAAATTTGAACGCCTCGCAGAGTCGCATGCGTGCTCGATAAGCATCAAATGTTGAACATCTAACCGTCAAGCGTTGAATGTGGAATCGATAAATATCAGGCACCGAGATTCTGATAAGACAGCTGCGCATCCCCCATCAAGCCTACAAAATAGAGATATCGATAAATATCAAACACCAAAATTTCGCTAAAACAGCTGCGCATCCCCCGTCAAGCCAACAAAATGGAGATTTTGTCAAGATAGCGGGCTATAGAAAATCACCGATGATGTGTTTGGCCAGAAGACACACACTGATTCCGTAAAGCAATGATATAATCCTGATCATCCGATCTAAGTATTCGAACTTTAATCTGAGCCGTCAATTTCTTCTCAAATCTCCTTAAATTGCAGGGTTTGCGCCTTCCAAACCCTCAGTCATTGAGTTAGTTGGTAGACGACTTTTAGGTTCGAATCCTGGCGTTTGCTAATGTCAAGTAGTTAATTTGTTTGTTTAGAGTGCGAGACTGAGTTTCCGGGTTAATTTTCTTCTATCTTTATGTTTTTATTACTTCCATCATTTATAAATGGGAATCGGAAAGGGCAATTGAACTGCAGGGGCCAGAACCAGTTCTGATTGAGGCCCTTTTCCATACGATCGAGGTCTATGATGGGATAATCTAGAACTAAAGACTTTTTAAGCGGTTTATTTAATGGAGGCATAAGATTTGATCTAACTTACGAACCCTGTGAAGATGATTAGCGAGCGTTGTCAGGCTATAACCTTGGACATTATTTTTCGAGATCTCGAAATCTGGATGGGTAAAATGTGTGCAATAGATTTAAAATAGCGGGCATTCGAGCGTTCTTAAAGTTTTTGGTTAGAAGTGAAAGGTAATGGATGAATGTAAAACCCTGTAGCCATTAAAGGTTTGTTAGGGTTTGATATGGCGTTGCCTTTGCGGGTGCGCTTGCAGGCGGGCCATCTTATTAATAAAACGATTTTATTTTGGGTTTTTTTGGGGAGGCATAACCTTCGCAGTCATCACAGCCACTTTTGGTCGGAGGTCTGTGTCGCTTCGTATTTACTGCGTGCTTGTTTTGCAATCTTTAATTGATTGTTTGGTGTGGCTAACTGTCAATGTCGTTTCGAAAAGTCTCTGTTGCGACAGGCCGAGACAGTTCTATCAGGTATGGAAAATCTCACACACAGAGGGAATTCCACAATACACGGAATTTTATCAGATATGCGATCGAAATAAACTGAACTGTGCATTTATCAGGTATGCGATCGAAATAAACTGAACTGTGCATTTATCAGGTACGCAATGGAGTAGTCTAACTGGGCGGAGGAATTGCCCGGTTTCCGTGAACGGTCGGAAAAACTTCCGGTTCCTTCCCGCTCCGGCTCTGGCTCGCAATTCCTCTGCCGTTTGACACACATTCTCTGCCGTTAGAAGGAAGATCAGACCGAATCAGGGAACTTCGATCAACCCTGATTTTCAATCAAAAAAACTTCCGTGTTGCCAGCAATGTTTCCAATTCGTAGCGCCCTCCTGCCCCCTTCCCCTCATCGCTCCTCCATTGCTCCCCTCGTTCATTGCACGCCTGTTCGTGTTCGAAACAAAACAAAACATTGACCTGTTCGATTCACCTTCCCGCACAGCTCCGTTTCGAATCAGCTCAATTCGTTTTGTTTCAATTGCACAGCGCCGTTCCGAATCTGTAAATTTTCAATCTGCTGAAACAATTTTTGCTCAAACTATTTCACTGAATTGTGAATTTAACTGAATGATAGTAGACACATCAAATTCTAATGATTTATGCAGCCCTTCGTTTTACTTATCATTTTAAAAAAATTCTTGGTAATTTGTACGATTTTCTATTCTTGGTAATTGGTTATTCTCTGTGTCTGTCACTGTCACTGGTCTATTCTGATTTTCGTTCAATAGGGTAGCGATTTTGCGACTGCAGGGTTTCTCCCTACCCATGCAGCATTTAGCTATAGGATATGTTAAAAGCATTTAGCTATAGGATATCTCATAGGATGGGAATTGAGATTTGTTTGCAGAGATCTTTCTCCATGAGGAAGGAAACACGGTTATGGGTTATGGATCTCCATGATCATGTGGATCATATAAAATTAAATGCCAACACAAAATTAGAGGCAGATGACGGGAAAGACAAAGGATTGGGGAGCACGGAAACCCCATGTAAGCACAGATCATGGGTGCATTAATTTTGAATCATCGTTGAACACAAATATTGATAAATTTCGAGTTCACAAACATTATTTTCCGTTCACTGTTAGGCTCCACATCATGTCACTTTCTAAATTTGTCTAGTCTCAACAACTACATTGACATAAGTGAAAGGGAACGCACATCAAAGACATAGATTGAGCTGTGAATGATGCTCTGCTAATATTGACAGAATGATGCATTATAAGCTCGTCCGATAATGGAAAAGAAGATTTAATCACTGGAGTGACAAGATATTTTAGTGTTCGTCACGACTAGTATTTGAATGGCACGCGGCGGTGCAAAGGGAACGCCGAAGGCGTGCAGCAACTCCCGGCGTCGATTGGACAGCAGCACAGAGAGAATTGAGAGCAGCAGGGTGGGATGGACGGCTGCCAAGTGTCAATTTTTGACAGGGCAGAAGGGCGATAGGTGGAGCTATGAGATTGGCTGGGAGCACTGTTCATCCCAGCAAAGCTCATTAAGGAACACCTGCGGCGTAAAAATTTGAGTTATTACAAAGTAGATTGAATTTTTAAATGAAAATTCTTCACTACTACATTATTCTTTATCTCCTATGTCAATGTTGGATGCCATACAAAACTTTACCAATCTTCTCGAGGGTTTAATTTCTCATCTTCCAGATATAGTGTGAATGCTTTCACATGCAAGCTGGATTCTTATTATGACTATCAATTGATAGATGACCTGGTTGCAAATAGGATTGAGTACTTGTAAAGTTGTTGATTTTGTTGATTTCGTTTACCGTTTGACATAAATTAGCATATTAAAGATAAATTAGCATATTAAAGATTGTTGATTTGGTTTACACTGATATAAATCAACATATTAAAAATTAGGCACATAGGCGCATTGTCGTTTAATATGTTGGTTTATATGTTGATATTGGTTGCCCAAAGTGATTTGTGTCATTGTAAACCAAATGAACAACCTTATTGCAACCTTATTGCAATGTGGGCATTGCAATAAGGTTGCAATAAGGTTGTTCATTTGGTTTACAATGACCCAAATCGTTTTGCATAATCAATATCCACATATTAAACGACAAGTTGCAATAGGGTTGTTGATTTGGTTTACAATGACCCAAATTGCTTTGCAAAACCAAAATCAACATATTAAAGGATAATGTGCCTAGAAGTGCTCAGTGTTATCCGCAACATGATCATCTATCCATTGATAACCACACTATGAATTGAATTAATGGAATTAATGCAATAGGAAAATTGTTGTAACATGGACTAGGCGTTTTGTGTCTTGATTTTAAATCTTTGTGATACACATATTTGTGCTCTTAGAATTAACCTACTACAAAAATAGAGAAAAGTGGAAATACCAATAATTTTTTTAGCTCTACATAAATGCCATCACTAGATAACAAATTGAAGGGTCTAAACATTGCTTATCTCAGGATGGTTCCATTGCATTTTTAACTAAAACAACAAGCTACTAAAAATATACATGTCAAGGAAGAACATCTGGCTATTATGATACCATGCACTTTACAAAAATGAAGAAAGGTACAATTTCCTACAAATGTTAAAGGCTGCAATCTCATCCTAGAAGTGTAATACAGTGGAGGTAACAAGAAAGCCTTCTCACCTGCACAGGAAGCACACTTATGAGATTTGTTTGCAGAGATCTTTCTATTTCCAACATCTCCACTACTAAGGACCAGATCACTAGTAGAATCTACCTTTGTTTTCTTCCAACATGATTCGTAACAGGGTGGCCTGTTAGAAAATTCAGAAAATTCTCAGAGTCGTAAGAGGATGGCTTGTCAGAAAATTTAGAAAATTCCTAAAACTTATATGGTTTCACAAGTTTTCAAAATGGAATTCATATTTTGTGAATTATGGTATGGCTATGGATGAAATGGTAAAACGATCGACTAGAACCCTGCCCTCTGCCATCTCCATGAGTTGTATCATCATACCATCCATGCCTTGTGTTATCATATTTCTCGCCATCTCCCCACAAAGCATAAGCTTCCTCACCATGAACTGCATCATCTCCAATCAGAAGTTGCTCATCTGTGATCCTTAATGGGATCACCAAGCTTATCACCAAAAATATTATTCTTGTAGCTACAACATTCCAACCTATTATAAAACGTGCTTCAGCCAGCTGCTTAAGGAACTGCACCCCACCCGGACCTCCATAGAAGGCTCCCTTCGAATTTGTGACTGGTAAGAAGAGTGAACATAGAGCAAGCTCTGCGAACAGGCCGGTTAATGCGCCACCCAATACTCCTGCAACAACATGAGTATGGAATACACCGAGAGTGCCATCAACCTTCTGTAATAGGGTTGATCTCTTATGAAAAACCATCATTGTGAACCACGAGATGATTCTAGACAACACACCCATTGCAATTGCTGCCCATCCTTGCACAACACCTGAAGTAGAAGGAACATAGACAATGGACATCGAGACATGTTCTTCGGTAACTTGCAAATGCCTCAATATAAAGCTTTGGCCTTCCTAGCTCTCAAACTATCCCAGTGTTTTCTCAGCAGTGGAAAAGCTAATGAGGTAGGCAGAACAGACGAAAAGTGGCAAGTGCAAAAATTGGGTCGGGCATTCCAAACAACTCTGAACAAACTCCTCGTTACCAGCAATACAAATCTAGCCCACTTGGGTTTTCATGACCACCCAATCACTATCCCTACCATAACTGCCAGAAATAGACGAACTAGGCATAATACTAGCTCCAACATAGTTGGCTTTCAGAAAATCTTCAAAAAAATCAACAGCCATAATTTTCCATTCATAATATCTCTGTTATATACAACTTAGCTGTGGATTTAGAATCAAAATTCTGCAAGTGTCCCGCTATTGGATGTAAGTTAAATCTACAAGATGCATTGCTTAATACATATTGATATGCTTTCATGTTTTTGAGAATTAGGTCTGTTGGCTTTACAATTAGGTATCAAATCATTATTCTGCCTCAGATAATTCGACCAACTGATAGTACTTTGGGTACTAAGCATATAGTCAACAAGACATTTGTATGTGGAGAAACCTACAATGTATTACTTTTACTGTTGGTTCTCAATAGCTGAGTCATGACCCTAGAGTTTCACTAGTAAGTAAGAGACAGATTCTCTACGAGACTTGGGAGGTCAGAAAAGGTTACAACATTGTTTGGCCTTCAAGCCCTATCAAATCCCCACATTTAAAATCAGTCAAAGATCAGACTTGACCTGCTGACCTTCTGAATATGTATTCGTTTTCAGTTTATTTGAATACAATAAACAATAACTACATTGCTTGGCCTTCAAGCCCAATCAAATGTCCACATTTAAAATCAGAGTAGTCTAACTGGGTGGAGTAGTCAATTTCTATTTTAGGTAATTGACTTACAGTAACAATGTTTACTACTATAGGACTTACCAGCGGTCAGATAAAATTACTATGAAGTCTTTTTTATGGGTGATAGTTGATTAAGTGGGCTTGGTCTAGTTATAGGTTGATATTGTTGAACTCCCAGCTGAAATGCATATAGGAATTTTCAGGTACAGTGCAGTAGATGGTTGATCTAATCAGTTGTCAAAGGTATTCAATAATTTTGTACCATGTAACAATATTTAGACCATTTTTTTTTGCTCTTTTATGTTAACTGAACAGTCTGAAGTAATCTAAGTGTGGGTTTCATATGGGTTCTAGCGATGGTTTGAAAATTCAACAACTACCTCTTGCCCTGATGCCATGTAGTTAATTTATTTAGACTCGATGTGATAGGGCATAATACCATAGGTGGAGGGTCTTGGCAACATGGTGGATCTGATATTCTTAAAACATGAGATGGAGCTTTGCCACAGTAGGATTGGTTATTGCATTGAGAGTAGTCTGATTGCATGGATGGATATGACGTGTTGGAGAAGCTCATTTAGTTTGCAACAACAAGAAATGTTCATTTTCATTTTCATGTGTCCACAGAAATGTGCCCAAATGTTGTTTGTTTCTTGCTTGGAGATGCTAGCTGTGTTGTTGTGATGTTAGCTGTGTGTTATGATATTTTTAAGTTGTTTTTCCTTATCGTGATATTTGAAAGGCATAAAATAAAAGAAGAATGAAATGGTTTATGGATGTTCAATTAATTAACAGTTAGTGGAATAGATTAGGAATAGCTAACTGATTTTTTCAGTTATATATCATTGAATAACATGTTGAGTATTAAGAAATAGATAATTGCCTACTTGTCTAATATGAATTTATTGTTATCTTTTCTTTTCTTTTTTTCCAGATCTTCTAAGTGTAAACAATGGTGAAAAAGTGGTGTTTATGCATTGAAGTTTCATGCTTTCCAAATCCAGGTCGAGGAGTTGTGAAATTTTCCCTTCACAACATGGCAACAAATCATGTGGTCCATGGAAAGAAAGAAGTGCGTGGGAGAACAACAAACAATGAAGCATACTACATTTCCCTTGTTGAAGGGCTAAAAGTGGCAAAAAAACACGATGTCAATGATATTCAAGTCTTCACCAACTCACAGTTGATATGTAATCAGATGAAAGGAATCTATCGGGTTTGAGCGGACAATTTAAAACCCCTTTATAGGGAAGCAATAAATTGGAGTTGTCAATTTCAAAATTTTACCATTGATTACTCTGCAGTGATTCAAAGGATGTCTAGTGATATAATGTCCAGGGCATTGTTAAGCGCAGATGTAGATGTCAAATATGACATAGGATCACCATCCACTACGACAAACATCATTGATCAGCATCCAAATAGGTCCCCAATATGCGAATGGGTTGTTGTTATCATTTGTCTTGGCTCTATCATGGCATGGTTCTTTCACTAAAGAAACTGCTAATGTATTATTTTTCCCCAACTTGTAACTAGTACGGTTTTTTATAAGGGTGACAGATATATGGACAAATCTAATATATTCGATGTATATGGACAAATGTATTTGGAGAAAATTAACTGGTTCATGGTCTTGTGTCTACTATTAAAACATTATGGCGTTGTCTAATTGAGTTTTATGTTTTTTATTTTTGGCTAAAATCTTGCAAAATAATTTTTTTAAATGGAAATCATTATTTAATTTGTATCATCATCTGCTACTGCTTACGTTTGTGTTGGAAACAAATGTTGTAAATGTATAATTGTGTAACCGCAAGAGTTAAAGAATATCCACGTGATCATGACAGACATGTACACTTGTTTCTATAGGAGTGACATGACATCTATTAGTTTGGGCTAAGCTTGTTGGTTTTTATATATTTATCACAATAAAAGTGAAGTAACATAATCTCAGCTTGCTGGTTTTTTATATTTACAGCAGAAATATACACCCTACTCAATTTTTGTGCATAGAACTTTAATAGCACCCACATTAATGACTAAAGGATCATGATATGTGTTTCGGACAAACATGAACATGCATAGTTAAAAGATGAAGCAAATCGATGAGTGATCATGTTAAGATTCGAATTTTGCTTTCATATATTTCACTGGTTTAAAAAAAAATTGAGAACAATTGCTTTCATATCCATCTGAATCATATAACGTGAAATATTTCATAAATAGACAATAGAGATCAAATAAAGCTCATATGGCAGTATCCTTCATGTCAATATCCCACTCTGCTTGAAGCAATATTTATATATACATTTCTTTGGCAAGATTTCTAGCAGAGTTTTCAGCTAGCAGTTGATTGGCACAATAGTCTCTCTAACAGCAGCTGACTCATCCTTGATAACCCACTTAGATGTTGAGGTGGAGCTTGAAATGGTTGTCACAGTTAAACCCACTAAGGAATGCTCTTTCTTTCTATGAAATATTGATCAGGAAGTTGCTTATGTTGTGGACACTGAATACTGTTTATTTTTACATAGCCAATGGAAGGTGTTGGTGCCCTACCATTTCATGGCAGGTAAGATAATTGAATCTGGAGAAGGGAAGGTTGGAAATTGAGTGTAACAAAGCCCCAACTCTGTTTGTAGCACCTAATTGTGATCTGATTTTATCTGGGTGATGCCACTTTCCCAAATCCTGTTTTCAGAAGTCTGGTGCTCCAAGGAGTTCATGCCAGGAAGTTTGGGGCTAATCCTTCTCCCGTGATGGTACATGTAATTATGCTTATTTTTAGTCTGGATAAGAGCAAACGCTCAATCAAGTAGGGCTTTTTTCATGTCTTTGTCCGTTCAAGCCTTTTTTTTAATCTTTTAAGAAACGTGCTCCCACGATGTTGCAGTTCTCGAGGTTAACTATTATTTCCTTGAAACTGACAAGAAGCAAATTTGGAATGGTTGTATCAGATTTCAAAAGATACAAAGTTGTTGCAGATACAAATTCTGAGAGCATTGATGCTATTGTTAGCAAGGAGGTGTTGTAAGGAGGATATACTTTTGAGAAGGATATACTTACCAAGAAGCAGCTGTCATGGAGCAGCAGCCAACCAAAGATTGCAGCAAACTTATGGATCAACTGTGATGGAGCAGCAACCAACCAAAGATTGCAACAAACTTATGGATCAGAAAACATGTGCAAATCTCTAAAAAAATGCCTCTCTTTTTTGTTAGTCCACAACAATATCATTTTACATTTAAATATGCTCGAGACAGATCTCAAAATATATTAAACAGTGGTGTCCTTGACTTATGTTTTAGAGGTGACAATAGGCTGAACATGTTAGAGATGATGGCACATTCCTTACTGGTTATATTCTTGTAGATGGCTGCCAAGTCAACTGTTTAGGTTCTGATATTAACGTTCAACATTCTTTAATGCTTTTATTTCCAAAAGGTATTTCAGACTGGACGATCCAGTTTGTTTACAATGTGTTTTCAAGTCTATTTCCACAAACATGACCTCACCATTTAATTAAGCTTTGTACAATACAATTGTTCTGATTTCTTCCAGATTCATGCAAACTTTGAGCAAATAGAAAGTGGGTTATTTAATGGTTGAAAACCGACTGTATTAATGACAACAATAATTAAAGCAATGAATTATGCCCTATTCTCTTCAATATCAATGTTATTGTTAACAATTCCAGCGTGAACTTATCTCAAATGAACAAGACAAACAATTGTTGTAAATTACCAAACCATGAAGACAACGATAGATGAAAACAAAATCTGCTAGAAGACCATTTTGGACAACTTTCAACTTTCAAAATGACGCAACAAAACTGAATTTTGGACCCCTAAGGAGAGATGGTCAACCGTAGTCGTGGCTCTGTCAACATTTCCCTTTGGTTTACCCCACGTGGCTCTTTAATCTTCTTTTTAATTTATTTATCAATTTCAAAGAAATTGACACATAAATAAATTCCCAATGTAATTCCCGAACTTTTATTCCACCAACTGAACCTTAGGACTAAGGTTACAACCCTTCTCACTCATACACGTTTAATCGCGGGAATTCAAATTATTTATGTGCGCCATGCCTTATAACCAACGTTTATACCTTTCGAACCTTATATTAATACTCTACGCCTTTTAAATAAATGGCTTATAATAAACCGTGGCTCCAGGCCCCACCTATATATCGATGGTCAATCCAACACATGCACCGTACCTCATTATCCTCCGTGCATCTATAGCAAGGGATCACCATCCGATGGCCCCTTCCCAAATCGACGGTCTCCGGCGATATCGCTCAATCTCCTTGGTCGAACGTTAACGCGCGATGGCACGCATTGGAAGGCGGTTTTGGACCTCCGTCCTATGCCACGTGTTGAAGGCTCTATGGAATCGCTCGTCGTTGGAAAATACCGCTCGCTCCCGAAAAGCGGTGCGATATGGGCAGGGTGGTTTCGTCAACCCACTCGCGGTTTGGAAACAGCACTTGACCTCGGGTTAATGCCTTCGTCCTATACTCTCCGGTTGTTAACTCAGGTTCCGATCTCGATTCAGGATTTAATTAAACACGGACAGTCTATTCTTCTTACAGTGGAGTCCTCACAACCTCATAATAGAGTTCATCAACCACCATTTACACAGACCTCGCCCACACACGGGATTTCTTCACTTACCCAGACAATTCGAGAGAAGAGAATTACAGAGGTTTCGTGGTGACTTGATTCACCGAATTCTGCACACAATATCAGTTCAATTCAAATTGAAAATCAACGAGCACTGGGTTTTATTCAATAGGAAACGATTGCTCAACACACGGATTTTATTGCAGAATCTCCTCTCCCTTTCAATACATCTGGGAGATATATTTATACATCAACATATGACTCTTCGGTTCCTTTGTGAGGGCCATTATTAGTAAATCAAAAGCTTAATTACAAATTACTCGAAAACTGAACATGACATATGAGTCAAACCTAACTGTTCGACTTCTACTAATCCTAATTGATCTAAATGAAACAGGCAGCTGAGGTATTGACACCTAGCTGTTACAATTCAAATTATTTCGAACCCTACTAGCCACAACATGTGGACAAAACCTCCTACATCGCTGGCTAGTGTCTAATGCCCCTGCATCAGACTCCCGAGGGCAATTTTCTTCATGGACTCCTGTTCATGAGCTCGTTCACTGATCTACCTATTTTCTGCAACATTTCTTCAGTCATCCAAGTGGCATCTTCCTCTGGCTTGTCCTTCCATTTGATTAAGTACTGAAAGTACTCTTGTCCTCTGGTCTTCCCGAAATACTCTTTGTCCAACATCTCCTCCGGTTACAATGGTTGTGTCGGAGGTAGCCGTTTTCCACTCAACTTCCTTGTCTGCTGATCTTTCTTCTGCACCATCATCTTCATACTTGTACAAATCTGCAACATTAAAAATGGGAGATATTCCAACATCAGGAGGTAATTAAATCTTATAAGCATTTGCAGAAAACTTTCTAAGTATCTTGCATGGCCCAATCTTTCTGAACTTCAGTTTGTTATACTGCTTCTTTGGGAATCTCTCCTTTCTCAAGTGTGCCAAACCCAAATCTCCTACTTCAAAATGAACCTCTTTTCTGCTCAAGTCTGCTCTGCTTTTGTATTTGGTGCTGCTGCCTTGTAGTTGTTGTTTCACTTGTGCATGTATGGCCTGGATCTCTGAAGCAAATTCCTCACCATCTGCACTCCTTAGCTCTGCCTTTCCCAGATTTCTTAACTTTGATATTCCTCTGGGATGCATTCCATAAACAATATAAAATGGACTCTGCCCTGTGCTCCTGTTTGGTGAGTCATTATATGCATATTATGTCTGGGGAAAAATATGGTCCCACTGCTTGGGATGCTCTCCTACAAGACTTTTCAACAAATTTCCCAGACTCCTATTCACCACCTCAGTTTGTCCATCAATCTGGGGATGATAAACTGAGTTGAAACTCAGTTTGGTACCAAGTTTCTTCCACAGTGTCCTCCAAAAATGACCCACAAATCTGGTGTCTCTGTCTAAAACAATACTCTTGGGCAACCCATGCAATCTAACAACTTCTTTGAAAAACAAGTTAGCAACATGGGTGGCATCACTAGTTTTATAGCATGGAATAAAATGTGCTATTTTGGAGAATCTGTCCACTACAACAAAGACTGCATCATTCCCTCTCTGAGTCTTGGGCAATCCTAGAACAAAATCCATACTCACCATGTCCCAAGGCTTGTCTGGAATAGGCAAGGGAGTGTACAATCCTGCATTCTGGCTCCTTCCTTTGGCATATTGACAAATCTTGCAATTCTTCACAAAATTGTCCACTTCTGTTCTCATCTTAGGCCAGTAATAAAATTAACTCAACTGCTCATAAGTCTTATCAGTACCATAGTGTCCAGAAATTCCACCACTATGCTTCTCTTTGATCAAATTTTCTCTCATGGAACATCTTGGTACACACAATTGGCTTCTTCTGAATAACAAGCCCTCCTGCAGGAAATAATCCAGCCACTGGCTTCTATCTGTTAAAAAATGGTTACTACATGCCTCAAATGCTTCTTTAAAATCTGGATCTGTTTTATACAATTCTTTGAGAAAATCAAATCCTACAACTTCAAAATTAGTTTCTTGAACAAGCATGTGCCTCCTACTCAAAGCATCAGCTACTTTATTGGCTTGACCACTTATATGTTTCAAAAAAAAATTAAAACCTTGGAGATACTCAACCCATTTAGCATGCTTATGTTTCAACTTGGGTTGCTGTACAATATACTGCAAAGCATGATTGTCAGAATATAATAAAAATTCCCTGGACATCAAATAATGTATCCACTTCTTCAGTGCCTGGACAATTGCATAGAATTCCTTCTCATAAGAGGAATACTTTCTTCTGGTGTCATTCAAATTTTCACTGAAATATGCCACAGGCCTATCATCCTGACTCAACACAGCTCCAATGGCTTCTCCACTGGCATCACATTTTACTTGAAATGGTTTAGCAAAATCAGGCAGAATCAAAACAGGCTTCTCTGTTATCTTTTGCTTCAAAACTTCAAAGTTTCTTTCTGCTTCAGAAGTCCATTTAAATGGCTGGTTACTCTTCTTTATTGTCTCAATTATGGGTGCATTAATCTTACTGAAGTTTCTTATAAACTTTCTGTAAAAACTAGCAAGTCCATGGAAACTTCTTACCTCAAAGACATTCCTGGGTGAAGGCCACTCCACAATTGCCTTAACCTTTCCTGGGTCCATCTTCAATCCTTCTGCAGAAACAACAAAACCCAAATACACCAACTCTTCCTTCATGAATGAGCATTTCTTCAGATTTATCAGCAGTTTCTCTTGGTGCAGCTTCTTCAAGACATGATTAAGATGCCTTAAATGTTCTTCTTTAGTTCTGCTAAAAACTAATATATCATCCAGATACACTATCACAAATTTACCAATGAATTCTTTCAATACTTCATTCATAAGTCTCATAAAAGTGCTAGGTGCATTTGACAACCCAAAAGGCATTACCATCCATTCATACAACCCTTCATTTGTTTTAAAGGCAGTTTTCCACTCATCACCCTCTCTTATTCTAATCTGATGGTATCCACTTTTTAAATCTATCTTTGAGAAATATTTAGCACCACTCAAACAGTCCATCAAATCCCCAACTCTAGGCAAAGGGAATCTGTACTTGATTGTGATTTTATTGATTGCTCTGGAATCAGTACACATCCTCCAGCCTCCATCTTTCTTTGGGCTCAATACTGTTGGCACTGCACATGGACTCAAACTTTCTCTAATCAGTCCCTTGTCCACCAATTCCTGTACTTGTCTCCTGATTTCCTCATTTTCCTTGGGAGTCATTCTGTAGGCTGCCTTATTTGGCAGATTTGCACCAGGGATAAAATCTATCTGATGGTTGATCTTTCTCACAGGTGGCAGCTCATCAGGTAAATCATCCACAATAATGTCACAGTAATTGTCTAACATCTCTTGTATTTCTACCGGAAAATCAGAAATTTTTGTAGAAGTAAGAACTACTTTAGGTTTGAAAACTAAAGCAAAACTTACCTCTTCTTCTTCTATCTGCTGCAGATATCCCTTCCCGCTCAACAGCAAGGTCTTTGGATCAATCACTCTTCTGGATGGCTCTCCTTCTTCCATGGGTATCAATGTATGGTGTACCCCATCTTTGAATAACTTGTAAGTGTTCTTCTTGCCATCATGCACTGTTGCTCTGTCAAACTGCCAAGGTCTACCCAGCAGTATATGACACACATCCATGGGAATTACATCACACAAGACCTTATCTTTATACTTGCCCATTTGCAGCTCTATCTCACACTGCTCTTTTACAACCAGCTGGTGCCCTTTATGCAGCCAGGACACCCTGTAGGGAGTTGGATGCTCCCTTGTCTTCAACTTCAACTTTTCTATCACCTCGGTGGAAACCAGATTGTCTGTGCTGCCACTATCAATGACTAGCTGGCAGCATTTCCCTTGGACTTTGCATATGCTCCTAAACAAAGTCTTCCTTTGTGCAGGCTCAGTGACCTCTTTGGCTTGCTTCAACAGGACCTTATTTACCACCAAGGACTCTCCCCTCTCTGGAAGAATTTCTTCTTCAATTTCTGCCTCTTCTCCAACCTGGGCAACAACAGCATTTCTTGGACCAGCACCCACATTCTCTGGACACTCATAGTGCTTATGTCCCACTTGTTGACATCTATAGCACCTCAATTCTCTACCTCTGCCTCCCCTTCCCTTTCCTCTGTAAGAACCCCTTCTACACCTTGCATCATCCTTTGTAGATGCATTCTGAGGTGAGCTACTGTTAGCCCCATCCCTGGGTGTAGTAGGCTTTCCTCTACCACCCTGACTTCCCTTTCCACGGAAAGTACCCCTCTTCTTGGCAGACTGTTTACTCAGGAGTTTCTCCTCTGCTTTCAAGGCCATCTGGTAGGCCTCTTCCACTGTCTTAGGAGACAGGAGACCAATCTCATCTTGGATCTCCAGCTTGAGACCATTCACATATCTGGCAGTCTTCTCTAGTGTGCCTTGGAATTGCCCAGCCCTTATGCTTACTCTGTAGAATTCCTCTATGTATTCTTTTACTGTCAGCAACCTCTGTCTCAGGTTCTGCATTTGCTTATACAATGTCAGCTGATAATCACTAGGCAAGAATTTACCTTTTAATTTAGCCATCATTTTGGTCCAGCTCTTGATAGGTTGCTTGCCAACTCTCCTCCTTTTTGCCTGCACTCCATCCCACCAAAGTGCAGCATGTCCCTTCAACTTTGTCACTGCAAACTTGACCCTTTTATCTTTGCTTATTTCTTCATAGTCGAAGCACTTATTCATTTCATTTATCCAGTCTACTAGTTCTTCTGGATTCAGTCCCCCTGCATAACTCGATACTTCAATTCTGGGCTTAACTGCAAACCCCAGAACAGTTCTGAGGAGCCTCAAGTCAGGAGGAATTTCAACATTTGCTTCCGCTTCTTCTGTTTCAGGTTCACTGATGTCTTCAGGATCTCTGGGCTTTCTTTTCTCCATGGCATCCATTCTGGCCTCGACCCTCTGCAACATCCCCAACACCTCTGCGTTGGCAACAGGTCTTCTTCTGCTAGCACCTCTACCCACTCAGATAGCCATGTCAGCTCTTTGCAAAAACAACTCGAAAACAATAGCTTTGATACCACAAATGACGCAACAAAATTGAATTTTGGACCCCTAAGGAGAGATGGTCAACCGTAGTCGTGGCTCTGTCAACATTTCCCTTTGGTTTACCCTACGTGGCTCTTTAATCTTCTTTTTAATTTATTTATCAATTTCAAAGAAATTGACACATAAATACATTCCCAGCTTTTGAATTCCCAATGTAATTCCCGAACTTTTATTCCACCAACTAAACCTTAGGACTAAGGTTACAACCCTTCGCACTCATACACATTTAATCGCGGGAATTCAAATTATTTATGTGCGCCATGCCTTATAACCAACGTTTATACCTTTCGAACTTATATTAATACTCTACGCCTTTTAAATAAATGGCTTATAATAAACCGTGGCTCCGGGCCCCACCTATATATTGATGGTCAATCCAACACACGCACCGTACCTCGTTATCCTCCGCGCATCTATAGCAAGCGATCACCGTCCGATGGCCCCTTCCCAAATCGACGGTCTCCGGCGATATTGCTCAATCTCCTTGGTCGAACGTTAACGCGCGATGGTGCACATTGGAAGGCGGTTTTGGACCTCCGTCCTGTGCCACGTGTTGAAGGCTCTATGGAATCGCTCGTCGTTGGAAAATACCACTCGCTCCCGAAAAGTGGTGCGATATGGGCAGGGTGGTTTCGTCAACCCGCTCGCGGTTTGGCAACAGCGCTTGACCTCGGGTTAATGCCTCCATCCTATACTCTCTGGTTGTTAACTCAGGTTCCGATCTCGTTTCAGGATTTAATTAAACATGGACAGTCTATTCTTCTTACAGTGGAGTCCTCACAACCTTAGAATAGAGTTCATCGACCACCATTTACACAGACCTCGCCCACACACGGGATTTCTTCACTTACCCGGACAATTCGAGAGAAGAGAATTACAGAGGTTTCATGGTGACTTGATTCACCGAATTCTGCACATAATATCAGTTCAATTCAAATTGAAAATCAACGAGCACTGGATTTTATTCAACAGGAAACGATTGCTCAACACACGGATTTTATTGCAGAATCTCCTCTGCCTTTCAATACATTCGGGAGATATATTTATACATCAACATATGACTCTTCAGTTCCCTTGTGAGGGTCGTTATTAGTAAATCAAAAGCTTAATTACAAATTACTCGAAAACTAAACATAACAGATGGGTCGAACCTAATTGTTTGACTTCTACTAATCCTAATTGATCTAAATGAAACAGGCAGCTGAGGTATTGACATCTAGCTGTTGCAATTCAAATGATTTCGAACCCTACTAGCCACAACATGTGGACAAAACCTCCTACATTGCTGGCTAGTGTCTAATGCCCCTGCATCACAAAACAAAATATGAAGTTCAAATATTATATTCCCAGCTTCAGATAAGTTGGTACAACTTTCCAATCTCTCCACATTTTTTATGACAATATTGGTTGTGTAATAAAGTCCCTGATCACATGCACACTTGTTTTGAGCCTGCTTTTGAGTCCCTGGTTTTGAGTTGCTTTTGTCATGAATGCCCATAATACTACTTTTGAGGACTACAGGAACCATCTGGTTCTCCATCACACAAGAGGATGCCGCAAACAGTAACAAAACTGCAAGAAATCTGCACTCAACAAATGAGCACAAGAAAAATACTGAGATTCACATTATATAAATAATATATTTGTATATTGTGTTTATTTTTTATTTCTAAACTCAAAATTGGGTCTAGTGCACATGGAATTATAAGGAATATTAAGAATAGTTTCACTCAAATCAAATAAATGAAAGAATCCTATCCAAGTTACTATGCAATTAATTGACCCATCACTTCGAAAAGTACATGCATACACTTTCTGGAAAGTACTTACATATTGTTTTTGCATAATTCATTGATTCCCACTAGAGAGGAAGCACTTTAATGGATGATCAGTCATGGTAGAAGATGACGCTTCTCCACTTGTTCTATAGTTACCTGGCAATGTGTCATATGTTAGTGCAATGAAATTTCTAGAGCAGAAAAGGTATATGTGTGCACAAAATGAAATAATGTCAAATGTCACTGGCATGGCATGTAAGGTTGAATGGTCTTGCATCTCCCTTTGGTCTTGGGTTATTGCCATGGTTGTGGATTGTTGCATTTCTATAAAAATAAACATACCACATGCTAAAGAATGATGATGACTAAGTACCTAAATCTAAAACCATGAGCCTATTCAACACATGAAACTAACCTGGAACCATAGACATGGCATTATTTGATCGAGGACGTCATCGCTTATTGAGGTATCAAAACTCAAATGGTTCATATTCTAATGGATCAACATTTAAATCAATTTCCAAACCATTGTTCTTTCTCCTGCTTTTTCTTTTCTTTGTAGGGCTAAGGAAACTGTTCTTCCTCTTCAAAGATGAATCAAGAGAACCCGACCCAGGTGTAAAGTCAAAATCCATAATATGCAAATTATTGGCTTCATCCAACAATTTGTTAAGCATACCAGTCAACTGGTTTGTCTTCGCCAAAGTAGTAGGAGGGTTATCTAAAATGAGATGTAAAACGCTAACATCTCCTCCCTTGCCAAATGAAGTGTCTCGGCATCTGCATCATCAATATTTGTGGCCATAAGAGTAGCATCGACATCTACGTCATGGTTTTGGGGCTCTATATTGATCTTAGGTGGGTCACTGAATATATTATCCTCTGCATGTTGATGAAACAATGGATTTGAATTACCCAAGTGGAAATACAACCAATTAACCTTTATGGAATGCTTACAAAGGTTTCTGCGAATTTACCATGGACATTCACACGTTATAAAATCCGTGCGATTGCAGGTGACAAGGTATTTTTTACCTCGATCAATCTGGCTTCTAACCCAGTAAGCACGGGTTATGCTCTCACGAGGACAATAATCAGTATCTGGAATTTTTCTTGCTCGTTCCACTGATGATTCCAGCTGTTTTTCTCTCTTGTAGTTGTTTAGAAATCCTTCTTCTTTTAAGATTTCCTTGAACTGATAACAAGGTTCAACGGTTGTTAATAGCATATGCAACAACCAATCCATCCTCCGAACAAATTTTTTCCTTCTATCAGAAAGAAATGTTGTTTTTAAGTAACAATGGTATGACTCAACATCATTATTGGTCTCCTGATTTGCATGAGGAAACTCCCGACAACCTTTCACCCACATCCCTAATTGCAAATAGAACCATGTTAGTCTCAATATATCACCTCTATAGAAAAAAAAATGCATATGATATGAAAAATTTGTTTACTTATGAATCTTAACTCCAACAACCCAATTCTTGTGGAAATAGTCTAAGAACTTCTCTTCTTCTGCAAATTTGATAAAAAATTGACTTATTGCATCTTCCACCTCATTGCTCAGAGTCTGTTTCATGATGTAACCTAACTCACTGAACATCTCATTGGCTTTTATGGAACTAATGGCCAACCGATTGACATTTTTTAACCAAGCCCTCCGTACATGCCAAACACATAAGATCACATCACACCCTGTAATCCTCCTACCATATTCAATGAATCTTAGTGTGCTATTTTTAGAAAAAAATCAAGTTTAGTTATATCATGACAATGTTGAAGTTACCTCAAGGCAGTGATTTCAGCCAATGCATCATCAACCATAAAAGCATTGACTTTCCAATCAAGACGAGTTTCGAAACACTTGTGCATGTAGTGCATTATCATCTTATGTGTTTCGTGATGCTATGACCTATGCAACTGGCACCCCACTTTGTTTTTCATCAAATGCAACAAGTGTATACAACTGATATTGTCATATTGAATATTACATAAAGTCAAATACAATTTTTTAATCATATTGAATGTCTACAACTTATTTATAAGTATATTCAATCAATCATTGGCATCTGACTTACCCCATATTTATTTGTATTAAATGTTGAATCCATGGCTAATAAGCTATTGTGCGATAGCTTGACCATTGTCTCCAACATCCACTTTGTTTGAATCCCTATTATAAAAGGGACCTCCACACCATTGGGCTTTTGGTAAAATAAAAAATCTTCCCGATGCTTTTGATACCGAAGGTTTACACTCATTTCATCATTTTGGTGAAGTTGATAATTTCCCTTCGCCAACCTATTAGATATATTTACAATATCTTTCCTACACAAGAAGAAATCCCTATCGCGAGTTGCCGCATCCATGTCAACATGTCTCTTAATGTGAGTTCTATAAATCATATCAATAGGCACTCCCAAAAACAAACAACTCTCTACATATGAAATAACGTCCCTCGAAATATTTGGCTTATGCAAGGTCCTGGTATCACCTGAAGTGTCATGTTGACCATGACAAGGCCAACCTTGCCCGTCTTCATGTTCATACATATTGAAAGTTAATATTGCTATATCGGGAATTTCATGCATAACCTTGACAATAAAATGGCTCTGGCAATCCCTTTTTTGCACAAAGGAGGTCCTTCGTATAGTTGGAGGATTTCCTCTTTTGTCCTCTGGGCCAAATGAACAATGATAACTACACCAAAAATTTCAAATGTTAGTACATACAAAGAAAGATAAATTTGGATTCAAAAGATCTAAACAATGCATTTTTGAAATACTCACATTTCATATCGCAATGCAGCGATAGCTCTTTGTTTTGGTTGTTTGTTTGTTTTCTGTATGAACTTACATGGAGCAATGGGATTCTCTTCCTCTCCTTTGATAAAATCGGAAACTCGTTTTAACAAGATTAAGGCAACTCGATCAATACTATTGTTCTTTCGATCTATTTCCGTCCAAACCAAGTCTTTACTAGAAAATATTATTTGGTCTTTGAGGTCTTGCACTTCAAGATCCATAATATACTGCCATTTGCTTCGCTTTCCCATTTTGAACTGATCTGGTAAAAAAATATGCAAGGAAATAAGAGATATAGCCTATATAGAAACATGTTAGCAGCAAAGCTATCCGTTCTTAAAAAATTGAAGCTACAGGTACAAGAAATTCAGCAAGCCCTGAACACTAATGAACAACTCAAGCAAGCACAAGAGGATTTTTATCAGCATTTAAATGAGTGAACAAACATGAGAATTAATAGGCAAATGGTACATTAAACACTATTCATTTGAAAAAGAACCCATGCTAAACTGCAAAAAGAACAATAGGTAAAAACCATTCAACTTTGAAAAACAATGCAAGATCATCATATTACAATCTAATGGATCTCAAATTACAAGAAGTAGATTAAAATAGGAAAGTCAATATAATTGATTACTCAATATTAAATAGGACATCATATTTCTTACAAAATGATAATTGAAAGGGATCTTAAAATGCAAGCAGTTTATCTTTGAAGTAACTAAATGTCTCGTGTATGTAGCCTATGGGGCAAGAACTTATCGCATAGTGAGTGATAATTGAATATTAGCACTTGGGAATTTCATTCTGCAATGAATCCAATATTGCAGTTAAATGCAGTAAGATTGTAAATGAATAGATGAGTTGAAATCCTTAGATGAAGTTTTGATTGTAGCCGGATGAAGAGAGGGTCTACAATCTAACTTGAGCTCCGCTTAGGCAGGTAAGGCCTTGGTCCCGAGAGTTGCTCAGGGAAGGTCTTGTCTCAGTGTCCAGTGTCCAGTATTGAATTCCGTTGATTATTTCTTTAGCCATGGCAACTTATGTGCCAACTACCTATCAGAATGGGACTACATCTCCTGATTAGCTTAACTAAGGAGACAATTCTTGGCAAATGGTATCAGCCACATTTGTGGGTATGCAAAGCATGCCGGGCCTAGTCATCCTATATGGCAGCATAGTAAAAAAGAAGTAGGCTGTAAATTCTGCTTTTATGGCACTCTATGCATTTTTTGTTGTTATGATCTGTTGGGTTACATGGGCATATAAAATGGAATTTGGGCATAAATTGCTTCCTTTTTGGGGCAAGATAGGTCCAACACTAGGCCAAAAGTACCACATTGGAGCTGCCCACCTTCCTGCATCACAGCACAACTATCATAATGGCACCTTGGTGACCACTATGATTACACCTTTATTTCCTATGGCTACCATGGTGTATTTCCAGTTTTCTTTTGTAGCAATAACATTGATTTTATTGGCTGGTTCAGTGCTGGGAAGGGCTCACCTTCTCATATACGGTGGGAGCCTTCAGATTATGGGGAGGAGGATTCCTTTTCCAATGGGGTGTGATCGACTATTCAAGAGGTTATTTCATCCACGTCTCTTCAGGCATTTAAGGTTTCACTACAGCTTATTGGGTATTTTTAATTTCATATTAATTGAAATCACTCATTCAACATATGATATAAATTGCTAGTTCAATGTTTCTATAAATGTGGTTACTTCCCTGCGAGCAGTGTGTGATTCAAATCCCTAGGTTAAGCACATTAATCTATGTCAATGTTAATGGGTTTACAAAGTATGCCATCCATGATTATGGGGAGCATTTCTAGGTTCCAAAGGAAAATTTTGGGGAGCATTTCTAGTTTCTGACTCCCAGGTTTTCCCTGAAAAAATATGATGTATTTTGCTTTGACTCGCAAGTTTTCCTTGAGAAAAAAATGATGTATTTTGCTTCTTCTGAAAGTGGCTTACAATATATATATTGAATAAATTGGCTTACAGTATATATATTTCTGCTTCTTTCAGGTTGGACCTCAGTTAACAAAGGACTGTGAAAGATTTCCTCCCAATAATGTACTGTTAATGCTGGCTAGAGCAGGGCTTTTATGAATGGGGTGGTCTGGATTTAATGGACGGGATCCTTATGCTGCCAACATTGATTCGTCAATGCAGTATTAAATACCAACATTTGTGCAACTACCAGTCTCCTGGTATGGACTTTCTTAGATGTCATATTTTTCGGAAAACCCTCTGTCATTGGAGCTGTCCAGGTAATGATAACAGGACTTGTCTGCATTACTCCTACTGCAGGTATTTTTTTCATGCTCTTTATCTTTTTTAATCAATACCAATCATTCATTCGCTGTGAAAATAAAATCAACTACCTAAAGAGTTCATAATTAAATTGTAGGAAGGAGTTTATGACAACTTTAAGGAATTTAATGAGCAATACTAGATGACTGATGTGTGTCTTTGTTCTTTGTGAAAAAAAATTAAGATGAAAGCAGAAGAGACTTGGACCTAATTTAAAACAGTGGAACTGAACTTTCTAGTTCAAAACAAAGAGCAATCTGATCATCCTTGGTATTAGAGGACATTTCTTCCTTTTTGGTATCAAAACCTAAACTTTTATTAAGAAAATGTGTCTGCATATATCCCAAAAAATGTCCATTTTCACCTCCATTCAATATTTCTTTATATTGATGCATTTGCAAGTTACCCAAGAACATGTATCGATGTCCATTGTCTATGTTCCTTGTGCTTTAGGTGTTGTGCAAGGATGGGCAGCAATTGCAATGGGTGTGTTGTCTAGAATCATCTTGTGGTTCAAAATGATGGTTTTTCATAAGAGATCAACCTTATTACAGAAGGTTGATGACACTCTCGGTGTATTCCATACTCATGTTGTTGTAGGAATATTGGGTGGCGCACTAACTGGTCTGGTCGCAGAGCCTGCTCTATGTTCACTCTTCTTACTAGTGACAAATTAGAAGGGAGCCTTCTATGGAGGTCCAAGTGGGGTGCATTTCCTTAAGAAACTGGCTGGAGCACGTTTTATAATTGGTTGGAATGTTGTAGCTACAAGCATAATCTTGTTGGTGATAAGCTTGGTGATCCCATTAAGGATGACAGATGAGCAACTTCTGATTGGAGATGATGCAGTTCATGGTGAGGAAGCTTATGCTCTATGGGGAGATGGCGAGAAATATGATAACACAAGGCATAAATGGTATGATGATACAACTCATGGAGATGGCAGATAACACAAGGCATTGGCTGAAAAGGCTGGCTGATAATTTGATAAGTTGATTTTCTATTTTCAATTTTCGGTAAGTCTCTTGCACTCTCATCTCCACCTATATGAAAACTTGTGCCCTTGTTATTGATTTTTTAGTATAGTTTCATTGTCAATTGTTGAACATGTGGACTAATTATCAAGATAAATTGAAGAGGTTTAGGTTGATGTTTTACTTCACGTTGCTGCCATTTGGATGTTGTGACATGCACATGTCACTATGGAAGGATTAAACAAATATTGACATTTACTTTATGGGCTAAATACAATTGGAGGCTAAATACATTTTTGTAACATGATAAGTCACTACACTCACTTTTTCTTTAGAGAGGATTTGTGATATTATTTTATGAACTGAAGGATCCACGTTGATAATTTGTCATAACACAAAATGGTTCACCTCGCAGGGCCAATAAGACTTGATTCATAAATACCATTAAAAGGTCATATCACTAGTGGAGGATGAATCTAGGTAAGAACTTGGCCTTGCATTACACAGGGCACAGATGAATCTCACTTGGTGTAAAAGATGTTAAAACTTAAAATTAGATTGTTGTTTGTTTCACATGACTTATTTACCAAGCTTCCCCTGATTCAGTTTGTTGATATACTTCATATTTTCAACACCATGATTAATCAATTCCCTCGTATAATTACTATTGTTATAACTTTGTATCTGATCATTGAAACCCAATAACACTCCTGATGACATTCCACAAAACATTTCAAAAATGCCAAAGTTAAGAGCAGGTGGAACTGAATGTGAAAATGAGTCGCTAGTTCTTGTGATTGGAACACCTTGCGTTGATTCTAGATATTCTAGATAAGGCAAGATATAGGTCTCTATTTTCAAATGACAAGCTTGCACATGATGCATTGTAATATGATCTTAGAATCTCAATAAATAAAAAATCCTGTAAAAAAATCATTGTTGTGATACAAAGTGGGAGATTCAAACAAACTGTTCAAAGTAGCATGAATGAGAGTTATTTTTCATTCACATTAATAAATCAAGAAAGATGACACAATTTTTAAAATCTATTTAAGAAATCCAGAAATGACAATTTAGTTTAAAAGTGTTTATAGAGTTCCTATACCAAGATAGTTAAAATAGAGGAATGGCAATTCTAACTTCACTCTAAAATATTTTAGTGTGAAACTCAAAAATTAATAAAAAACAATCTATTTTAAAACAAAAAATTGAATTTGGTTATCTTTATTTTTCATGGGAAGGACAGGGGTGGAAAGTTTGGAAAATGAAACAAAATTAAAGGGTCCTAAAAGGCCTCATAGAAAATTCTTTGAATCTCTGACAGTGTAGTTATTATCAAAGAACAATTTGACTTCTTCCAGTGTAAGTAGTAAAAGTATTTGGATGTTGTGAAAGGCACATGCCACTATGGAAATATTGAACAAATTTTTACATTCACATTTTTCCCTAAAAATAACTCAGTACAAGGCTATTAGGAAAGGAAAAAGGGGAGGGCATGATAAAGCCAGACCACTAATTCACCTTATGTGGAGATGAAAATCCACATGATCTATGTTAGAATTACCTTTTCCTCCTTGTCTACGTTAAATCTAGATACATGACCTTGGATTTTATATCACCAAGGATGGGAAGCCCAAATTCATGTGTTTGGAGTTTGAACTGGTGCCCATACTCTCCACAACCAAACTATGGCCTTGCACTATCCTCTACGTATGAATGCTTGTTCAACGATGTAGGTGGATTTTGGACAATACCACCTTTGCCTAGGTTTCATGTTCAACAAAATTTCTTCAACACATCAGGTATAACATCCACATATACTTCACATGTTACTTTTTCATTTTGGGTAGTAGTGTCATAAATGTAAGATAATGACCTTTCTATTGCTCTCATAGGAAAAAACATGGAACTTAATATTTTATTTTAAAGTGGCTCAAATGTAAACCATTCCATATTCTCACCAAAGCTTGAGAGGTTCAGGGACATGAAGCATAACTTGTGGGCTTAATACTTATTTATAATAAAAGCCAATGCACTCCTTTCTCTTTAGAGAAAATATGTGTATTTTGCAGAGCAAAGACCTAAATGGAAGATATTGTCTTCTCTATTTCTTCATAGGAACAAATGAGTACCTGAATCTCTATTTTGATGTGGCTGAAAAGTAAATCCATGTCATATTATCAATATGGTTTGAGAGGTCCAGGGCCACACAATATCAATTGTAATCTAAATACATTTTTGTAACATGATAAATCACCGCATTCTCTTTTTCTTTAGAGAAGATTAAACAACAATGTGCCTATGTGCCTAGTATTTAATTTGTTGATTTATATAAGTGTAAACCAAATCAACAATCTTTAATATGCTAATTTATGTCAGTGTAAACCAAATCAACAAAATCAACAACTTTACAAGCGCTCAATCCTATTTGCAACCAGGTCATCTATCAATTGATAGTCATAATAAGAATCTGGCTTGCATGTGAAAGAATTCACACTATATCTGGAAGATGAGAAATTAAACCCTCGAGAAGATTGGTAAAGTTTTGTATGGCATCAAACATTGACATAGGAGATACAGAATAATGTAGTAGTGAAGAATTTTCATTTAAAAATTCAATCTACTTTGTAATAACTCAAATTTTCGTGACGAATACTAAAATATCTTGTCCCTCCAGTCATTAAATCTTCTTTTCCATTATCGGACGAGCTTATAATGCATCATTCTGTCAATATTAGCAGAGCATCATTCTCAGCTCAATCTATGTCTCTGATGTGCGTTCCCTTTCACTTATGTCAATGTATTTGTTGAGACTAGACAAATTTAGAAAGTGACATGATGTGGAGCCTAACAGTGAACGGAAAATAATGTTTGTGAACTCGAAATTTATTAGTATTTGTGTTCAACAATGATTCAAAATTAATGCACCCATGATTTGTGCTTACATGGGGTTTCTGTGCTCCCCAATCCTTTGTCTTTCCCGTCATCTGCCTCTAATTTTTTGTTGGCACTAAATTTTATATGATCCACATGATCATGGAGATCCATAACCCATAAGCGTGCTTCCTCATGGAGGAAGATCTCTACAAACAAATATCAATTCCTATCCTATGAGATATCCTATAGCTAAACGCTTTTAACATATCCTATAGCTAAACGCTGCATGGGCAGGGAGAAACCCTGCAGTTGCAAGGTCGCTACCCTATTGAAAGAAAATCAGAATAGACCAGTGACAGTGATAGAGAATAACCAATTACCAAGAATAACCAATTACAGGAAAATCGTACAAATTACCACGAAAAATTTTAACTGAATGATAAGTAAAACGAAGGGTTGCATAAATCATTAGAATTTGATGTGTCTTTAGACTATCATTCAGTTAAATTCACATTCCAGTGAAATTGTTTCAGCAAAAATTGTTTCAGCAGATTGAAAACTTACAGATTCGGAACGGAGATGTGCAATCGAAACAAAACGAATTGAGCTGATTTAGAACAGAGCTGTGCGGGAAGGTGAATCGAACAGGTCGATGTTTTGTTTTGTTTCGAACAGGAACATGTGTGCAATGAGCGAGGGGAGCAATGGAGGAGCGATGAGGGGAAGGGGAGCGGGAGGGCGCTATGAATTGGAAACATTGTTGGTAGCACGGAAGTTTCTCTAACTGAAAATCAGGGTTGATCGAAGTTTCTTGATTCGGTCTGATCTTCCTTCTGACAGCAGAGAATGTGTGTTAGATGACAGAGGAATTGCGAGCCGGAGCCGGAGCAGGAAGGAACCGGAAGTTTTTCCGACTGGTCACGGACACTGGGCAATTCCTCCGCCCAGTTAGACTACTCCTTTATAATAACATGTTTCGAAACTTGAAACATGCCAAATGACAAGGTATCTTAGATAATATAAGCAATAAATTAAATATAATTTTTATTTATATACACAGAGTAAATATAATAATTTTTTATTGTATTAGGTGAAAATTTTTAGCACAATTTTCATTAAATATTTCCCCAATGGATTAGGTGCCAATTTTGAAACATAAAATCACAAGTTGAATATATAACTGTATACTTAATTTAATTTTTTTTATTGAATTAGGTGCCAATTTTTAGGACGATTGAAATCAAAACATATTAAAATTAGGCACCTCAACCACATATGAAGAATTTGTCAACAAGTCGATTAAAGATGAGCTGACGTGTCACAAAATATCCAAAATCGATATTTTTGTAGAGAAGCGCACTGAAGGGAATTCAAGCTGACGTGTCTGTCAAGTAAACTCCCACTCTGCCCAAAATTGCTAGATAATGTCGATCATCCGATCAAAGTATCCGAACATTAATCTGAGCCGTTAGTTTCTTTGGAATTCTCTTTAAATTGCAGATTCAGGCATTGCAGATCTTCGTTCATTCAACGATTTGATTTTAGTTGCCAGGGTTCGATTTTGGGCGTCTTTAGTTACTAATTTAGCTTGTCTGTTTAGAGTGCTAGACCACCCTTCTTAAATCTTCCCCTATAAAGTCAAAACTCTAAGAAAATTTCTTAGGAAGGCAATTTGGACCTAGGCTTATGTCCTTCTACAAACTCCAAAGAATCGTAAGCAGTTCTTCTTTCCTAACTCCCTCCATCAAGGCCTAATTGTGCATAGGATTGAAAAAAAATCGGGAATTAATTTGATAGTTTTATCACCTCCTCCATGATAGGTTGAGAGTCCTCTTTGAATAGGCATGAGAATTAATTTACTCCTTATGTAGCGATATCCTTCAAAAAATTTGTCCATGTGCCATCTTCCCTTTCTATTTCTCATATTAAGTTAATGTTTCTCTTATATATATATATATATATATATATATATATGCAAAGTACAGGAAAAATATTAACTTGGTATGGAATTCCTCTATCAAATAGTTAAACCTTTCACCATTATAGCACATTGCTAAGGCTTCCTCCATTTCCTTAAGTATTTTTCCATCTTTCTACTTTTTTTCATTTTCTCATTGTAAAGAAGCTTTTTTATTTTTTAGATTTTGATGAAAATGCTGGGGAGAAAGTTCTCTTAAGTCTTCACTATAAGGCACCTATACATCCTCAATCTTGGTTATGAACTCTTATTCCTTCATCTTTTTTGGGTTCAATTAAAATGGGTTGGTAAGTTTCTCTTACTCGAGGGCTATTTCCAAAATCACGAGATCATGGTCATAAACAAACCCCCCCTCCCTTCTGAGGAAACCCATTGTTTAGTTTGAGTTGCTTCATCAAGGAATGCTTTGGATATTGAGAAATGGACAAGTCACTCTGCAATATAAGCCTCTCTCATTCTCTCATTTGTCTAGGTTGGGATCAATATGATAGGTTCAACATCTACTAAGCCTACTTACTCCATATTTTTTGAAGAAGTAGTTGGAAAGATAGTCCTATTATGTTGTGAAGTTGAGATCTCTATCCACTACCACTAAACCATAGAGAAGTCAATCCATTTAGAAGAATCTAGTGCAATAATCCACTTTGTGCATATAAGACTCATATATATTTAGAAGAGTAATTTCACACTAGGGGAATCTTGAGGTAAAAAATGGGTCCCAAAACAAAATATATAGTAACAAAATTAAAATTTAAAGAAATAATAGGATTGAAGATGACTATTTAATCCCGAAGGGCAAATATTTTGGAAGGAAATGAAGGAAAATACTTTTTTTTTTTTAAATTGTATTTTCAACTTATCTCCTTATATGATTACTCAAATGTCAAATTTAGACACCCATTACCCATTATGCATACTTTTGAGCAGACCCACATAAAACAAAATGAAAATACATGAAAAAAACGTGTTCAAAACACATTTTTTCATGTAATTTCATTTTTTTTAATATGAGTTTGCTTGAGAGTATGTAGAGTGGGTATTATTGGACGTGGACACTGGAATTTAATTATGCATCCAACGGATGTTTAAAATTGACATTTGAGTAAACCTATAAAGCGATAAATCGAAAATACAATAAAAAAATAGTTTTCAACCTTTTTATTTAAAAATTCATAATTCTTATTTTATTATTTTCCTTAGGAGGCCCATTTTAGACCTCAAAAGTCCCATAATATTCCCAAGATCAAGATAGAACAAGTTGTCCCTAGGTTTGAAGTAAAAGCCTACAAATTAAAAAGGGCAAATAATGATTCCTTCCACCTAGTAATGTTCCCCACCAACCTCCCGATAGTACTAATGTAATTAAAGCCTCGACTACATAAAATTTGTTATAGTTCCCAAGTAATTTCCCCATTTGTCATAATTTATTGCAAACAAAAAGATAGAAGGATTTGAAGCCTTTGCCAATATTTTTAAGCTCATATTCGTATGTGTTGGTCAACTCTTGATAGTTTACGGTTGTTAAAATCAGTGTACATTAAAGAAATTTTGAGGTAAAAAATGGGCCTCAAAACAAAAATGTATAATAAAAATCAACTTTACAAAAAGCAAAAGGATTCAATATAATTATGTCAACCATGGGGGATGATTCACCATTTTTGGAGTAAAAAGGTAATAGATATATATTCCAACTCGTATTTTCAACTTATCTCCCTACAATTTTACTCAAATTTTGAGCAGGAGTACTTGTTGGATGCAAAATTTAAAAATTTTGCATCCAAGGAGTACCCATGTTGCATATTTTTGGGACCCTACTACACGAAAAATGTGAAATACATGAAAAAACGTGATCGAACCCTACTACATGAAAAATGTGAAATACATGAAAAATTGTGATTGCAATCACATTTTTTCATGTATTTGACGTTTTTCGTGTAGTAGGTTCCATTGAAAGTATGCAACATGGGTACTCATTGGATACAAAATTAAATTTTGTATCCAACGAATGCTCCTGCTTGAAATTTGAGTAAAAGTAATTTTTTTTTTTTTTTCCCTCCAAAACTTGATGAGTAATTTAATCTTATTTTATTATTTCCGCTGTTATTTTATAATATTCCTTATGAAACCCATTTTAGACCTCAAAATGTCTCTAATTAAACCTTCTTCGGCGGCATTTTCTCTAAGACTCCAAATTAAGGACAATCATTTACCACATTTGATTTCTAAGAATGCTTGTTCTTGAGCGAGTGACATAAATGAATTTGTTCCCTTTTGTGGGTCTTTTTTATCCATTTGAAGGTGACCCAAACCCCCTTCCACTTTATTAGGGAAATCAAGAGTTCCTTTACGCCTC
Organism: Pinus albicaulis; assembly: GCA_034641835.2. Taxonomy (NCBI): domain Eukaryota; kingdom Viridiplantae; phylum Streptophyta; class Pinopsida; order Pinales; family Pinaceae; genus Pinus; species Pinus albicaulis. Next base: position 466,419,278 of record CM076569.1, read on the forward strand.
AAGATGAGATTATACTTAAACATTTCCATAGATGGTGGGTTTTTATGGGCCTCCAAATCTTCTATAACTATACCTAGGTTGCTAGAGGACTTGATAAGTGAGTTCCCTTTTATCAAGCCTTCTTATACCACAAGAATATGAATAAAAGGAGAATGGTTAGGGATTTTAACTCTAAATAGGCCAAGTAGAAATTCATTCAAGGGCTCAAAACTTATGTTTTCATCATTTAGCCTAAGGACCTAGAAATTAGATTTTCAAAGGATTTCCCTTTATTTAAAGAAGGAGGCTTTGTGGACTTACCCCAATGAAGTGAATCTTCCTTTCTATCACCGGTAACTTCCATCATCAGATCTTTAACTTGGCTTGTGTTGAAAGAATGAGTTACTATTGCTGAAGGAACTTATATTGGGTAACCGAGGATGGAGGCTTAGAAGAAGATACTTGATGAAGCCTAACTATGGAAGCAATTTAATTCTTGTGTTTCAGCCATGTAATAGAGTTTTGAAGTCTTTGCAAGTCTCTTCTAAAGTAAATGTGACTATGCAATCAATTGTTTGTGTTAAATCATTGTACTTTATATATCCTTTGTATTAATTCCCATGGATCCTGGTACACTTTTCTGGAGGATTTTTGGTCTAACAACTAAGAATATTAGTTGATGCATCACCTAGTCTCATCACATTATCCCTAGTTGGATTACCCTCTCATACATTGGATTCATACAAATCTTGAACAATTTCATCAACAATGATGAAAACCTCATCCTCTAGCAAGATATACCTCATGTGTGAGTGCTTCCATGGCTCTCACGTGTCAATAGATGGGTACAATGTTTAATTGGACCATATATGTTGACCCCCAATGGATCCTCTAAATGATCAATCACCTCTTTCTCCAAAATCAATATGAGATTGGACCTCCTTACCTCTTATCACCCTAGTCATTATTGTAGATGAACCATGTAGAAGCCCTATGTTACCCTCTTCATATTCATAGATCTATCACCTTGTCAAAATGGATCTTCTCAAAACTTTTGAAGAAGAAATATCTCTATACCAATTCTAAAAACCCTTAATTCCACTTGCTTTTCCTTGATTCCAAAGGATTATTCGTATGTTGATAATTGTTCTAGATCAACACACACACACACACATATATACTTCATCACACTCTTTAGCCCATAAGAAAAAATGAGATTTGTTAATACCTTGCCAACGCCACACAAATATTTGCAAATTACAAGTTACTTACATGTATATACCCTACCCTCTTTGAAATTGAATATATAACCTTTAAAAAAACATGAAAGATGAAAAACCCTTTATCTTTGTATGTGAGGTTTATAGTCAAATCTATTATAATTTTCAAAAACTCTGTAATACTACCAACCTTCTTAAGCTACCAAAGAAACACAACTATGGTGATCTAGGAACACTTTTCTCACTTCAAACATACAAATAATATGTTAAAGAATTTCAATTAATTTCTTACTTTTTAAAAAATTGATAAACCATATTAGTCTTAGTGATGTTAATCATCATCATAATCATTAAAACCACTCAAATTATAAAAAGTAATATCTTTTTATTCTTATATCAAATTATAAAAAGTAAAAAAAAAAAAAAAAACTCATTGTTTATTTTTGTAAGCTTGGCAGGACCTTTGTATTCATTTTACTTCAAAAAGGGCAAGTTACAACGAAAATCAAATGGTTAGGTGGCCTCAACCTGCCCAGAGGGAAACCAAATTTTTTGGCCACCTAACTCCATGACAAGCCATCCAAAAACAAAATATTATAAGTTTGCCAAGCCATGCTAGTTATGTCTAAGTGTCCTTGTACTTCCTATGCTTTAAATAATTGAAAACATATTGTAAATTTTGTAAGTGCCACATATAATAAAGTACAAAACAGAGATTAAACCATCATACTGCTAATCATTAGATGAGTCCACGGGAGCAGGATCCTTCGCATTAGAGCCTGGAAGCTCAGTTTACGGGATACACAGAATATAGTGCTCGATGCAGTTGAGGCGACCATTCTGCATTTGAAGCTGGAACTGAATGTGTTGTAGATCACTGTTGAAATTTGGGAGCGCTTGAGAGGTCGAGGGTGACTCAGAGGGGATGTGATCCAAATCTTTAGCTAGAAGGTTCTTAATCATCCAATACAAATGGACAGTTTTCTTGTATTGAGTAGACTGACCACTAGAGTGACCAGGGTCGGGCACTAGGGCCTGCTAATCTCCTAGGTCAATTTCCGTTGCACCAACTTGTTGATTGAGTTTTTCTTCCCACCCGATTGTAAGCTGACGAACTTGAGCTAAGCTACCCTTGTGGTAAGCAGTGGTAGCCTCATTTATGATGCGGGAGGTTGATTTTCGACCTCAATCTTTACCAGTCTGAGAATTGGCTTTTTGGTCCTCATGAGTTTCCATCTGTTGCTTACCATGGCCGCGGAAACCCTGGGTGATCTTGCCCTTCCTTGAGGCAACACGGGCCATGACCCGAAAGTGATTTCAAACTATTGCAATAACTGAATCAGAGCCCCAAAGCAGACCTAAAGTGAACCTACACTTGTGAGCTTGATACTTCCCAGGATCACACTTGATCAGAGAACCTGTCAAATTATCAATGCATGAGGGAAAAAACCTAGAAATAGACGACTGAATTACCCTGTAGTAGATAACATACCGGGAATGAAGTCAGTCCCAGAGCCCTAAACCATATTCCTAACCCTGCCATCAACAAACGAGGGTGAAGGGTTGAGACGAACAACACACATTTTGAAACCATAAAAACCTAGAGCTATAACAACAAACATTTAGAAAACCGTGAATGGCATAGTTTCCTTGCTCACATAGTGCGCACGCGTGAAAGAAAAATACCATAGTACACAGAGACAAGAGTACAAAAGACAAAGAAACCCTCATAAAAATCCTCAATTCCTATGCAAAAATCCTGGTGGTACTTCCACCAAACCTTCAACTTTATAACATAGTCATTCCTCTAAGAAACAAGCAGCAATGTGTAGATAGCCATGGGAGTAGAGTAAAAAGAACTGAGACAAAGAACATACCCAAGGAGAGCCGCTAGAGCAAATTGTAAATTGATCAACACCTAGTGGAAGACCACAAGGAGCGACACCCCAAAGGCACAACTTGTCACAAACCAAGCCGAATCCAAATTACCTTTGCACACAAAAAACGAACTTACCTCAACAATGAAAAAGCGAGAAAACTTCGCCACTAAAATCTCCCTGCCACCTTTCTCATTGAGATTAAATGGTTGCTATGTGAGGTCACCTCTCTCTATGCCTCGTGCATGTAGAGAGTGGTAGATTGCCACCTTTCAGTCTTCATGATTACAACTTGAAATTTGCATGTCCCAATCCTTCTAGCTCACATTCGGATCAAGGAATAATTTTTCATTATTATATACTTTTTGGAGACGAATAACATTTTATTATATACATCAAATGAATTGAATTTCATTAAAAAAACATTACACGTGAAACATTTTCTTGGGTTAAAATTTTCCATTTAATAATTTCTGAATGAATTGGTATGAAACTCGGTAGATATCTTCAATTTTGTTGATAAGATAAGTCAACTTAAAATTTAAGTAAAGGTTTACATGAGCATGTCGTACTAGAGATTTTATAATAACATGCTTCGAAACCTAAAACATGCCAAACGACAAGGTATCTTAGATAATATATAGCCATAAATTAAATATAATTTTTATTTAAATATACACATAGAGGAAATATAATAAATTTTTATTGTATTAGGTACAAATCTTTAGGACAATTTCCATTAAATATTTCACCAATGGATTAGGTGCCAATTTTGAAACATAAAATCACAAGTTGAATATATAACTGTATATTGATTTTTTTTTTTTTTCATCGAATTAGGATATAATTGTATACTGAATTTAAAATTTTTTCATCGAATTAGGTGCCAATTTTTAGGACGATTGAAATCAAAACATATGAAAATTAAGCACGTCAACAACATATGAAGATTTTTTCAACACGCCAATTAAAGGTGAGCTGACGTGTCACGGAATCTTAAAAATCGAGATTTTTTTGTAGAGAAGCGCGCTGCAGGGAATTCAAGCTGACGTGTCTGTCAAGTAGACTCCCACTCTGCCCAAAGTTGCGAGATAATGTCGACCATCCGATCAGAGTATCCGACCATTAATCTGAGTCGTTAGTTTCTCCGGAATTCTCTTTAAATTGCGGAGTCGGGCATTGCAGATCTTTGTTCATTCAGCGATTTGGTTGTAGTTGCCAGGGTTCGATTCTGGGCGTCTTTAGTTACTGAGTTAGCTTGTTTGTCTGTTTAGAGTGCTAGACTGAGCTTGGTGGTTAATTTTTCGACTTTCTCATGTTTTCGTCATTTCCAATGTTCAGGAATGCTATGTGCTGGAGAATCCGGGTTTTGGAACGAGCGATCGGACTACCTTGGTCGGATACGTTTCTCTATGAAGGGTTTTCCTAGATGACCATGATTTATCTGAGAACGCTCTGAAAATAAAGGTCTGTTAGAAGCCATTTCCATCTTTTGGAGTCTTTTATTTAATGGAGGGTTTCATTTCTAATTTCCCTCTCGAGCCGAGCCTCTGGAGATGATTAGAGGCCGTTGTCAGCCTATATTCTCCGACATTTATTTTTCGAGATCTAGGTCTATGGAGGGATGAATTGAGGGAAAATAGGGCTATGGAGGGATGAATCGTGGGAAAATTGTGTCCCACGAGATCTAAAATGACGGGGATGGGAATCTTTCTTGTGTTTACATTCGTAAAGAAATTTTTATTTGGAAGTGAAGGGTGATTGATGTATATAAACCCAATAGCCATTAAAGCTTCATTGGGGTTTGATATGGCATTGCCTTTGCGGGTGCGCTTGCAGGCGGGCCATCAGATTAATGAAATGCTTTTATTTTGTTCTTTGGGGGAGGGTGAACCTTCCCAACCATCCGAGCCTATTTTGGCCGGAGGTCTGTGTCGCGCGTTTTGTGTTGGAATCTTTGATTGATTGCTTGACATGACCGACGGTTCATCCTATTTCGAAGAAGCGCATACACATTCAAAAATCTCCCACACGACATAATCGATTCTGTCAGGTATTTAAAAGTCACAACACACTAATTTTATCAGGTGTGCAGTCAGATAAAACTCTTTCTTCCATTTATTTATCATTTTGTAAACCTAAGTGCATTTATTTGTCTGTTTCATTTAATTCTTAAATGCAAAAAGACGCAAAAAAAAAAAAAGGCGAAACGATTCTGTCAGGTATTTAAAAGTCACAACATACTAATTTTATCAGTTGTGCAGTCCGATAAAACTCTTTCTTCCATTTATTTGTCATTTTGTAAACCTAAGTGCGTTTATTTGTTTGGTTCTGTTAATTCTTAAATGCAAAAAGACGCAAAAAGAAGGATTGCGTTTCTGTTCAATTTTAAATTCAAATAGACGTAAAAGGAAGGAAGGATTTTATCAGGTGTGCAGTTCGATAAAACTCTTTCTTCCATTTATTTGTCATTTTGTAAACCTAAGTGCATTCATTTGTCTGATAAAACTCTTTCTTCCATTTATTTGACATTTTGTAAACCTGGAAGTGCATTTAGCACTTTAGGTATTGGTGTTCTATTCTCTGTTGAAGAGAGAGAAAATAAATAATATTTTTCCATGGGAATATCTTTTGGAAATAAACATTTCTTTTTGCATGAGAAATATATTTATATTTCAATATACATAAAGTTTATCGGATCACTTACAAACGAAAAATAAATAAATATGTTACAAACGTCTATTTTATTTGGTGGTGCTTAGATTACAAACGTCTATTTTATTTGGTGGTTCTTATAATCTAAGCAGCCATAAGTGTTTGCATGTAGATTTTCTATTTTTTCAAATCATCTTAATGCTTATAATAAATATAAGCCTAATGCTCAGTAAATAAATAATTACAAGTCTAAAACTCTGTATCTAGAATTTTAAAAAATTCAAAACAATTTTCAATTTTTATAACCATCTAATGCATAATAAATTTAAATCAAAACAATTTTCAATTTTTATAACCATCTAATGCATAATAAATTTAAATCTAGTGCGTAATAAATATAAATCCAAGGTTTAAATGCATACACATCAAATTAGCTTATACAAATTCAAATTTAGCATATATGAAAAAATGCAGCATCGTCACAGATTATGTTCAATACAAACTCCTACTGGCATCATGATACTGTTCCAGCGAGTTTAATTTGTTCATATTCCCGACATTTTCTAATTTCAAAATATAAAATCATGGCTGGGTGTTATGTATATTTTATTAATTATTAGTTAGATATAGTTATCTTAGATTTTATAAGTGAAAGGACATGATCAAAGATCATGCCTCTTCACCAAGGGATATCATGAGGCTATATTTAAAGCCTCGGTGATTTATCATTGTAATCATATTTCATCTTTTATCAATGATAATATATATTTATAAAGTTTATCAGAGTTTTTACACTCCATTGATATCACAGCCATCGCTCTTCGGGATCAATGTGATCACCCAAAATTAAGAAATTACAAGAAAATTCCAGAATAGCAGATTTTTTTTAAAACCAAGTGCTTGTGGGCAACAACATTATTTTATATATATATATATATATATATATATATATATATATATATATATATATAATAATAATAATTATTATTATTATTATTATTATTTCATTAAAAAAAATTAATTTAATTAATTAATTAATTAATTTAAAAAAAGGAGGGGGGAAAAATTTGCAGAAAAATATTCCCCACCTCATACACGTTCAATGTCTTTATCGATGTCGATGGCCGAATTCCAGAAGAAATTGGTGGATCTCGAGAAACAGATCAATAATAATTCCGAAGAATTCGGAAAAAGATTAGTTGATCTTGAAGGTACAGTTGCAGGACATTTCGACGACATCAAAAAGGTTCATGACACGACAAATCGAATAGAAAGACAAATGTGGCTAAATCATCATGAGACCACAGAAAAGATGACAGAGTATAGCGAAGCAATGAACACGATGACAAAACTCTTCAATAAGCTAAATGATAAAATAGATAAGTTAAGTTAGACACAATCCCCAATATTTCCTAACATGGAACATAATCAATTGAACAATGTAGTTAATTCAGATCATAATCATAAATATGACATGTTTGAAAAAGAGCAATTGAATGAGGTTGAATTGGAAATCAGCTCACATGAAAACTATAGTGTTGAAAAACCTAGAAGAAAAGACTCTGAAATCAACCATGAAAGTTATAGAGCTGAGAAACCAAGAGAAGAAAATGCAACTCAATCCACTAATAAATCCAGTGATGTAGCAACAGAAGTTATTGAGAACGTTTATATAAATGAAAATCCAATGGCAGAAAAAGAAACAATGTTGGTGAAGGAGCCACATAAAGAATTCAACGTGACCGCTATCACAAATGCAACAACAGACATAGTCGTTGAAATGAAATAAACCAAGAAAATACAGATGCTTATAAACAACAAAATGTTTCATCCCCAGAATTGAAAGAAAAATGTGAAGAGACAAACACATCCAAAGCCACTGATACAGTTCCGAAATCTGTTGAGGCCTTCGGTGATGAAGCAGATATGGTTGTTAAGAATGAAGCATTTGATGACGAGGAGAAGTTGCATCAAATGATAATTGTTGGTAACTTACCTCTAAATCTAAAAAGGAATCCCGAAAAATCACCAGAAGAACAAGAAATAGTTAGGAAACACGAAAAAGTCTTCCAAGACCTGCCAATAAAAATACCTCCTAATAAGGAACATGAACATCCAATAGAAGTCAAGAAAGGACCCGACCTTGTCAATATCAAATCTTGTCGCTATCCACATCACCAACAGATGGAGCTCGAGAAGATGCTTCACGATCTTTTTAAAATGTGGGAAGCAAGAGCCCGCCGCTCAAGAAACCCAAACGTTCGTCAACATTGTCCATCGTTATGTATGCTTTGAGGACAAAGCATCTTTAAGAGAGGGGCAATGTTATGTATATTTTATTAATTATTAGTTAGATATAGTTATCTTAAGTTTTATAAGTGAAAGGGCATGATCAAAGATCATGCCTTTTTACCAAGGGACACCATGAGGCTATATTTGAAGTCTCGGTGATTCCCCATTGTAATCATATCTCATCTTTTATCAATAATAATATATATACTTATAAAGTTTACCAGAGTTTTTACACTCCACTAAGTCACAAGGAACCATATACAAGCCTATTATAAAACTTAAAAACCATGTACAAGGACCTGATCATGTTTTGCTAGAGTGTCATTCTGTTATTCCCACATAACTCAAGTCCCTGGACATATTTGCAAACCATTTTTTAGTAGTGAATTGTCAATACTGTTACTGTTATTTTCTCCTTCCATCCATTCGGATAGTTTGCACCGGATGGTTTAATGCATATTACAATGTAGACACTGTTTTCATCTTTAAAACAGATTAAACTATAATGATTTTAAATTTTAGTTGACTGTTAGTTAAACAGTTTAAACGATGGTGGTTTACTCGTAACTCAGAACCTAGACATTATTGATTCTTGTTTGCTAAATGCAAGGTAGGTAATTTTTGCAGGGCCAATATATCTTTATCTGTCAGTGTCGTTATTCAAATGTCTGCATTCTGGTTTGCTAAAAGCAATATGTCATTGTATCAAGGTAGGTAATTTTTGCAGGGCCAATATAGCTTTATTCTACAGTTGTCAGTGTCGTTATTCAAATGTCTGCAGTAAATTAACATGCTCTCTAGAAGCTGCTTTTAGGCCTCAGTACTTATTGGTGGCTGTTGAGTTAATGTGGGTGTCTAATTCTCTTAAGCATGGAACTCCTCCTCATAAACAAAAGGTTACAATTGGAATCAGCGGTTGAATATATTATTCTATATTGGTAAATTGCCATAAATAACCGCAGGGTTTTGCCTTTGAGGTAGTGTATATATTAACTGTTTTGTGTATATATTGTATTCTGTTTTTTAGAGATAGCTCTTACTGTATATATTAACTGTTTTGTGTATATTGTATTGTATTCTTTTCACATATTAATTGTTGTAAAAATATTCCATTCTTATCAGGTTCATTGAGAATCCGCTAAATACTGCTTATGATGTACATCAACATCTTCAAAGCTATTCATATAATCTACAAGACTATCCTTTCTGGGAGTTTGGAAATGTGTATATATTAATTATTAACAGCATGTTTGTGTCAATTATGAAATTTTAAATCTGAACATTAGGTATTGAGTATGTTCGCTTCTGGGGTTGGTGGACATGAAAGAGTCTACAATATGTACATTGTATGGCCGAAAGGTGTGTTTGAATGTAAACTGCTACATGTGCAGTACTTCATAAAATGGGTTGTGGACTGTTTCCAGTTGATGCTCAGGAGATTCTGCAACAAGAGGAAGTTGAATATTTAGGAAGACGGTCTTTGAAAAGTTTCAGTTGTGATGATGCAGCAGCATTTCTGGATGTGCAGAATTTGCGAAGTGAATCTGAGTCTAGTTTTGAAACTTTGAGGTCATGAGGTTGCACAGTTTAAGTGTCAGATGGTTGCTGCAGGTTGGGGGGTAAGGCAATTTGGGCAGTTTTGAAGGCAGCAAAAATATAGCCCAGAAAAGGAGCGTGAAAGGCCGAAAAGATGAACCCGAGCAGATTTTGCCGACGATGAAGAGGAAAACCGACTGCCATCTGGTACAGGAAGAATGTGTCAGGCAATAGAAATAAGTTTGTTGTCTCTTTATTGTATAGAACAAGAATGAAAGGGATTCTGAAAATATTAATATCCGTGTAACGTATGGCAGTTTTGAGGGTAGCGGAAATAACGCTGAAAGGGATGTGAAGTACGCAGAAGATCAAGCAGAGCATAGTTTACAGAAGACAGATAGTGATTGCCTCTTGGCACATGAAGAATCTAAAAAGCAATAGAGGTTGTTCTGTAATGCAGGGAGAAAGACAGTGACATTAAAAAATTGAGAAAATCCTTCCATTGTATTATAGTTTAGTATCCTTCTATCGTATTATAGTTTTGTGTGATTTGCCCTATGTATGGTTTTGACTCTTTGATGCTAGGCATGGTGCCTGTGAGAGAACCCTTTCAATATACATGCTATTGTGCAGTAAGACGATGACTTGCCCTATGTATGGTTTTGGCTCTATGATGTTAGGCGGATTCCTCAAGTAAAGAAAAATAAAAGAGTCTGATTTTTCTGGCGGGTATCTTCACCTAGCTTCATTATCAATTTATTTGAGTATCTCTGTTGGTCTTCGGAACTTTTCTCCTAATTGATGAGTGGAGTGGACTGAATAGATGTAGTCTCATCCTTTGCATCTCCTGCCATCACACTGGTAAAATTGGGACATATTTTTCTGAAATTTCAATTTATTTCTTTCTTTATTGGTTGCATTTGCTTGGTTTCATATACTTGAGGGTTTACTAGACCCTAGCTTCTCTCTGGGTTTGCCTAGTGAATCTGTTTCTTCTTTTTGGTTTCTTTGCGATATTTTTCAATACAATGTAGTGTAGAACCTCTCCTTACCCCCAAAGTGTAGAACCTCTCCTTACCCCAATGCTAACTCACCTCATACAAACCCCAATCCTCATACAAACATTGACAAAGAAAGGAACGCGTCCTCTGCCTCCAAAGAAGAACCTGAGATTGACATTAGCACAGAAAGGAACGCGTCCTCTGCCTGCAAAGAAGAACCTGAGATTGAAAAGCCTGCACTTTTAATAAAGAAGCTCTTGCTGTTTCTCCTTTCATCAGCTTCATCCTGAAGACATAGCACAATTTCCCCATTTGTTTCCGTTTCATTGAGAGAATGACTTATGCAACGCCTGCACTCAATTATCAGGGGTTATCAGGGGATTATGCTATAGCCATGGTCTGCAATTAGCAAATGGAAAGACTAATTACTGCAGGTGGTCGGTTTTATTTGCCAAAACAAATTTAAGTTGGCCAGAGGGAAAGGTTCTGTGTTTTTGGATTTTTTTGGAGTTTCGTTCATCAAATATCTTTGCCAAAACAAATTTAAGTTGGCCAGAGGGAAATGTTCTGTGTTTTGGGATTTTTTTTTGGAGTTTCGTTCATATAATAATATTTGATGAATTTAATTTTTTTTAATGTGTAAATAGATTGAAGTTTGTTTAAAATCTTTCAAATATTCATAACGTGCAGATTTCAAATCTTAAACCTACACTTTCAATATATATATATATAATATTAACTAAAAAATAAAACTTGCAGATTGCCACAAATAAAAATGGAACATTCTTAAAAAAGTGATTGCAGATTGCAACAAATAAAAATGGAACATATATATATATATGTTAATCATATATATATATATATGATTAACTAAAAAATAAAACTTGCATATTGCAACAAATAAAAATGGAACATTCTTAGAAAAGTGATTGCAAATTGCAACAAATAAAAATGATATATATTAGATTAACTAAAAAAATAAAAAATAAAACTTTTCAGATTGCAACAAATAAAAATGGAACATTCTTAAAAAAGTCATTGCAGATTGCAACAAATAAAAATGGAACATTTTTAAGAAAAGTTTCAAAAATTCATATTGTGCAGATTTCAAAACTTAAACCTACACTTCTAAGATATTTTTAGAATTATTTATTTATTTATAAAAATTAACTTAAAAAATGCCAAAAAATTAAAATTAAAATAAATGGAACATTCTTAGAACAGTGATTGCAAATTGCTACAAATAAAAATGGAATATTTTTAAATATATATAACTAAAAATTAAAATAAATGGAACATTCTTAGAAAAGTGATTGCAAATTGCAACAAATAAAAATGGAATATATATATAGATTAACTAAAAAAATAAAAAAATAAACTTGCAGATTGCAACAAATAAAAATGGAACCTTCTTAAGAAAAGTTTCAAAAATTCATATTGTGCAGATTTCAAAACTTACACTTCCAAGATATTTTTAGAATTTTTATTTATTTATAAAAATTAACCTAAAAAAATACCAAAAACTAAAACTTAAAAAAAAAAAGTGCAGATTTCAAAACTTGAACTTACATATTTATTTATAAAAATTAACGAAAAAAAAATATACCAAAAACTAAATAAAAAAATAAAAGTGCAGATTTCAAAACTAAAACCTACACTTCCAAAATATTTTTACAATTTCTTGCAGATTGCAACAAATAAGGGAATGCGTCCTCTGCCTCCAAAGAAAAACTTGATATTGAAAAGGCTGCACTTTTATTCTACAATTTCTTGCAGACTGCAACAAATAAGGGAATGCGTCCTCTGCCTCCAAAGAAAAAACTTGATATTGAAAAGCCTGCACTTTTAATAAATAAGGGAATGCGTCCTCTGCCTCCCAAGAAAAACTTGATATTGAAAAGCCTGCACTTTAATAAATGAGCTCTTGTTGTTTCTCCTTTCACAAACTTCATCGTGAAGACAGACAATTTTCCCATTTGTTTTCGTTTCACTGAGAGAATGACTTCTGCAACGCCTATTAGGGGATTACGCTATAGCCATGGTCTGCCATGAGCAAATAGAAAGACTAATTATTGCAGGTCGTCATTTCTATTTGCCAAAACAAATTTACCTTTTCTAGAGGGAAAGGTAGACTAAAAGGATCAATAATTGGGAGCAGCTTAACTGTTCTGTGTTTTACCGATGTATTAAAATTCCCAAACCACCGTAAGGCTATTAAAAAATTAAAAAAACAACATTTCAAATGAATCTAAGCCAGCAAGAACCAACACCAGAAATATAAAACAATTCCTCCAAATTAACAAATACAAGAACTCCTGTTTACAAGTGAACCCTTAATGGGGTGGACAAAGTATCAAACCATTCACAGAACTTATAGTTCAAACTTATCAGTACAACAACTCTTGGAAGATAACCATAAGAAAGATAAATATCTGTCAGTTGATATCAATAAAGGAAATTTACTTGAGACCATAATTTTAAGGTGGACAAAGTATCAAACCATTCACAGAACTTATAGTTCAAACTTACTAGTACAACAACTCTTGGAAGATAACCATCAGAAAGATAAATATCTGTCAGTTGATATCAATAAAGGAAATTCACTTGAGAACATAATTCGAGAAGATTGACCAAAACATGCAACATAAGAAGATGAGTTAATCAAAACTACAACTACTAATCAAAACTACAACTAAATAATAATAATGGTAAAAGTATGCCTCCTCCAAGAAAAAATTGAAGCAAGAGAGGGGAGTGTATAGTCTAGCTTGTACTTACTGATATTGAATCCACATGTTTGTTTGTTAGGATATCTGAGCGAACTACAACTAAATAATAATAATGGTAAAAGTATGGCTCTTTCAAGAAAAAATTGAAGCAAGAGAGGGGAGAGTGTATAGTCTAGCTTGTACTTACTGCTATTGAATCCACATGTTTGTTTGTTGGGATAGCTGAACGCATTGACAAAAGGTCATTCCCAGTCCCCAGTTATTTACATAAATATAGATACTAAGTGTATAGTCTAGCTTGTACTTACTGCTATTGAATCCACATGTTTGTTTGTTGGGATAGCTGAGCACATTGACAGGTGGTCATTCCCAGTCCCCAGTTATTTACATAAATATAGATACTGCTTTTGAATCCACATGTTTGTTTGTTGGGATAGCTGAGCGCATTAACAGAAGGCCATTTCCAGTTCCCAGTTATTTACATAAATATAGATACTGCTTTCAGAAGAATTCAAGCTTAACATACTATTAAGCGAGTAGTATGAATACTTAACTCAGTGTTTTCGAAGGTAAAGTATACTAGTTAACTGCTCTATTGGTATAATTTCCATGGGAGTTACATTAACTATTCATTCCATAAAAAGTTAGTCCAACATAAATAAGGTTGGTGGCTATGTTATTATTATATTTGATTTCACAACTATATATAATCTATTATCCAAAAATTGGCATGCTACTTATTAATAAACAAACACATATATTACTAATTATGATGAAATAATATATATAATATCATGGTGAATGGTGAATTGGTAATTCTTTAGACTAATCTAAAGGAGGTCTCTGGATCAATCCGCGTGGCTGTCTTATAACACCAAGGGTACATCCAGCAACCTGGATCAATCCGCGTGGCTGCCTTGTAACACCAAGAGTACATCTAGCAACTTGGATCAAATATACTAGATCTTATGATTCAGCAAGAGCCAAGACTAACAATAAAATAATACTTATGTTGAAACGGTAAACAAGTAGTTTTTATATGACTATGTCTTCACAACCTGTAGGTTCAAATCCTATTACATTGAAGTTTACTCCCATGATTACTTAACCCTTAACGATTATGCTTTAAATTAAACAACCAAGCAATTGTAATCGGCCTTTGTCCAACTAGAATAAGATATGGAATCAACCTCTGTCCAATTGATGAAATTGAACCAACTCCGTGCCCTTTGTTACAAGAACAAATTCCATAGAGAAATATAGAATCGATTGTCAAAAGCACCCAGCGTTAAAATAATGAATCTGTAATAATGAAGGTTAGATTGGTCGAAAGCAATAGTTGCTATGAAGGATTTTGCATCCTCTAAAGAAGTAAAGCGTGACGAGAAACAATAATCATACATGTTTATACATTAAACGAATCCAAACACCTGATTCTAAACCAAAATTTATTGAGCTATCCAAGCTATAGAACAAATAAAACATAGAAAGGGGCATTTTAAGATATCAATCATGTTTCCATTCGATGAATGAACTAATCCTACAAGTAGAAGTAGATGGCAAATGTAACATTCCAAATTGCATTGAGTACAAAGTCAACAAGGTCAAGTGGAAGATAGTAAAACTTGAGGCAACTTATAAGACAAAATAAGGTACTCCTTCGTAAGAGGTAGACCCTGTCAAGATCATGAAGGCAAAATCGAACATGTTATCTTGAGAAATAGATGTGGAATAAATTTGGATTGTTGTGGTTTAGTGCTTAAAAAAAAAAAAAAAACATTGCATAAATTGTGGTCATAATTGAACTATGTTGGCAGTGTTTTGTTTAGCGAGGATTTACTGAAAGTGGTCGTAGATACTAGAGCCTTTCGGCGGCTTCTAGCGAGTTTTAACTCTACCTTCATCGCTCTCATTCCGAAAGTTGACAATCCCCTCCCTTTGAATGATTTCAGGCCCATTTCTCTCTGCAACTGCATTTATAAGGTGGTAGCTAACGTCATCGCCAAAAGACTCAAGAACATCCTTTCAACACATATCTTCGGTGAACAGTTTGGCTTCTTGGAAGGTTGGCAAATTAACGAGGCCATTAGGGTTGCTCAGGAAGGCATTCATAGTTTGAAAACAAAGAATCTCAAAGGGGGAGTCTTGACAATTGACCTCTCCAAAGCCTATGATAAGGTAAGCTGGCTGTATATTCATATGCTCTTGATCCATCTTGGGTTTGGTATTGGATTTATTAGGTGGATTATGAGTTGTATTAACACTGTTTCTTTTTATGTTTTGATCAATGGGGCGACCTTACCTTTCTTTCATGCTGAAAGGGGGCTTCGCCAAGGCTTTCCTTTGTCTCCTTTGTTGTTCTTGCTGGTAGTGGAGGGGCTGAGTAGGGCTCTCATGGAGGCCAAGAGGCAGGGGACTCTGAAGGGAATTCAGATATCCCCAAATCTGTTTATTACACACATTCTTTTCGTGGATGATGTGCTAATTTTATGCTTTGGATCTGTGAGGGATGCTCATACTTTAAGGGGGGTTTTGGACCTGTTTTCCAACGCTACTGGTATGGAGGTGAACAGTGGTAAGTCTACCCTTACCACCCATTTATTAAGGGTTGAGGAGAGGCTTGCACTCATTCGGGTCTTTCCTTTTAATCCCTCTGGGCTAGATGATGGTCTGAAATACCTGGGTTTTCATTTAAAACCAAATGACTACAAAAAACAAGATTGGAAGTGGCTCTTGGAAAAGCTGGAAAAGAGGTTGAAAGTGTGGAGCCACAAATGGTTTTCACGTGCTGGGAGGTTGGTTATGGTTAAGTCGGTGTTGGAGGCAATCACTGTGTATTGGATGTCTCTTTCATGGTTTCCTAAAGGCATTCTCGAAGCTGCTCGCCGAGTTTGTTTCAGATTTCTTTGGAGTGGGAAGAAGGATTCCTAGGTGACCCCATGGGTCAGATGGGAAAGAATTGTGGTGCCCAAAGGGCTGGGGGCTGGGGCCTTAAGAACATCTTCTTTTTTGCTCAGGCCCTTGCTGCAAAGGGCGGGTGGATATTAATCACTTCGGATAGTCTTTGGACCAAGGTGATTGCTTAAAAACCTCTAGAGCCTGATTCCATTGAAGACTGGATTAGAAATCCAAGGAAGTCACATGCGGGACGATCGGTGATTTGGAAGGCAGTGGTAAAGTCTTTTCATATTCTAGATTCAAATCTGGCCTGGAATGTGGGCAGTGGCAGGAGGTTAAAAGTGGGAGAGGACCCGTGAATGGGCAGTGTTTAGCAGCACATTATTTCGAGGAGTACGATTGAGGCTTTGAGGCTGAGGGGGATTATATTTCTCTCCCATCTTGTTGATTCGGTTCTAAGATAGCCTTGGGTTCAGTCTTGGAGAGTGGCTGCCTCTCTTGGATTGAATGTTCAGGATGAGAGGGCTCTGGACTTGTACATTAGAGAATTACGCCTTGCACATATTCAGCGTCAAGAGAGGGATGATGAAATTGTGTGGGACTTCAATCCTTTGGGAACCTATTCCCCCAAACGCTGGGTACTTAAAGTTGAGCGCTGTTGGGGATCAAAGGGAAGAAATTTGGTGGTGGAGGAAGCTGTGGAAACTCAAATTTCCTCCTAAGACACGCCTCTTTATATGGTGTGTTTTGGAAAACAAGGCCCCTACATGGGAAAATCTGCAGAAAGGGAGCTTTCAAGGGCCCGGGTGGTGCATTCATCACCAAATTTGATTAAAATTTTCTCTTCAAAAATATCCCAACTAGTTATAGTGACTGATGGTAGCGAAAAGTACCATGATCTTGTCGATCCTTGGAAAGTATAAGGGAATAATCTAACTACACAATCCTCTTCAGATACTACATTAAGGTTCATGGCAAGCATGCAATTATGTAGGTGCTCTTCAGCACGGAGTCCATCATCAGGATTGTACTTAGGCAACCAATTTTCTAGGTTTTTAGGTAAATCATGAAGAGGTCCAGCCAATTGAATAGCTCCAGGATTGGTCCATGGCCTATTTTCTATTGTATGAACTTGTTAGGTCCCTATAATATTAGAGTGTCCCCTTATTGTTATTGTTATTATAGCCCCCATATTGTTATTTTTTTTCCCATGTAGTCTCCATATTGTTATTATTGTGCCCCATAGAAGCCCATTATTGCTATTGTTGTGCCCTTACATTGTTATTGTTATGTTGACTAGGGTTATATTGTGACCCATTGGACTCCTATATATAGAAAGGATGTTTTTTCATTTGTATCATCCAAGAATTGTTTATTTATGTAATGTAAAGGAGGTTTCCCCCTCGAAGTGGCTGATTTCTAAGGCATTGATCTCTCTTTTCCTCTATTTTGTGAGTTGGTTTCATAACATTTGGAATTAGAGCTTTGGATTCTAGGGTTTCGCTACTTCAAACAAATCAACGTGGCATTTTCGCTATATTTTTTTTTCTACGAAGGTTCAGATGCTAAGCAAAAACACATTTGTGAAGAAATCCTAATGAACATCTTGTAAAAATTTTAGATCTTGGTTCGCAATATTTACGGAGATATGATCTGTGGAAGTTTGGGTTTTTGTAGGCTCCCAAATTTCAACTAAAATAGGTGACCATGGGAAAGTCGTCATAATTCTCTCTCTGAGAATCGGATTGGAATTATCTAAAATGTGGCTGAAACTACATGGACTCTAGTTTCCTGTGTATCAATTTCATAGCTGAAGGGGGAAACAGTGACACGTGGAACTCCATACAAGTTCGCTCTACTGAACTTTGTCTTGAAGAATCCAAATCAGGTATGACATGTGGAATTAGAAACAAGACTCAAAGGGATAATACAAGATAGAAACTCAAATATTGAGGATCTGAAATAACAGAGATAAATCAGGTTCATATAGACCTCATAAAAAGCAAGCAAAAGGTGTGTATTTTTTAAACAAGTTTGCATAAATTTTGTTTGAAAAATCAGTTTGAAGTGATTCCAAGGGCATATTGAAGCATATATATCAATATTGAGTTATATAATGCCTCAAAAAAATAATTCCATGCCTACTAAGCCCTCATAAATCTCTACTATGATGCATGAAGAGGAAGAATTGCAGTATGATATATCAAAATTACGGTACCAAGTGCAATAAATTTCGATCTTACAAAGAGCAACCAAAGATGACATAGATGGTTTAAAATCAAACATGGAAGATAATTTGGATGGTTTGAAGGATTAAATGAAAGCTAATATGGATGATAAATCAATGTAATATCACATTGAGCATCAACAACAATTTCTCCAACTCTCAAAGGATAACCTAACTTTGGTGCATAATCGAATGAAACAACGGGAAGATCAACATCGCAGCAAAAGAAGTTTTGAAGCAGTCATGGAAACAAGAACTAGACAACTAAGAAATAGATCAATTTCAGAGTATCTCAGCAAGTGGAAGAACTTACCTGTTGAATATTATACATGGGAGGATGAGAATATTATACGGAAGCATCGAGAAATAATCAAGCATTAGGGACAACACTTGTTTGAAGGAGAGGGGCATGTTAGGTCCCTATAATATTAGTGTATCCCCTTATTTTTATTGTTATTATATCCCCATTATTGTTATTTTTTTGCCCATATAGTCCCCATATTGTTATTATTGTGCCCCATAGAAGCCCAATATTGTTATTGTTGTGCCCTTACATTGTTATTGTTATGTCGGCTAGGATTATATTGCGACCCATTGGACTCCTATATATAGAAAGGAGGTTTTGTCATTTGTATCATCCAATAATTTTTCATTTTAATTTAAAAGAGGTTTACCCCTCAAAGTGGTTGATTTCTAAGGTGTTGATCTCTCTTTTCTTCTATTTTTTGAGCTGGTTTCATAACAAACCTACAGGATTAGAAGATGTTGTAGTAGTTCCAGAGGTTGATGTTGTAGTAGAAGAAACAACCATTGAAATAGTATTGTTTGAGGTAGCATTAGTTGATTGAGACGAAGAGATATGAATGGATGAGGAAATTGGTTAGGAAGAAGGAAATGAAGGAGGAATGAATGATGGGGTTTGTGGAGGAGAATATGATATAATATCACTAGCTGAAATAGAAATTTCTTCTAATTTCTTTATCATATTATGGAATTCAAGTTAGCATGGAGTATAGTTAGGGGAGAGTTCTTTGGGAATTGAACTATGAGATTTTGGAGGTGATTGAAAAACTTCATATCTAGAGGTAGGATACTATAAGTGAGGTCTTGAATTTGTAGGAGTTCTTTTGATTGCATTTGGATTTAGTATTGAATCTTAATTCCATTCATAGTCTATTGGCCCTCCTAGCGCCTAAAATGTTGATGCCTAAAAAATCATTGCACAACATCAGGGGATAACCACCCGGTCAGGGACGTGAAAACCATCCCTTTTTTGTTTGGAATAGTGGCTCCGACTGGGGATGATGGGACCAATTTCCCAATTTATAATTGGATGGATGTGTGGTATTGATAACTAAATGTGACTTGGAAGAATGGGAGTGACAACAAGATAACAAAGTATATATATACCTATCTCTATCCCATGATGGATTATGTTTCTCTTATATGTGATCTTAAAAGATGATCTTAAGTGAATGTAAATGAATATTTATCAAGAACTTATAGAAATGAAAGACAATTTAAGTTAATTTATCTGATTAAATAGTTGATAAAATCAATTGATTAAGCACACATCGCATTTAATAACTGCATGTATTGTATATGTATTGAAAAATGGCAATCTAAGCATGTTCATAAGTGAATTAATGTTGGATTGTGTTAAAAGAGATACATATAACAAAACATCATAAATAAATTTAACTATTATTCACATAAATAGAACATCAATATAGAGATAAAAGAACCATGTATATTTTAACTCTGCTCATGGGAAAACGGTCCTTGGTCCAGTCTTTTCTATTAAGAGTACTTCAAGAGTACAAAAGTGAAACTTCTTCAAAGCCTTATTTACAAAATTTCAGGACCCTTTCTTTAAAGATATAAAAGGGTTTATATAGTAAAACAAAAAGAATAAAAATAGCAAATACATAAGGGTTAAACAACTCTCCTTAAAATAAGTGAAATAAAAATAAATATAGAGTTTGTTGGGAGACTTGCTTCAAGAGTGTGGTGTTGTCTCTATTTCCATTCATTCTTTAAGTTGAAGGATGTTTAACATAATTTGAACTTCAGGAGGTTGGCCTGATGCATAATTGTCCTGTGTAGACTGCATATGATAGAAGAGGTGTCATGTGGGATGAGGTGTCAGTTAGGCAATGCAACATTAGCCATTGACTATGTGGCTTAACTAAGTACTTCCAATACTTGTCCCAATATATCTTTGCCAATATTTTGATGTTTTTCTCCTTTTTCTTTGACATCTCTTACCACTGGTTCATTAAATCTTTCACAACAGGGAGAGAACCACGTGGGAATTTATCAATTAAATTGGCAGCAATAAGATTGTTGCTGACTATTTCAATAATATCATTGGAAACATCTCTTGCCTTGGATATTTTCCTTTTTGCGTGTTTGAATTGTATATCCCAATCATTGAATAATATTTCATTCTTTGAATCTTCAATCCTGGGAAGATTGGCCTTTCGTTCCTCTGCAGTATCCTGTCAAGTGATATATTAAGAGAATTTCTCATCAATTTCATCAAAGATGATCCTCTGATCAGCGACTTGATTCATCAATGAATCAATTTTCTCGCAAATTTCATTTATGTTACTCAATATTTAACAAAATACCACTTGTTGTTGAGCCAAAAAAGTGTTGAGTTCCATAGCTTCTTTCTTAAATCATCCACTTTTTTATTATCCTTTAAATTTTGTATTGTAAATTGTAGCTAGTGAATTTGAGCATCCTTGGCACCAATGTCAGATTGATGTTGCAAATTTAATTTATCCATGCTTTGTTGGAGCTGTGACACTTGGGTTTGAAATTAATGGTTAATGCTTTGTTTCTTTGTCAGTAGCTCTTGTTCTAGCTGTAGGATTCTCTCATATTTTTCTTTAATCAATTACTGGACTTCTGTAGCTTTGTCAATTGTAGCATATGCATAAGCTCTTGCAAACTGAGTTAACCTTGTCAGATCCTGAGATGGATCTGCTTGTGGATATTTCCATACTATCTCCATTGGCACATCACCAGGGATTAAAGCTTGTGATTGTTCAACTCTCCTCCTTTTTCTTTGTCTCCTCATTACACCCTTACGTTTGGGGTTGTAGAAGATATCTAAAGGAGGGATCTCTTCTATTTTTAATACAACTTCAATTGTTGGGTAGGTCAAGATGAATTTAACTCCTTTTGTGTTAACAGCTTTGTCAGTAGACCCAGTAGTAAATGGGCTCTAACTTTTGTCATGAGGTGTTTTGATTGTTTCTTGAGGATCAATGATTATCACCTCTTGATCTCCATTAAGTTGTTGATCAAAATATTTCCAGACTTGGTCTAATTCACTGGAAAATAGTGGATTATTAGTCTGTGTTTATGTGGAATTAAATTCTTTTGATCTATTAAGGATTTCAATATCCTTAGGAGGTTTCTCTTTTTCCTGTTCTTTCTTATGCTCTTCTTAATGATCTATATTTTGATCTTTTTGTGAAATAGGTTGGGATACCTCTAAAATTGTCCGCGAATATTTAACCTATTGTTCTGTCGTCTTTTCAACTGCCAAGTTGTCAGTGAGCACGTTGCTTTCAACATCTGGTGGTATCGTGAAGTTAGATAAGTTATCTGTCATCATATATACATGAAGAATTTTTTTAGTAGCCTACAAATAAGAAGAACGGGGAGTGAAAAAAAAGAATATTTGAAAATGTGGTAGCGATTTAGCATTAAAACTGAAGTGATGGAGAATATAGGGTCGCATGCGTAGAAATCCTAATCATTAATTAATATACCATCAAATCACATTTGGAGGTCAAATTTTTCATATTGTTATGGATGTGCATTTATGAAAAACGTGAATTCATGTGCCTGAATGGAAAATTAAGCATTTTTAAATTAAAACATCCAGCATCATAGTTTCATATGTGTTTCAAGTCTCTAAAACATAGAGCACACATGACTTGTTGATTTGCGATCAAGCTTTTCCCTTTTTGAATAATGCTTTTTTAATTCATTTATCGAAGGTCTTTTTGTGCTTTGGAATATTAGCGAGGGGGAAGAGTGATGAATGATTTGTGATGTGATATCGCATCGCAATCTCGGTGAATATGGATGGCGGAAGGAATTGATACTTGGTGAAAGTGCAATGCAATATATCACATCAGGGAAATGAAAGCGAGTGGAGTGCATGGTAGCAAAAGCAATTGCGATTGGTGATGTGGTAGAGGGTCGGTCCCGCTAATTGTTTCTTATGAAATATAACTTCGTCGAGGGCCTTTTTCCTTTGTTATCGTGTTTTCAGCTTTTGTCATCTTTTCTCTTTAGAAATGCCTTTTGCGGATTTTATGATTTTTTGCGATATCACATCACAAATTTGATATGGAGCACATTATATGGAGAAAATTTTATATGGAGCACATTGTTGCAGTAGGATTCTTTAGATCTAGTTAAATCTTGAAATTTTCACATGGTATCAGAGCATTGATGTGAAATGGGAAGGACATATCTAATTTATGAAGTGAAGGTCATTTTTGTTACAATGCGGCAGAACGAATCCCTAAAGGGATTGTGTAGATCTAAGTAGGAGGGCAGAATATTCGAGGTTGTCTCTCTCTAAGTGAGTCGATAGAGAGGTAGGACTTCCAATTCAATTTTTTGCTATGGCAGAGGGAGTTGCGCAGAGCCTCCTTGTAGAAGACAGAGGGATGTGGTTTTTTGAAGCTTTTTCTAGGCAAAAAGTGTTAGAAGGAATCAAAGGACACTTATTTGGGGAATTTCTTCCTCAGTGATTTCCTAGTCGAGGAAAATCATCATTTCTATGTTGTTGAGTAATAGAGGAGTTGCAAAACTTACAACTCCACCAAGGAGTGTGTAATCCTGCCAGGGACTACAAAGTAGGGAGGAAGAGGGAGAAAATTTGACATTTTTTTGGTTGATATGACGTCTCACGGACTTCTTGATTAAGATGGGTTGGAGGGCTCCACCAACTATATTATCTGGAAGGAACGAGCTATGTTTCTTTTAGATGAATATGATCTGAAGGAATTCGTGGAGAACATGGTAGTTGTACCTACAGATCTGGATCAAAACAAAAAGTACAGGGATGATATGGTGAACGCGAAGAGGTTTCTCCTTGATGGTTTCAAGGACCACATTGTCTCACATCTGGCTGGCAAGAATAATATCAGAGATATGTGGGTAGCTTTGCATGACCTATATGATGGATCTTCCGAGAAGTGGAAGTTGTACTTGGAGAAAAATATCTGTATGATCTAGATACATAAAGGGGAGCACGTGGCTTCATACCTTATCCGGTTTCAGGAGGTTCGTGATCAAGTGTTGGCAATAGGTGCTACAATTACAATTGCAACCATGGTACGAATGGTCCTTAAAAGTGTCATGAAGGAGTGGCAGAAATTTGTCCAAAGCATACTGGGTCGGGCAAAATTACCTAGTTGGGAGAAGTTGTGGGCATATTTTTAGGAGGAAGAGTTGAGGAGAGACCTCATCAAGTGCAAAATTTATGGCAAAAGTGGAATCAGATCGAAATCCTTGGAGGAAGACGAGAATGCAACCCTTGCATCGAAGGGACATCAAGCGCAATAGAAACTAAAGCGTGATGCTTCAAAGGTCAAGTGCTTAAGATGTGGCGAGATGTGCCACTATGCATCTCAGTGTCCTATGAAGAAAAAGGACAAAGATGAGAAGCATGAGCCGAAGGTTGCAGCCACGAGTATCGAGGAGGATGAGGTGGCCATGAGTGTCCACACCTCTCCTAGTGGGAAGTGGGGTGATATTGAGTTGTAGTTCTTTGAACTTCAGTTGGGCAAGATCCTTGAAGATCCCACCTCATGGATCATATCTTGCTACGGGAGCCCATGATCAGCAGTAGCGGGATGGAGGAGTAGTTAGTGGAGCCAAGGAATGATGGAGATGATAGTGCAGTGGATATCAGTGTTCATTTTTGGAGCAGAGGCAGTGGCAACGTAGTGCACAGTGGTGCAGCGAAGTGCGGAGCAGTTCTTATGCAGTGCAGAGAGACAACAATGCAAAGCATCAGAGGGAAAACACAATAGCTATCAGTATTCAGATTCTTCGGCACCGAGGTTCATCCGCTGAACACTTATTCATTTTTGGGTGAGTTTTCAATTCTTTCTCTCAACAGCTGAGTGGTAGTGTAGATGTGGTGTTAGCAGTGGCAGTACTAGCAGCATAGCAGGTGCATCACTTGAGAGGGAGTTGCAGTACAGATGCAGCAGTGATAGTGGTAGTATCATGGGCAGTAGTATAGTGGCAACCGCATCGCAAAGACTAATGGACTTCAGCAACACAGAGGATTCTTCAGGGACAGAGCAGTATGCAGCATGAATTATTGCTAGAGCACTTTCCTCACTAAGAGGGAGTGTTGATTTTTGTACCATCAGATAGTGCTTTAAGTCTCAAATTTGGTGTGGAGGCTTAGACACTTGATTTCCAAAGAACCCATAAACCATTTGTGGAAATTCCACTCAGTTCATGTTTTATTAAAATAATTAAATATTTTAATGGGGACCCTATGTCTAAACTTAGGGAAATTAAATAATTAAAGGGTATTAATAAAACAGAGTGTGAATCTTCTAGAGAACGAAGATCAAGTCATGTTTTAATCTTAGGCATCGATTAGGCATCTAATTTGGGTCGTTGATTTGTCAACGAGAAGACTATAAAGGAAGGCTTGAGGGTCATTTAGAAAAGACACAAAGACACTGAATTGATCTAAGATCGAAATTTCAGGGGCATGGTTTGTTGAGACATTCGAACTAGATATCTGAGTAGTGAGGGGTAGAGATAACATCCAGAGAGAAATATTTTCTCAGTACGATGGAGAATCAGTCAGAGAGAGGCATAGGTGATCTAGCCTAGCCAGCGTTGAAGGAAACGGGCTGACGCAGTAACTGCATAAGCTCATGCAGAAGCAGCGCAGAGGCAGAAGGAAGGGTTTTCGTAATTTGCTAGTGGATTAGTTTCGGAGGCTGGGATCCAGAAAGTGGCACTGGGAGGTTGTTCCTCAACATCCATGGAGGAAAAACGACGTGGATAGGGTAAAACACTGAGCTTGGAAGGGGGTGATGCAGAGGCTGCAATTTGCAGCATTGGGATTGCACAGAGCCTCCCCAGGGTAGGTTTTTCTTCATCTGAATCCGCTAGAAACTTAGTGATTGAGTGAGATATTTCTCACAAATTCTTCTGCCCTTACTTATCTATGTAACTGAATAGCCCTTGAGGGCATTCACAGATGTATTCAGACATTTCTACTACATAATAATAAAACCCTCAGATTTGCTGCACCGATTTTCCTGCATTGGGTTTTTCCAACAACATTAGTCCAAAAATAAAGGTGTCAAATGTGTGAATGATTTCCTTGTCTAGTTTCCTTGTTTCTAAATCAATTTTAGTGTAGGATTCTTCATTAGTTGCTTCAATAATTCAGATCTAAATTAATTATGTAATGTAATTACGCTGAAAGGCGTTCTCTCTACCAGCTTTAGTTATGCAAACAATGTTCACACTAGCAGATGAATGAGCTTGAATTTCGTCGTCCTTGGACCTATCTGAGTTTGACATGTGGATGTATCTTCTTCGGTGAAATTTTCACTTTCTCTTCCACAGATCTTCCTGATGGAGGGTCCTCCTGGGCATTGGTTCTTCCAGATATACGACTGTCTGGTGAGGCACTGCGTGATGCAAGCGAGGAGGGGATGCTTCAGTCATTCTCTCTCAGTCCACGTTCACCCTCATAGATCTAACACATTGGAAGCTCGGTCGAGCGTTTTATTCGACAGGTGAAAACCAAGGACACCCTTTCCTCCTTAAAAGATGAATCCAGAAGAAACTATTCATCATTTACAACTACATGTCCAATGGTATTCTACTAAGGGGTGTTACCACTATTGCAATCTACTGCTATGTTGATTGCTTTAATGGTTTCCCCGAATCCCTGACTAGATGTAATAGAGGTGTTGAAATTGTTGTTCACATTCCAAAACCACAGTGCAATCTTCCACAAGATTACATTGTCCTAAGCCACCAATCCATATTTATTTAGTAGATCCACGCCCAGATAAGCTCTAGCTACACCATTTTTTTCATTCTGTAAAAACACTCGACAATAGTTAAGAGCCAATAGACATTAAAATTAATAAAAAATATTCACAAACTATTAATGGTCACCAAGCATTCAAATTAAACATCAGAGGATAAAATAATTTATCATTGTTAGCTTATAAACCTATATACATATCGTATGAGTTGCAAAGGGCCATATCCATAATATTCCTCCCTAGATGCGCATGGATATTGTGTTTTGATGGAATCACAGTAATTATTATTTTTAATCTACTTGATGTACCACAAATCTTTCAACCAGTTAGACAACAATTTTAACTAATTTTCTTATATATATCTCCATTCCACCATGACATATATACAATGTATAAATTCAAAAAGGAGAGGTAAATGGTTTCTTTGATTTTAGGCACTTCAATTTTTTCGGGTTGACACTTCAACTTTTTCCTATGTGTCTTTGTGTTTTTGTTCTTGGCTTCTTGAGCTTTCCGTGTTCCTTTGCACCTCTTGGTGCAATTTCTAGTTTACTTAATAGGAGAAGTACACTCAGTTGTTGCAGTAGGATTCTTAGGATCTGCTTAGATCTTGTAATTTTCACCGTTGAAACATTTACCATTAAGGAAGAATACAATTTAGCTGCTCAACATCAATACCTACCCTCCCAAGGCACATGGAAAAAAATATGGCTTCAAAACCTTTGGCCCAAAGTAGCCCACTTCCTGATGAAATTAGAGAGAAGAAGTTCACTAATGCGGGACAAAATAATTCAAAGATGTTATGAAGGGCCTTCCATTTGTTATCTATGTTTCAAAAAATAGGAGACCATGGAGAACCTCTTCAACTCCCACACATTTGTGGAATAGCTATGGACTCGTACATATGGCCTATTTGGTAAGGTAGATAGAAACAATTCAATCCTCCTATTAACAATTGAGTATTTGAATAATATTACCTTTCATAATCTTATCATTAATAGGGCTTGGGTTTTCCTATAACACCCCTTTTGGCTACTCCTCTTGTAACTATCATGATGAATTTGTAATTCATGTAAATATTATGGAAATATAAACACAATGTCTGGTTATGAGGAGTGGACATAGATTTAGAGTTTGGGGAAAGAAGTTGCTTGGGAACTAGTTAACTTAGGTTATTCATTTAAAGTCTACCAAATTTTCTGACTAGGTTTAATGGCTTGCATGCTAGGCAAGGATGTGGAGTATGTTATTCTTGAATGGAGGAAAATCCCATACCACCTTTGTCTCTTCATGGGTTGTGCAGTATGGCCAACATATAAAAAACAACGAGGGGGTCAATGGTAAAAGGAGAAATGACAGAAAATAATAGGGCGATAAGAATTTGATAAATGAGGAGGAAGAAAAATATTTAGAGTAAAGAAATAGGTGGATAGAATGGATATTATGTATCCTTACCAGGTTGATCAGGTGGAAAATTAGCGTACTTTTGATCCCTGGTTAGCAAAGGGAAAGCTTTGTGTTTTTCTAATATATATGCAATTAACAGATGGACTTCAATGTGCTCTATATTCCTATTTGAACAGGTGGAGACACTAGAGGATATAATTATGATCTAAGTGGGTGGAGACATGGTGGTTTATAGATTCTTGTGTGACCATATTGATTGGAATTGATTAAATTCCCTTGAGCACTTACATCCTCATAATATGATTTCGGCTCGGGGGTGGTTAGTTGTAAGAAAGATTGCAGTGCAGTTAGCCTACAAATGGGTGGAGAGTGGAAGTCCCTCCCTGAATTTTAAGGCATTAGCTATACAAATATGTGTATTCACTTGTACTTATATTTATTTATGAATGTGAAGTGACGTAATTATGAACTATAAAAATTGTTGTATCAACACTGTCTATATAGGAATTGTGTTATTCCTAGCTATTTTTAATGAGGTACATGTCATTGTTCTCATGGTTAGAGGGGCTTGGATTCCCCCATGTTTCTAATACTTATATGGGTTACAAAACTAATTATTAATACTTGGGTTTCATTTTTGGCATGGCCAAGGTTAGTTACTGGCTTAGATCCATTGACAAATTTATGTTGCATTGCATGCTCTCTCATCGGGTTTGACGGTGTTGTGTTGAACCTAGTTTGGGGTGTGGTATGTTGTTGTTGTGTTGAATGTGAAAAGAAGTGTTAGCCACTATTGGCTTGTCCAGTTCCTGATAAAGCGAATTTTTATAAGATTTATTACAAAAGGATTTTATCCATAGTGATGTTTGAGTGATGGTATGGAAATGAGGGATTCATTTATGCAAGGAGAAGTGTTATGAGCAACACTGGTATTCAAGAAATTTGGGTGAATTCCTTGAAGTCCTTGAATTCTTAAGCATGTGCATCACATAGAGATAGGCCTGTAATCATGTTGAATTCATTGATAAAACAATAAATGAAATCGATATTAGCTAAGGTTGCAGAGTAAATAGGAGCACACGATGGAGAAATCCATGTTACATTCCATGGATTATTCATGTCACGTTGGAATTAGAGTCATGTGTATTATATTAGAAGGATGGCACTATTGACGAGAGGCACGGGGGGCATTAGAAATATTTCCCATCAATAAAAGGGAATATATGCATTCCAAGGAATGATCATGTCTACATCCCGAGGGATGGGAAAATGTATGTCCCCAATTATGGGAAAATGAACATTTTGAGGAAGGGGTGTGAATATGTTAATTAACATGGAATGGTCATCAGTTTACCATAAACTATTTAACAATAAATCATGGAATTGCATGAATGGTTGTGACCTGATGGGACCTGTTAGGTCCCTATATTACTAGTATAGTCCCTTATTTTTGTTAGTGTAACCCCCTTATTGTTATTATTGTACCCTTGTAACCCCCATTTTGTTATTATTGTGCCCTTAAATTATTATTGTTAGGTCGGCTAGGATTACATTGTGGCCCACTAGGATTACATTATGGCCCCATGGACTCCTAAATATAGAAAGGAGGTTTTGTGAATTGTATCATCCAAGAATTGTTCATTCATGTAATGTATTGGAGGTTGCCCCCTCGAAGTGGCTCATTTCTAAGGCGTGAATATCTCTTTTCTTCTCTCTTTGGAGCTGGTTACACAACATTTGGTATCAAAGCCTTGGGATTCTAGGGTTTCGCTGCTCCAAACAGGTCATCGTGGCATTTTCGCTATAACTTTTTTTTCTACGAAGCTTCAGAAGCTGAAATTTCAAGGGTGCGAAGCTGAAATCTTGAGGAAGGTTTTCTAAAAATTTCAGATCTTGGTTCGCAATATTTGAGGAGATATCATCTGTGGAAGTTAGGTATTTTTTCAGGCTCATAAACAGGTCATCGTGGCATTTGCGCTATAATTTTTTTTGTACGAAGGTTCAGAGTCTGAAATTCATATGGTGCGAAGCTGAAATCCTGAGGAAATTTGTCAAAAAATTTCAGAGCTTGGTTCGCAATATTTTTGGAGATATGATCTGTGGAAGGTAGTGCTTTTTCAGACTCCTGAATTGCATATCAAAGAGGTGATTGTAGGAAAAGTTCAATAACTCTTTCTCTGGGCATCAGATTGGAGTGCCGTAAAAATTGTTCGCAAGTACACATACTGTAGTTTCTTGGCTATCAATTTCAGAGACAAAGGATGAAACAGTGAGACGTGGAAAGTCGTACAAGTTCGCTTTACTGAACCAGTCCATAATTAGGTCATTGTGGGAGATTGGACACAACTTTGTCTTGGAGAATCCAAATCAGGTCAGACCTGTGGCATTCAAAAGAGAATTCAGAGGGCTACTTCAGTGCTGAATTTCAGATATTGAAGATCTGCAATCACAGAGATAATACAATTTCAATATCGAGCTCCTCAAAGCAAGTAAAAGGTGTGTATTTTTTCCGAATTGCATAAGTCTTGTTTGAAGAATCAAGTTGAATTGATTGCAAGGGCCTATTGTAGAATAGGTATCAATATTGGATTCTAAAATGGCAGCTAAAAAGAATTCAACACCCATTAAGCCTTCAGAAGGCTCTACCATGACTCATGAAGATGAAGAATTGCAACATGATCTATCAAAATTACAAGAGCGAGTGCAACAAATTTCACTCTCGCAAAGAGCAACAAAAAATGAAATGGAAGTTTTGAAGAAAGGTGTGGAAGTGAAGATGGACGGTTTGAAGAAAGGCGTGGAAGCTAAGATGGATGGCATGGAAGCTAAGATGGATGGCATGGAAGTGGGCATCGAAGCTAAGATGGATGACATGAAAGACAACAAGGAAAACATGAAGAATGATCTAAAAGCATACATGGAAGGCTTGATGACAAGCTTAAAACCAGAAATTATTCCTAATGGCGGAAATATAGTAGAAGAACCTCATGATGAGAACAAAATAAATGTTAATCGTGATTTCATAAACTCTAATGTTGGCGGGAAGAACCACCATATTCCAAAAATGGATATGAGGAAGTTTGATGGAAAGGATCCTGTAACATGGATACTACAAATGGAGCAATATTTTGATCGCCATAACGTGCAAAACACACAAAAGGTACGCATTGCAACTTTACATTTAGAACAAAATACATTTGTATGGTATCAATGGCTTTGCTCCCATAAAAAAATTGTCACTCTTAATAGGGGTGAATTTCAGTAGAGATCAATTCTCTCAACCTATAAGAGAGGAATCCAAGGGTTTGTAGGGGAGCTTATGAAGTGTTGGAATTGTGGAGAGAACCATAGAAACAAAGACTAACCTAAATGACAAAAGAAAGGAATGAGATTGTACAATGTGCAAGAATCAGAGACAATAAATGTTGTGGCTTATATTTATAAAATACGCAAGCATTAGTGATCGAAATGGAAGGAACGATCAATAACTAGTTTGTTTCAATTTTGACTTAGCTTGCCTTCAATTTCAGTTATATGAGTCCACAATTTTCAGAAAAGTGTGCACTATAGAGCACATCCCATTACAAGTCGTGGTTGGTCCAGTTGGCCACGAGGACAAAGAAACAAGTTAAGTATGTGGCAGAATCATGCCCATTCATGATGGAAAACATGACCACATATGCAAACCTTAATGTGGCTACCATTGGGTTCATATAATGTGAACATTGGCATGGATTTTTTAGCAGCTCATAGAACCAAGGTCGATTGCTACAACAAGTTGACAAAGTGTCTAGATGAGGAAGGGAAAAGGACGTCATTGCAGGTGTTGTCAATCCTAGAGACAGCCTTGAGTTGTGAAAGACCAGTGCCTAGGACATCTTATATGGCAAGGAGCAGTATGATATAACAAGGACAATTAGCAGAACAAGGCTCTTTTGCTATTTCAATTTTAACAAGAAAGATCAATGTAGATGGAACTAGAATATTCACAAACTCAGCATAATGAAAGGAACACTACAGAGGCAAGGAGTGAATTCTCAATATAAATGTATCAGACAACTCAAAGACAGCTTGTTGTAAGGAGGGCTGGATTCTAAACATGCTTTACAGAGATTGAAAATCAGACGACATGCTGTGTAAGAAATATAGAAGGAATACTAACTACTAATGAGATGAAATTCCATAAACATATCTGAACATGAGATGGGCTTAAGATAACAAGAATCCATACATGTCCATAGCTTTCAAAAAATGACATCCCATAGCACTTAATATAGAAGAAACGTGGATGAAGTTGAAAATGAAACAGCATATCATGACTGAGCCATATTTAAAATGCTAGACAGGTTTAGCATGAGTATCGATTGTGATAAATTCGTACCAGAACCAGTGAGCCACTCGCATTCCAGAGCATGATACAAAAAGGATGGAAATAATGAAATGAATATCTAAACTATATCACAAAAGATAGAATTACAAACTATAAAGCATCAAGACCATAATCCTCATTAAAGGTAAAACTCCTTATCGTTGAGACCCAACTGGCTCCTCACATTTGTATTAAAACTTCAATAAAATGCATACAAGAAACTCTTTCACAGCCAATTCTTCAGAAAATCTGGAACCTGTTTTTCTCTTCGGTTCTTGCTTATATAGAAGCCTCAGAAACATAAGCGAGAAGATATTTTTGGGAAAAATATCTTCCTTGCGTGTTGGAAATCAGTTTGAGGTCTCCATCAAAAATAACCAAAATCATGATGAGGAATAGGGGCATCTCATCATTGACAGTTAGGCTCACGGCCGTTTTAAACAAAAATATTAAACAACAGTTTCTGACAGAAAGTGAAATGCAAGAGTGGAAGGTGAATTCCACCTGAAATTTCAAAGTAACAAACTAAAATGGAAGTAAAACGCCACTAAAGCCGAATCATGAATTGACGATGTTCACTGATGAGGTGGAGTTGAGGCGGTCGCTGTCACGGATGGCAGAATGTTGGCTGAGAGGAATTGATTTGCCTCTGATGTGGCAATGGAGGCTTTTCTGCCTGTAGATCTTTATGATTTTCTTTAATTCTGATTTAATTTGGAGGATCGGGCTTTTGATAATCGATCTTAGCCGAAATCTCCAAATTGTCTTCAATATTCTGTTTCTGCCGTGGCAGGTCTTCGACACTGACACTCTGACTGCTGCTACAATAACCTCTCTGCATTCTAAATCATAGTGACCGTGATTGTGGAACTTGGAGTGAATTCATCACTCTGTAACAACCCTGCACAATACGATAAACTCATCAAGAAATCCAGGGAGTGGCGGAAGGAATGTTGTGAAGGCCTGGAGGAATGGTGGTGGGAATGGTGAAAACGGGAGAAGAAATGATAATTAGTGTAAATCCCAGAGTTTTAAGTCTCAGGAAAATACAAAGGAAATGGGTCGAACGCATGGAATTAGGCCTTTGATGGTGGGACCCGGTTAAGGCGGAGGGCGATTCAATGTGAGCCGTCAGATCTCAAGAGGAGATCGACGGTTGGGATCATCTGATGGAGTTAATGGGGACATCCGATGAAGAGAAATGGTGAAATGCATGATACATTGTGGGCCATAGATCTGGATCAAACGGACGGTCACGATTGGATCGACAGATCGCAATCGGAAGGGACGAAGGGTAACACCTTTAGAACTTGCGATTGGTGATGTGCGATTGAGCGCCAGCCGTCCGATTTGGGACGAGATCGACGATAGAGATTAAATTGGCGGGGAGGAAGGTTGGTGCGATGAGCGGGAGCAACGAAAACTGGATCGTTGGATCTCGAGAGATCAACGGCTGCGATCGGATCGAAGGATCGCAGATCGGGAGGAACAGAAGGTGGCTCAATCTGAAAATTGCGATTGCGATCGGAGCGAGGAAGCGAGGGCCGTCGGATCAAAAGGGAAATCGACGGCGGAGATATCAATCGAAGGATCGCAATCGCAAAAGGCGAAGGGTAGCACCGTTTATGATTTGCGATTAGCGATCGGGCGACGGTGTGGTGACCGTCGGATCAGAATGAGAATCAACAATGGAGATTATTCCCGAGAATCGCAAAACAATGTCATCGCATCGGAGTTTTTCTTCGTTTAACACAGAAATGCACTTTCGTCCGCTTCTCCGATTGCGATAAGCGCCTGGGCCTTAAGCGCTTGGTCTCAGGCACGGGGCATATGGAGGGGAAGTGGTTAAGGGGGCTGGTCGAAAGGGGCTAGGCCTGATATATGAAGGAAAGTGGATTTTTGGCCTATTTTTAATGCATTTTAGGGCCATAGGAGGCATTCGGTAAAGGGAATAAGGGGTTTTAAGCTGAACAAAGGTAATTTAAAAGGCTTAAAAGGGGATTTGGGATGATTTACAGGATAAGTGGGGAAATTAGAAGGGGAAGAAGAATGATGAAGACAGAGGCTTAGAGGGAATGAAATAAGAGGGAAAAGGCCTTTTTGGGCATTCTTCTTCACAAACAGAGGGGTTTCAAAACTGGGAACAGCAGTGAGGATTTCCCAAAGGACAAAAGCACAAGGAGGCTTCGAGGATGATGTGTTTTTAGAGGGGATGCATTCCTTGAAAGCTCAAATATAGTTTGACCCATTGTTTGCTTGTCAAAAAATTAATAGGGGGCTAACATGATCAACATTGGCTCCACCTGGGGACGACACGTTCATCCTTGGGCGTGTCAAGAACTTCGCAAACCACCTGTTAATCTTCTGTGTGGACACCACTTTTAATTTTTATCTTCATGATTCATCACGACACACACATCATTCGAACAAAGATGAAAACATAAAACTAATGTACAGTATGCTACATTAGGCTCTCTCGTCCTGAATCAGAACTGGAAGTAAGGTTTGAGGAACTGACCGTTTACAGGGGTATCGAGCAAGTCTCCCTGTAAATTTTCCAACCTGAAGGTGTTGTTGCCCCCTTGTTCCACAATTTTAAAAGGGTCGAACCAGAGTGGGTTGAATTTACCATGTTTCCCCTTTTCAGCTCTTTGAATATCCCATCTGAGCACTAAATCCCCAACCTGCAACTTCCTGTCCTTGGCATGCTGATCAAAAAGGTCCTTCATCTTCTCTTGATATTCAGTTAGCCTTTGACTTACCTGGTTTCGTGTTTCTTCTAACTCCACCAACTGATTTATTCTCCTGGTCACATCATCGAGCTCTTCTTGACTTTCTTGCATGAATCAGGCTACTAGTAAGGCTAACTATATGGGGAATATTGTTGCCCTCCCATATACTAATTCATATGGGAACTTCCCGGTTGCTCTCTTGTTGGTAATCCTGTTGGCCCACAGAGCGAATTTCAATTGGGAATCCCAATTTTTTTTATTTTCGTTGATAGCCTTCTTCAGTGCCCTCACCGGGGTTTTATTTGAAGACTCTGCCAGGCCATTACCTTGTGGGTAATAGGCCGTAGAGTATCCTAGTGAAATGTTATACTGCTGGCAGAAGTTGAAAAACTTTGCAGATTTAAAGGCCTGTGCATTGTCGGTCACTATCTTGGCAGGGCAGCCAAATCTGGATATGATATTTTCTTCCATAAATTTCATTACCACATCATCTATTGCATTCCTTGCAGGTATAGCTTCCACCCACTTCGTGAAATAATCTGTGGCATTTAATATCCACTTATGTTGACCACTTGATGGAGGATGTATTTCACCGATAAAGTCAATTCCCCATTGCTAGAATGGTTCATCCACATGAACAGGGATCATGGGCAGAGGTGCCAACTTCTGTCTTTCAACAAACCTTTGGCATTTCTCATAAGCTCTAACCCGGGCAAACACTTCTCCAAAGATCTTGGGCTAGAAGAAGCCAGCCTTCAGGATTTTGTGGGCAGTGGCCCTCCAACTATAATGACCCCCACAAATTCCTTCATGAAATTCGGCCATTATACTCTCAACCTCGTCTTCTTTGAGACACGGGAGCAGAATGCTTGAGGGATCTCACCAGTACAGCCGACCATTGGCAACCACGTACTTCTGTGATCTCAACCTTAGTGTTCTGTATTTAGCTTTATCACAGCTAGGAGGGTAGTTGAGCGTTAAAAGAGATTCTACTATCTCTTTGTACCACGGGTTGATGAGGTATTTCATATGTGTCTTTTGAGTAGCTATCTCTACTCCCTGTTGCTCTTCTTTCTTCTCAGACTCCTCATTTTCTATCATGGACCGATTTATACCCAGAGCCTGACAATTTGACTCGGACAAGATTTTGGCTAGCCCTTGTCCCTTGATCAGTTTGGTAGGGTGTATGTCTAGATCATACTCTTGTATTTTGGAAATCCATTTCCCTATTTTCCCTTCGCTATCTCCTTGGATAAGAATATCTTTTACAGCTGTTGTAGGCACAAACGCAGTGATATGGGACTGCAAGACATACATGCGAAATGCTTCAAGAGACTTCACCAGGGCATATGCCTGCTTTTCTAATATGTTATATTTCAGCTCTGCATCATGGAGGACCTGACTGAAGAAAGCGATGGGATGCCCATACCCTTCTTCATTTTTTTGTAATAAAACTCTTGCCACTGTATGAGGTGATGCAAATGAAAAGATCATGAAAGGTTTGGCGTAGTCTGGTCCAGCTAGCACAAGGGCTTCGGAAAAGGCATTTTTTTATCCTGGAAAAGGCCTCTCGTGATTCCTGGGACCACTTTACCTCATTATTTTTCTTCAGCATGTCAGTTATATGTCTAACTATCTCAACATAGTTAGGGATAAACCTCCTTAGAAAGTTAATGCGCCCTAGGAACACTTGCACCTCCTTTTTATTTCTGGGAAGAGAAATGCCATTTATAACTTCTACTCTCTTAGGATCTATTTTTACCCCATATTTGGTTACAATATGTCCCAAAAGCGTACCCTCTTCTAATGCAAACAATGACTTTTGTGGATTGAGAGAGAGGCCATACCTTCTGCACTTCTCAAAAGTTCTACGCAAGTGTTCAATGTGCTCTGCATCATCTTTTGAGAACACGGTGATATCATTCAGATATACTACCGCAAACTTATCTTGCTCCCCAACAAAGGCAATGTCCATGGCCCTTTGAAAAGTGGCCCCTGCGTTGATCAACCCAAAGTGCATTCTAGCATATATAAAAGTACCCCATGGAGTGGTAAAGGCAGTCTTCTTCTGATCTTCTGGTAGTACAACCACCTGATTGTAACTAGAGAATCCATCCATCATCGACATTCGAGAATCTCCTACCAGTTTATGCAGGATGTGATCCATATTGGACAGGGGATAATTATCCTTTAAGGATGCTCGGTTTAAATTTCGGAAATCAACACATAGCCTTATTTCTCCATTCTTTTTCCGAATAGGGACTAGGTTTTCTACCCTCTCATAATACCTCAATGGCACAATGATTTTGGCCTTCAACAGTTTCTTAATTTCTTTCTCAATAGAGGGAAGCAGCAGGGGATTTATCTGTCTAAGGTTCTGTTTATGTGGTTTTGCATCTCCCTTCAATGGAATTTTATGTTGTATGATGTTGATATCGAAGGTTTTTAGGTCCTAATAAAACCATGCAAACACATCTTTGTATGACTGGAATAATTTCTGATAGAGATCTTTATATTCCTCTAGGACCTTCTTGG